>CM053608.1:119948879-120059118 GCA_028646535.1 Procyon lotor | reverse complement strand
GGAATGGAAAGCCACGGAGGAGTTTTAAGCGGAAAAGTGACAAAATCAGATTCGTTGGCACAGAAGATCATTCTAGTCTCCCTTCGGTGATGAGGCTTGAGAAGGAAACTGGAATGAGCTCCGAGGGAACAGTGGGAAGGTGACTGCTGGAGTCCAGGCAAGAGAAGGGGTTGCCCCGGCCGGAGACGGTTTTAAATAGAAACGTGCAAACGTGTCCTGTCTGTAACCAGTGTCGTGCTTTCACTGGCAGATGTTCCTTTACCTGGACAAGAGATTCTGTGCTGAATCTTAGAAATGAGAGCATCTTTTGGCCCAATGAACCTTTCCCCTGGAAAGATAATCCGTATGCAATTGCATGTGTGACTGTAATTATAGAAAGCTCAAAATACATTAAGTAGGGACATGTATGTTTCTAATGGAAAAAATACAGGTTAGAGCTTGAATATCTAAACAGTTAAATGGGAGATTTATGTGCATGTTTAGATGTTCTGGACCGAGTTGTAAAGGATGTGATATTTCTATTTACCTAAGTTGAATCGTTCAGATTATAGACCACGTTATTTGTAGTTAGTGATGAAATTCACACTACGTTTCCAGACTTAAACTGTCAGTACTTCTATGAATACCATCATACATGATCTGCATGTGATTCCTCAAGTCTCAACTGGAGAAACATAGAAATAGATAAGAAACTAACACATGTCCCTGAAACAGACTGCCTGCTTGTGCTCCAGGAAGGGAAATGGGGCAGAAACCCATCCCAAGCTGTAATAAAGAAGTTAACCAGTGCCTGCAGATATCTGGCCTGTAGTCTTCAGTGGGATCATGTGAGTCCCCCTCCCTCTTTGCTCCCCCACTCCCCAGGAAAGCAAGAACAGCATATCAGATCCTTGCAGATGCTGAAAGCTAAAGGCAACAGAAAGAAAAGCTTTGACATTCTGTCACTGGGCTGACAGGACAAAACGGACAGCAATAAACAACAGTCTGAGCAGGATAATTTGATGTATTGGGTCCTTAAGCTTCTCCAGATGCTGAATTCAGCTTGGGATGTGAGATAAGAGAAGGGCATTTCCCTCCTGAATAAAGTCGGGTTGGGTGAAACCAGAGAGAAGAAACCTCCTTATAATATAGAGAAACTGGCTCGCCCCCGTGCATATCCTCAGATACCTGCATCAACCCACATACGAAAGGGGTACGATTCACAAAATTTACACACACGCGTCAAACACTCTATTGACACCCACGTACACAGGAGAGCCCATCGGCTGGCCTTAGGAACCATGGTCAGACCAGAGAGAGCACCAAATGCTCACGAGGGCTCTTCCCGTGGAAATCGCACTCCACCGACCGCAGGCTCACTGAGCATCATATGGCTCCCCGACCATTACAAATAAAATACTTCTGAATAACATTTCTTTTCCAAATAAACAAGCACATGCAGACACAGATTTTGACTGTGAAGATTTAATTCACAACAGAAGGATGTTGCTTCTGGAGTGAGAAGTGAAATCACAGTCCCTCTGGGCACAGCCAGGTGTCTGCCAGTTCCCCATAACAAGGCTGAGCGATGTGCTCGCCTTTCCAAAGGCTGTTTTGTTTCAACAAGGCCGGTTTAGGTGACTGGTAGATGTCCTAATGAAACAGGAGTACCGCCAAACAGCTGATTGTGCTTGGGGTGACTCAGAACCAACCAAGCAGCTGCTTTCTACGGGTGAAGCTTTGATTTAGTTTTTCTTTACATTACTTAAGTTAAAAAAAAAAATTACAGAAACCAAAACAAGACATCAACAGAAGCATATGGTTTTGTAATTATAAGACACACCGTGCTTGTGTAATCAAGAACGACGAGAAAAGACCATCTCCAGAACAGCAGCGAACACTGATTGTCTGTGGTCTTCTTGTGAAAGGTACTGAATTAGCGACTTTGTATACACTTATTTTGTTTAGACTCCTGCAAGGGGACTGTTTATGAGTCTCATTTTTAACACTTCCATTTCAGAGCATCAAAGCAAATTCGTCCAATGTCGTAGAGCTACGTGCCAGAGCAGGGATCAAACCTATCTGCTGAATTCTGCCAACCTCAAGAGCTCATCTCTTTCCACTCCACCCACCATCTTTCAAAATATCATTGCAGAGACAAAGAAGAACAGGGTGCAGAAAGAGAAATTAATAAGCACGTACTAAGAGCCAAATCAGTGCACGGCTATACCGTGTTTCAATCCTAGGTGAAAAACCAACGCAGGCAGAGAGTAGACCCTTTCCCTTGTCAAAGATTACAGGACGTTCAGGGTTCTGTTTCCTACCAACTGCAAATGGCCTGGTACCACGGCAGGCATACCAACCCTGCCCCCTCAGGGTCACGTGATCGCTCTGTACCTTCCCAGCTGTTGAATTCTGTCATTCACAGCCCATGGATGCTTTAGGGGCTGCTCCTCTTGCTGACCTTGTTCTGTCTTCCTTCCTGCGCATTCCTTCCTCACAGGCTTGTCCCACCACTCTACAATTGGCACTGGAAACTTCCCTTTCTTTCTTACTTCTTTGTTCTCACTTCAATGTTTTAGAAATTAAAAAATATATATATTTAATATTTACATATCTAATTATATATAATTTATATATTTATAATTTAAAATTATAAATTATGTACATTAAATTATATAATATATATAATTTTATATGTATTACTATATAAGTAACATTTATATATTATATATTTATTATATGGTATAATAAATATATATACTATATATTTTAAAAATTATATATAAAATCTTATATATTATATTATATAATTATATTATATATTATATATAGTATATAATTATATAAATATTTATATATATATTTGGCAATTACTTGGGGGAACTTGTTTTTCTACAAGATTATGTAGATATAATATATATGTATTTTATGAAATATAAATATATCATTTATATATTATAAATATATATATTTTATATATAATAAAAAAATATATATATATCTAGAAGGGCACACACACAGAAATAAAACCATCTGGGATTATGCTACTTACAGATAACCACTGTTAACATCACGGTGTATATTTTACTAATCTTATTTTTTCCAAAGTAAATGCATAATAATTACTGTCTTTATACAATTGCTATCGTGTATATATGTTATCTCATAACTCTTTTTCAATTTTTGAAATATCGAGGAACATTTCCCCCATCTTCAATATTCTTTTTCAACATGATTTCCAGTGACTATGGCTTTATATCACATGAATGCAGCATACTTAACTCATCACCTAGTATTGGATATTTAGGTTGTTTATTATTATAAACAGTTTTTTTTTTTAAGATTTTATTTATTTGACAGAGAGAGAGATCACAAGTAGGCAGAGAGGCAGGCAGAGAGAGAGGGGGAAGCAGGCCCCCCGCCGAGCCGAGAGCCCAATGTGGGGCTCAATCCCAGGACCCTGAGATCATGACCTGAGCCGAAGGGAGAGGCTTTAACCCACTGAGCCACCCAGGCGCCCCTTATTATAAACAGTTCTGCAATAAACATCCTCTCAGATTTATATTTACTGGGATTCATGATGGTTTCTTTAGAATATGTTCCTCTGCCCCTTTGGAAGGTTGAGAGATTGTCAGGTTTCCCTCCTTACAGATTTTATGTATTAAATACTAACGCACGGGAAATGAGTATCTTGAACATGATGAATAATCATCACTTGCAAAGTGACTTATAAGTGAATCAACTAATCCATTCCCCAACCTGCGTCAACCTTCTAAATGTTCTAAGTACTGGGATGCAGCCAGTAGACTCTGTCCTTGGTCTTAGACAGCTTTCATTATATCAAGACAGAAAAGGAAGGAAGGAATAACAACAAACTACAGAAAGTACTAAAGTGGGAGCTCATGAAAGTGGGGAAGAAGGGCCAGATTGGGAAGGGGAGCGATGGAGGAACTGGAAGGCTTGGGATGGACGGGGTCTCCCGGGCGGGGCAGGCTTCTCAGCAGCTCTCCAAACCAAGTTCCTCAGCCTTCCTGCCGCCACAACTATCCCCCTCACCTCTCCATGCGTTCTGCTTTTGTTTCTAGTGTGAGCTGAGGTAAAACAAAATATTTTATTTCCCAAGTCCCCTCACAACTATAAAAGAAATCACTACCTAAATAGAACAGCTTCGTAACTCCCCGCACCCCTCACCTCTACATACACACTGATTGAAAACAGAATAATTCTGGAGAAAAAGTACAAAAAATAAGGCAATTACTTGGGGGAACTTGTTTTTCTACAAGATTATGGAGATCAGAACTATTTTTTTTTCAGAACTAAGTTTCTAGATGTATTGTAGTCAGTACGGTGAACAATGTTCATGAACATAAGTGGCTACTAAAATTGGGCCGCAGCAAATAGCCTGAAGGTTTTAAAAGGACGTGGGCAGAGCACACAGTGCTTATATTCTCCAAATAACTTCATGATGTCTGCATTTTAATATTTTACACAGCATAGCATTTAGCAACCAACGAAGCTAAGACCTTCTACGGAGCACGCTACTTTTCCACCTCACACAGATGAGAGCCGAACAATTAAGACTTTGAAGATGATGTCTCATGAGTCCTGTGCTTTAGAAACAGCACTCCTTTTTCTCCCAAAGAGCAAATGTATCGGGATTGAAAATATATCAAGACTCTGACAACATTCTGGTATTTTTAAATACACAGTAATATCGGTACAGAGGTCATAAATCACGCACCATTTGATTTGTTTGAGGTATAAGACACTTCCCATTTAAAGGAGAGAGGTAGGGGTTAGAGAGAGGGGATACTGAATCATACGTGATTCCTCAGACTGGTTTTATACGTGGCAGCTTCTCGGTAATTAACCTGAAGCACACACACAGACAGCAAACCCAAGTCTTCCATCACGCGCGCGTCTGCACGAGTGTGGCTGATGCACAGGGCATGATCCAGAGTTTACCATGGAAAGCATTTCTCTAGTCTCTTCACAGGCATTAGTTTCATCATTAAGACAATCCAGTGGAAAAATGTATTTTTATTATTTCTCTTCCACGGATGAGGAAACCTAGACGCAGAAAAATTAAGTATCTTTTTCGAGAGTATTTAGCCAGTAAAAGGCGGGGCTGGGAATTAAAGCCAGACACGAATATGCACGAAAGTCAGACAGCCCCCTTAGATCTTGGCTCCACCCTCTAGCACTTGGTCTTTTGCAAAAAAGCTCAGTGCTCTTCCCCAAATGACTTCACACATCAGGGGGGAGGGGACTTGCATTCTCAAGGTCATATGTAGCTCCCAACTTCTGGCCTCCTGACTGAGTTTTGTGGGTTAGTGCACACGGGGGAAAAAATGCCAACCACCTCAAATTGAGCATTAGTGCCTCCCCCCACTACTTCTCCCTCTTTGTCACTTCGTCTCAGTCACACTCCAAGATTCCCCGTATTTTTCTACTGCAAAGCAGTTAGTTCTTACTTCCTTCTAACTCACGGCCTCAGGTTCTCCCTCTGACCACTCAAGTATTTATCAAGACTGCTTCCTACATGGGGTGACATCCTTGCCTAAGAGGAATTCTGCCGGCAGCTGGGAGAATGAACGATGCCCTTCCCCCTGTACGTGCACAGGAGGGTGGAGGTGAGGCACCCCCTAGAAGGGTAGCAGAAAACACTGCTATTGATGATTATGCAGCTGCCGTAATGGAACAGATACGGTGTGTGTTCACTGACTTATCAGAAGAGACACAGGCAATCCAAGTTCAAATGACATCAGGTTAATTCATTAAAGTCTTAAATAAATTCATACGGGAGCAATTATTTTTCTTTGTATTTGAGACTCCGTGGTTAGAAATGACAATGCTTGGTGATAAAAAAGAAATCACATACCTCCACCCTGCCAATGAGGTTGTCTATATACTTAACAAACGTTTAAAAGTCATGTCAAAACACTATTAGGAAAAATGGGTCAGGAATATAATTGGGGGCATATACAAATGACTAAATCATATGTATTTAACTCCTATAAAATGAATTTTCAAAACATCACCTACTTCTGAACCTACTTCTGAATTATTCACGTGCCTACTAGGAGCAGACTGAAAGAGTAGGAGCACGGAGTTAAAAATAAATTTCAGAAAATGAACGATGTTTCACAAACTGCTGGTATCGTAAGACTCAAACAAAAATATTTCTGGAGCACTGAGGCAGGGCCTCCTGAGATGTGTGTTATACGCAGCCCCCGGCCATCCCGAGCTGAGACGCTGCACGAGATGCCCTGTGTTTAGGGGCAATGACCACAAAAGATAAAAAGTAAGTCCGTTTTTGAGAAACCGTCTTGGCCTTCAAGATGGTTTCACAGCAACTGAAGAAAAATCGCATTAAGCATTATTATACATAATAATGTATAAAACCTACTTCCTGATTTTGAGGAGAAAATGAGTACAAGTTCAAAACGAGAGGCATGGTTGGTACGGGCTCTAGAACAGTGCACCCTAGGTGCTCTTTGAGAGCGAGGGCTGCATTAGCAGGCACTGTGTCCCTTGGATTCACTCGGGGAGTATTTGCGGGAGGAAGGTCTGTGGAGGTGGTTACTTGTGGAGGACACGACTGGGAGGGGTTTAAGAGGACGGACTCTGTCTCACTCCGCCAGGCGCCCTTCTGACCTGGCCCAGTGCCTCGTGCCCACTGAGTGCTCCGTTCCTACTTGGCAATTTAATGGGAATTAGAGAAGG
Source organism: Procyon lotor (assembly GCA_028646535.1). Classification (NCBI taxonomy): domain Eukaryota; kingdom Metazoa; phylum Chordata; class Mammalia; order Carnivora; family Procyonidae; genus Procyon; species Procyon lotor. Next base: position 120,052,410 of record CM053608.1, on the reverse strand, counting down.
CGGTAGGTTAAACCGGAGGCTATGCCCATGCTCATCTGGAAGCCGAAAGGAAGGAGTCCCAAAAAAGGGTGACAAGAGCTTTGTCAGGAAGACAGGAACCTCTCCTGAGAAAGGAGGGAAAGAAAAGATCACGCGTGACGCACTTCACGGGCATGCAAGGGGGAAGGAAAGAACTTCAAAAAAAAAAAAAAAAAAAAAAAGGTCACCGATGTCTTCATTTCTCCCTGAACAGAAATGGTCACCCCCATTTAAAAGTACGTGGGTAACTGCGGCAGACTGTTACAATTACGCCACTGGAGCAAGGGAGTAGGGAGTGGGATGGAGCCCCGAAAAAGGCCGAGGCTGAGACTACTCACGGGGTGTGTCTGGGGTGGGGGTGGCCTGCTGGAAAGGGCTGGAGGGTTTAAAAAAAAAAGAAAAAGATATGAACCATACTTCCCAAACCAATGCTTTAATCGCCCAGTCGTTTTATCAAGAACTGTGCTAGGCACCGTGGGGAATGGAGACAAACGTAAGATACGGCTCTTGTCCCTGAAAAGTTAAATAACAACCCCGAGAGATTTCATGGTAGGATGTGAACAGAGGCCAAAGCCAGGGGGGCGGATAAGGGCCCGACGGCCCACATATTCTCCGCGTGTTGTTCCTTCCTCCACTAAATCCTAATCATTCCCTCCGCTACCGTTTTCTAGTGTTTATTTCCTGGCTTACAGTCAATAAAGTCGTTTTCTGGCCTTCCTATTGGAAGAGTTATTTTAGCAGGTACTGGGAGTTCTTCTCAGGCTTCTCGGCAAGGTTCGCGGAACAAAACCGGTCACCGAGCTTCGGCTGAGCACCGGGTTGGTTCTTGGGTGGACGACGGGATGGGTTATTTTAAGAACCACTCTGTGCAAATACAGGCCGGCTTCCCGGGGCCACGTGACCAACGACCACGGTTCCTGCTGCCCATCCCCACCGAGGCTGGGTCGGAGAGGGTTAAACTGCAAGTCAGGTTATTGTTGCTTCTCTTGTGATTCAACACAGCTTTTCCGCAATTCTCCAGAGCTAGGCGGCTGACAGCATGGATTTTTATTGAAGAAATGCTATGACATTTGTTCTAAATGTCACGTTTCTCCCCCACAAACTAAAAATAGCATGTCACTCTCCCCCTACCCCTAATAAAATTGTTGGCTTGGAAATGACATGGATAAGCAAAACGAAGCATATAACCTTTTCTCCCCTTTTCTATAAATGTTTTATTTATTCCTGAGTAACATTTGGTATCTTTTGTGGGCTGAGATCAAAGGGACAGATCAGTAAATTTTCCTGCTGAAGTCGTCTTGACGGTGCAGGACTGTCATTTTTAAAGCACGTTCCAGGCAGGCACTGCTGTCATTCGAGCAGCGATCTAGTGACTGACAGAAAATATCTGTAGAAATAATGTGTGCTCTCATAGTAATGTGACATTTTATGAGCAGTTTGACTGTTTTCATTACTCTGATTTCAGTCTGGGGAAGAGTAAGTTAGAAAGCCGGCAGTGGAATGTGGAAAGCCTGTCAGGATGGAGCTAATAGGACAACCTTGAAATTGGGCTGCTGTAGTGAATAAGCCTTTGTGGCAATTATCAGAAGGCGGTCTAAATATTAAGTGGACTTGAATGCTTAATCTGATCAATTCCAAGGTCACTGCTTTCATCGATAAGAGTGCCGGGCTGACTGACCCGAGGAGCCAAAGTTTCCAGCAAACTTGGCGGAGGCTCTAGCCACACCTGGCTTCACAACCCAAGGCGAAGACGTAGTTAATGGAGCAGAATGTTCAGTATAGCGAACTTCTTATCTGCACTCTTGTCTTTGGTGGTGGAACTGTGTGAAAAGAACGCATTGCCAGAAAGCACGGTTCTGCACCCGAGACCAGGGGAGCGAGCCTGTCCCAGGAGTTTGCTCAGGAATCACCAGCACTCACAGCAGGGCAAGCAGGGAACGCCTGCTTATAAACACCACACACCCGTTTTTTTTGTTTTTTGTTTTTTTACTTGCTCCTGGAAGCATGTGTGGTTTGGTAAATGTGCGGTGAATGCAGAAATTCTTGAGATCCTTGCTACTCATCTGAACCGGGGTGTTCGGGGCCTGGAGCTGTTTGCTATGTTAGTGATGCACAACTTGGAATTCCCACGTCACTTCAGGATTGGTAGATGGGAAGGACACATTTATTTATTTTTAAAGATTTTATTTATTTGACAGAGAGAGGGCCAAGAGAGTATACAAGCAGGGTAGAGGGGCAGAGGGAGAGGGAGAAGTAGGCTCCCGATGTGGGGATTGATCCCAGGACCTTGAGATCAGGACCTGAGCCAAAGGCAGATGCTTAACTGACTGAGCCACCAGGTGCCCCAGGATGGACGCATTTAAAGAGTGAATTTAGCCAACTTCCCAGTGTTTCCATCTTCACGAGGCTTCTCTACTGTTCCTGTTCACAGTCACCTTCAGAAAGGCCGGAAGTCGCCACTCTAAATGTTCAGTTCCTTTGATGAGCATAACCTAGGGCTACCACTGTAAACCGTAAGGTTGTGTGGGAATCTGAGGATTTACAAAGGCTTCGGAGTGCGTAGCCAGCAAACATCAAGACCACTAGATACAAATTATTGCAAGCAGACCAGTGGAGCCCTATTTCCACTGTCTACTAAACCAATTTTTATTATAGAAGTTCCCCTTTCAGAAAATGTTTTCTATTTCTACATTTTCTATTTTGCTGCAACTCCTTGTCCCCCTACATGTTTACTTATACCTCAATTCTTTAAGGGAAGCCTAATCTTTGATCCCTAGATTAATGTCTTAATCATTTGTATCCCTAAGCACCCAGAGTACAGCAGAGACACCCGATATACCGATATTCCCTTCACGATGCGAAAGCCAATGTCTCTCATGATTCCAGATGTAGAAGTTCATCCTAGGATTCCAGAACTTAACTAAAAGTTCAGTCTTCACCTTACATAGTTTTTAATTTTCTTAGTCATGAATAATTTTTTCTATCTAAAAGTACGTGCATGCTTTTTTTGGCTAATAGTCTGCAGCTAGCATTGTGTCTTGCGTGTCTACACCCCCTCCCCCCATTTTATTATCTACTCCTGTGGACTTTTTATCAGGATACCACAACTCTTTTGAAATTACAATCAGATGCTTTAAAAATTCTAATCATCCTCTCGAATTTTGAAAACATAATCAGTCTGCTTTTAAAAAGCCTATAGCAAGGGTTACTAGCAAAAAAAGGAAAGCGTATCCTGAAAACCTGTATTTTTTTTTTAAAAGATAAAATAACAATTTATTTGGAACGAAAAGCTATTTCCATGATCTGTGCTCTGTAGAAGACCTACGAAACACTGAAAAATAAATGTCTGAGTTTTAGAAAATAATTCCATATTCTTATTCAATTGTATAGGAAGGAGGCTACTTAGATTTTTGACTAGCTCACGACTGCTTCCTATTAGATCAGTTTTTTTTTTTTAAAAGGATGAATTAAGACTATTTTCCCAAGTAACTGTAGCTCTAAGACGGGGCAGGGAAGTTCCCGGCTGTGGAAGTCCAGCGTTTCCCTCCGTGGCCCCTCGGTGACGGCACAGTCTCCTCCTTCTGTTCCCTGACAAACACTGCCATCTTCTCGTCTGCCTTCCCATCCCCCTCCAAAACAAAACATTTATTAACCGAAGCTTCCAACTGTGACAGAAATTACAGTCATGTTAATGGTACAGATGGTGTAAAAAATGCAATCTAGAAACATGATTAAAAAACTCAGGAGCTAGGTAACCCAAGTTCATCTCGGATATGGCTGACCAGACATCTATAAGGAAGGAAATACACGTTTTTGGTTAATTAATTTGCTTTTATCCATCCCTGTAATTAGAACATGCTTTTCCCCTACTTAATCCTAAAACAGTCATTAGATTTAATAAACCTTTCTCGGTTGCCACAAATGAGAAAATGAATTAGTTTAAAAGTAAGTATTAAGCTGGTATTAGCAATATGATTGTAACACGATGTGAGTAAAAATGTTTTTGTTTAATTATTCAAGATTAACTAATATTTTATAGCTTGTTGCAAAAGAGTACACACGGTTTTCTTTTTTCCTTCTTCCTTATGTTGTTCATAAGGTCGTAAAAACATTACTGTTGCCTCCACAGATTACACTCCACCAAATGGAAGTGATTATTAATCACTCTTTCCAAAAATCAACCCATAATTAGCTTCTTCTCGAGTCAAAGTCCTGACAGATTCCCACGGACCAAAGGAAGAGACGGTGGTCTGGACCACGCTAACTGAAAAGTGTGGTTTAGGGAACTTTTGAGGCTCCTGTGAACCGACGGCGGAAGCAGATGCAAGGTCAGCTCCTTATTCTGATTCTCCTCCCCTCTAAGCCTTTGTGTGGCCCGCGCACTCGGGGAGCCCCAGACGGCCTCCTGACTCCACCGGTCCCCAGCACACTCTGTTTGCCAGCCTGGTAAGAGTTGGTTATACATGTGGTGGTGCCACTCGTCACACAATGAAAGGGCACAGTCATTTTAAACAAGTGAAAACCAATATACTATAAAGTTGACGACCCAAGCTTTCCGGACTTTCACTTTGTTGAACATTCTCTGTATTAAACGAAGTTAGGCTTTCTTATACGTCGATGTTTATAGCAGCATTATCAACAACAGCCAAGTTATGGAGAGAGCCCGGATGCCCATGGCCTGAGGAATGGATAAAGAAGATGTGGCACACACACACAATGGAATATTCTTCAGCCATCAAAAAGTATTTCATCAAAAAGGATGAAATCTTGCCATTTGCAACAATATAGATGGAGTTTGAGTGTATTATGATAAGCAAATACTTGGTCAGAGAAAGATACCATAGGATTTCACTCTTGTGTGCAATTTAAGTAACAAAATAGATGAACATAGGGGGGGAAAAAGAGAGGCAGACCACAAAACAGACTCTTAACTATAGAGAACAAACTGAGGGTGATTGGAGGGGAGTAAGTGGGGGGACGGGTTAAATGAGTGACGGGTATTAAGAAGGGCACTTGTGATGAGCACCGGCTTTTGTATTCAAAGGATGAATCAGTAGGTTATGCACTTGAAACTAATACTACACTGTTTGCTAACTAGCTGGAATTATTATTAATTATTATTAATTCAAATAAGAACTTAAAAAAAAACCGGGAAAATTTTAAGTCAAACCACTGTAAGTTGGGGACTGTCTATAGATTTTTATTCTGCTTTTTGGTCAAAGTAGCATGCATATATATATAGTCAACCGTCAGGTGGTTAATTAAAGAGTATGAAAAGAGATATCAAAAAACTACTAAGGTGAAGAAAAAAAGAAGCATCTCAGTAAAATGACTTCATGTATTAAAAATAACCCAAGTTGGTCCTCACCTGGATCACGTGATATGCTCAGAGCAAAAACTATTTGTTGGATGGCAGGTTGTGGGGCACTGCCATTTCCCCGCATCAACCCCCTGCCTGTGCCTGCTGACGGGGCCTTGGGTCATGGCATCCACAGCTCCTGTGGCTTGTGGGCCGTGGGCGATGCAGGCTCCCACCGCTGTAGATCGGGACCAGGACCGTCGGGTGGGAAAGTGTAGGAGACAGAAGGTTTATTTTGACCACTGGACTACAGTAGCGACTTGAAGGAACCCTGCACAGGAAGGTAAGTTCGAGAATACATCAGAGCGACTAGTCTCTCCCAGGAATAATGGTAGGGGCTCTAGAAATGAGCCCACATAGTCTCCTCGCTCCAAAACTCATAAGGTTAAGAGTGAGGGCAACGGGCTTCAGGTGGGTCTTGCTGCATTTATTTTGAGCTGAACCTCCTTTGAATTTATAGGATAGATTAGAAGAGTTAGGGTCAGAGATCAAAAACATATTTTTTATTCTGGGCTAAGGGATATACACTGCAATATTTGGGGGAGTTTTAATGGAAGAATGGTGCTTCATGGAGCTGTCCGTCGGTCATGGCAGCCCCCTTATTATTCTAATTTCGGAGTGGGTAAAAACCCAAGACCCAGAAGGTGCATGTTGGATCTCTGGCAGATGCCTGGTCCCTGGCTTCCAAAGCAACATTTGATGATAAATTTTCTCTTACTAGGCAACCATATCACACACTGTTCAGACCCACTAAGTAGAAAGGTGCAACTCTGAATACAAAGAGTGTAGAAGTGCAGAATCTCCAAGCCACCTTTCCTATGCATTTATTTTAATAAGAAATGTTACATTCTAGTCCTCCCCAACGTTTAGACAACATCACTGTGTTGCCTAGCGTCACTGGTACCGAACTATAGGATCAGCCAGCAATCAACCATGTGGTTTTAGAGATTTTCTGAGTTTCTCTGAGCCATGGCGACCTCGTAGCAAAATGAGGGGTTAGATACGATGAGCTCCAGGATTCCTTCTAATACTAAAATTACTTGAATTCATTCTATTCCCTAATACCACAGATCGCAAAGTCTGATTTACTGTTCTTTGTTGAGATTAACTTCGGACGCTCCCTAAAAGGAAGCTGAGAATTCAGTTAAGAATAAACTGCTCCTTTATAAACGAGGTAGAATAAAAGAGATGTGTGTCAAGATGGATGCTTGACCTGGGGGTTAATAGAGAATTTCAGTTTTCCGGGGTGTTGCTAACACAGTTTCATGGCGGGGGGGGAGGGGGGGGGAAATATATATATATATATATATATATATACATACACACACACACACATATCTTTTCTAATAATAATGTTACAAAGCTTTTGGGATCTTTTTTCCCCTTTCTTTTTAAGGAGGCACCACGGAGGAGAGATATTTATTCCCAGTGTGAAAAGATCAGCTCAGCAAATGAAGACATTTACATGATTACTTTAATTCAAAATTTTTATAGATTTTCTGCTCTTCATCATTAAGAACAAACATGAAAATCTGCACACCTTGAACGGTCAGGACATTGTTCGGGGAAGGAAAATGTGCCTGCCTGGAAACAGAGGCTGTGAATCGTGTGCATGTAAATGAGCTCCGGGCCTCGGGGCTCTGCAGACCTCACAGAAAGGAGCCGAGGACTGAAATCCCCGAGGCTCCAGGTAACCTAAGGGGACATGACCACCTAGCGCTCAAGCCCAGCAGCACAATGAATTTTGGGCCTCTGATGAGTTGAAGCCACTTTGTGTAAATCTCTGGTTTAAATCAAGTAAGAATACTTAAAACAGGGAATCTTTGAAGACAGGGGAAGCCTCGGCTTTCTCCTCGTCTCCCTCCTTCCCTCAGCCCCAGTCTGTGTGGTCTCCCTTCCTTCATCTTTAAGAACAGGGGCATCAGTCTGGACTGCCCCTCTGCAGAATGGGTTCCCAGCGTGTGACACGGAGCTCTTGGCTCATGGCACAGAACTTGCCCCATGGAAGTTGTTTTACAAAGAGCTGCTAATGGCATACGCAGGACTTGACTCTAGTGGAGGAGAAGTGCCGAACACTTGCTAGAGGGAGCTCTGTGTCCTCTGGCCTGCCCAGCCGTGGGACTGAGGGGACAATTGGCAGTTTTATGCCCATTTTCACCCATCAGAAAACTGAGGATCATGGAAACTGTTCAAGAGAATACGGTGTGGTGCTGAGAAGATTCTGGACTTGGGCACATCTCTATACATTATGGCAGAATTTAAAACTTCAAATAGAAGAGTATTTTAGTTTCTTCCTGAATAGGATGTGTCTACTAGAATTTTGGTGGTGTTTTTTTTTTTTTCCCCACCTTCAAACTCCCTCTCCCATGAGCTATCAATAAGGAAACGCTCCCCCTCTGTCCCGGAACAGGAGACGCACGCTGTCCTATGACCTGAGCAGGTCCAGACAGGCTGTCGCTGGGCATTCGACACAGAGCCGCGAGATGCACAATCGCCCTCCTGACTGGGGTCCCTGGAGACACAGGTCTGGAGAAGGATGGCATTAAGAGACAGCGTTTGGTACGATCAATAGTCTTTCGGGTCGACTTAATATGGAAAGAAAGCAGTATTCAACAATTAGGCTGCCCACGAGCATTCTTTGTAAGAGGGCACAGTTGATCATTTTTATGGTTTGATAAAAATGTATTTGCTTTTGTTTATGACGAACACATCAGGAAACGGAAAAATCTCACACGGAATGGCAGTTGGCAGGCAAGACGACACCAGCTTAAAAAAAAAAAAAAAAAGCCCAGTAAATAAAAAAAAAACCCAAAACATCAATTTCTAATTTAAATAACATCAAGCCAACTTTGCTTAAAAATGAACCAAAAAACCTTTTGTCTGAGGTTGCCATCTTCAGTTTTTCCCCAATAAAGAAAGGAACAGAAGAGTTTCTGTGATGGAAAATATTAAAGGTTTATACGGTTCTACCCTGCATTCATGAGAGACACGTTTATCGTGACAGACACACTTGCTTTGATGATACAACGCTTAAGTAGAAAGAAAAAGAAAACGGCCTACAAAACAGAGATATGCTGAGGGAAAAACAAACTGAGAAATTTATCACTGCGCGTGTTTTTTAACTTTCCAAATCACGGTATACTGGCCTATATATACTATTGATTCCCTTTTGTTTTTGGTCTTCTCACAAATTGTGTTTTCAGCTTTGAGAAATAAAATATGACTAAATAAAATATGAACTTCGAGACTGGTTTCAGCATCCGAGAACGAGGATTAGGCCGAATCAGCAAATTAATTCCCTTCTTTACATCTGAAGCCTGATGGAAGGATTCTTTGGCTCCTTGCAGCATAGATCGTGCATTCTTCTCTGTAACAAGGCAAATTGGAGATTTATGCTTCGACTCCAAACAAAGCAGACATGCTGTCTGGCGGGAGTTTTTTCTACACCAGTTAGAACTCTAGTCAGCAAAGCTTATGAGTTTGCTCATCTGGCACTTTCAGCCTGCTCTACACTCACAACCTTTACGAGGGCCATTCGGTTTCTTATTTAACAGTCGCACTGCTGCCATTACGGTGGCTAACTTCTTGCAATAATTCCGTAACAATTACGTTTCCTTGCTCGAATCTGCACGCAAACACTTCAAGACGGCTTGACTACGATGCCTATGCCCCTTTCCTCCTCCAGCACTCTCGCTGTATTCTTGCCTAAGTTTCTGGGGCACAGTCTCAACATAACGGGTCACCTCTGAGCCTTCGTCTTCCTGGCCCCGCGCTCCTCACACCCTGTGCAGGGCCGCGATGGCCTCCCAGCCGTGCTGCCAGAAGCGAGCACGGGCCACCCTCGTCTCTGTGGCGCTCTCCTGAGACTCCTGACGGGCAGGCTGGAACCACACAAGCAGACTTCCTTTTTGGTTTTCTGCTTGGTCCTGCAGCTCTGCTCAGGTGCTGCAGTCTTATCCAGAACTCCAGAGTCAGAGGGGACCCTAATCCTCACCACGTGCTTCTCTCAAGTCAGCCACTCCCTTCGCAGGAGCCAAAGAAAGAAAGGAGAGGATTGGCAGAAGTTTCTGCTTCTTTGGCCCCCGATACGGAAGCTGGTGAAAAACTCATCACTCTACTGGACCAGTGATGCTCCAACCGCCTGTGGTGAAGACCAGCTTTGGAAAAGAATGGAGTGCATGGGTGGTTCTGTGGGTTAAGCATCTGACTCTTGATTAAGGCTCAGGTCACGATCTCAGGGTCCTGGGATCAAGCCCTGCATCAGGCTCCGCACTCAGCGGGGAGCCTGCTTGACATTCTCTCCCTCCACCCCTCCCCCTCCTTGTGCGTGCTCTCAAGTAAATAAATACAATCTTAAAAGAAAAGAATGTTCTCTCCTTTTCTTCTTCTTTTCCTTTCAGAAAAATATTTCAGGTGCATCAGGAACTGAATTACTTCTAAAATACAATAAAAATTAGTGACTAGAAAAGTGAAGTTAAAAAGCCTTTTTATTGTAAGATTCAAGAGACCTAAAATTATTCTGTCAAATCCCTAGATCTTACTCCAACTTCTGCAGTTGCCTTAGTTGAGACTGGCTGGGCCTGAGGACCACGCTCCCAACAGCCCTGCACAGGGCCCATCTGTTTTCATGCCCCACTCAAGATCTTAGAGCCACTGAGGGTATCGAGTCTGAGCCAGCCCCACGGTAGGGAGAATCTTCTGGTCCTTCTTCTTACCTCTTCCCTACCTTTGCACAAGGCTTCCTCCCCATCCACAATCCCAGTGTTGCCAATATCCTACCATGCCCTGTGCCAGGACTCTTCCTAGTTACGAAAAGTGCACGGTTAATATTTGCCGAATGAACTAATCCTTGTCTGAAAATGTCACCGACTGATTCATTCATTCAAACCATTATTAAGTGTTCAGTATGTGTCAGGCCCTGGACAAGTTCCTAGGACATCCAACTGGTTCTCGAATAGTTTTCAGTCTAGCGAAAGACAGAAAGTAAACAGACAACCGTAATTCACTGGTCTAAATGTCACTGCGTCCTTCGAAAGAACCTAAGAGTGCCTCTCATCTCAGTATGGCTTTGTAACGAGCAAAAATTTCCTGGAGGAGATGGTGCCTGAGCTGCGTCCTGAGGGATCAGAAGACGTTCACTGGAAGAGAAAGTCGAAGAAGAAGATCTGCAAAGGTAAAGAATAGACAGAGCTTGGCCTGGTCAAGAAGCAGCTCAGTAAGGCGGGTGGGGATATGGGATCTGAGCAGCAGGAGGGGTAGGAGTTATAAGGAATCCAGGGCTTCCCACTGAGGTGTAGGAGTGGTATTGTGAGCACAATGATTTTTTGCTGTGAAGGACTGCGACTTGCCACGTTCAAGGTATTTAGCATTCCCGGTCGCTGAGCACAGACTCCAGGATACTGTGCTGGTGACATCAACCCTGACTGAGAACCTTGGGAAGGCGGATGATTTGGTCAAAAACTGGACAAGTCTCTTAGGAAGATGCAGTGGTACCAATTTGCCTGAATTACAGTGTTATCCTAAGTGTCCAGGGAAAACCACCTCGGTCACGCCCAAGGGATTTCCAAAGAGAATCACCCTGGGCTCCTCTAGGGTTTATACCTGGCATCTTACACAAGCAATTTGCAAGGAACTTTCCCATAAATTCAATTCCACTCGGCAAGTATGTATTTAAAACCTATGAAATGTCAACTGCTAGCGAGTTTCCTTTCAGGAAATTTGAAAATATAAGACGGAGTCTCTACCCATGAGAAATTTACGGTCTAGTTGCTAAGACATAATTAAGTAAACACACAAGGCAGTATATAATCCCGTGTTTGACAGTGTATTATCCATAGGTTTCATGGGGACATTTAGCAACTGAGTGGATTCCTCTTTATTCCTGCTTCTTGATCTTTCGTATCTGACCCACATCCTCTATCAGAAGAGTACAATACAGAAAGACAAGGAAAACTGGTAGGAGCTGAGACTCCTGACAATTAATTGTGAATCTTCCCAGTGTTCCCCTTATTATGGATTCTGGAGAAAAGTACTATTCTAACTTATCTGGGAGAAACAAAAATATTCTTGCCTGTAACATATATCCTAATAATTGAGATTTTCATTTACTTTCATGTATTTTCCGTAAGTGAAGATTCTAAGGAAAGGCACAATAACACCGATCTTGCACTGAAGGTAGAAATTATTTTTCTCTCTTTTTCTCAGCCCTATCATGTCTTTCTTAGGAGATGCTGACGGCCAGAAATACCCACATCTAGTAGCTGTGCGGTGGGGGTTCCATCTGCTGCTCTGTTCCCGATGCCCTTCCTTGATGACACTACACATCTGACTGGTCACAAAGCATACCGGGCCTCTGCCCGAAGGGAACAGTTTCCAGTGATTTGTGGATCTCTTTGCTGGGGTTGCAAGTCATCACAAGTAATCTCTTTAAAGGGAAAAAAAACCAATGCAAAGTTATAATTTTCAGGGACACTTATAACTGACAAGTTCCAGAAAGTCTGTTAGAAAATAGGAAAGTTCATTAGTATGTGCGGATCAACAATTAGTAGTTAAGACTTGGGCCTAAATCCTTTTCTCTTATGTTAACATGAAAATAGCCAGGGAGATTCTCATATTGACCCCTCTCCATAATTTATATCATGTAATGGAAGTGTTTATCACATTCTTTCCTGAAAGCAGTCTTGACCGTGGATGACTGGAGACAGCAAGAGGTTGTGGCGGTCACAGGCAGTGAAAAGGTCACGCAAAGGGTAAAGGAGACACCAACCGCTGGAAGAGGCAAACTTTATTTCACAATTTTCTCCAGGATTGGATCTGACTTGGAATTTATGTATAAAAATGGCCTTGCCTGAGCTGATCCATGATGTGTGTATGTTTTCATGATAATGTATTTTTCTCAAATGCCATGGAACAATGTGAGAAATAAAACATGAAAATATTTAATAATTCAGTATTTCCAAGTATCTAGACAACTGAGCATATGAAATAGTAATTGTTTAGAAGGAAGGGAGAGGAAATGGGCAAGAGATTTTATGACTATCTACTTACAATGAATCAGTTGTTCTCAAAGGTTTATTTCTCACAAAAAGTAGGTTCTGTTTTCTCTATTTTACAGATGGCAAATGTGAGACCCAGACAGATTAGGACATGCCAAGAGAGAGAATTAGGAATTGGTAAGAGAGAGAATGCACATTCCAGGCCAGGTTTGCTTGAGCTGAAGACACCATGCTGCCTAGATGTTTTGGCAAATGTGGATTACAGAAATGGTAGAAATAGAACTACGTTCACGACAGAACGGACATTTGAAAAGCTGTGGGCTGTGGCTGTCTGGGGCTGAAAAGACGGAACAATGGTTCCCCTAAGCTCACACGCATGCGTGTGCACCCCCCCCACCCCCATAACATTGGTTGCCACGGCTGAGCTACTGAATCTATCTGGAGGAACTGTGCTCTTTTGCATAACAAGATGTACGTGGCTACCAATTTATTTACCCAGATCTTTGGGGTTGAGGGCCACAAGCATCATTTGAAATAAAAATATGGCTCCGGTAATGCACGTGAGGGTGAACCGCTAGGTTGTTGTTCAAGGGAGGGAGGGGAGAGAAATAAAACAGCAAGAAGAAGGCAGAAACACAGAAGGAGGAGCACCAGGCACCCGCATGCGTTACCTAGAGACGTTCTAGAGATGTTTATCCACAACACATGAGGACTGGAAATCGAAAAGCTGTGATATTAAGACTTCTCACTCTTGGGAAAAATACGGACATCACGGCCTCTAAGTCCCTGGATTCTGACAAGAATCTTCCCATCCTGTCCCACATTTAGTTATATTAGCCGTTTAAGAGACCCTCCCCTTCAGGATACTAGGTCTCTGCCATCTGAAAATAGGGCATGCAAACAGCAATCGTGCTGTCACTTTACCCCACAAAAGGTTCTCTTAATGAAGAATTTTAGTGAAATTATTCCTTTAGAAAAGAAAACCAGTTCACATTTTTATATGTTTTATTAAAAAAAACCCCACATCATAAAAATAATGACTCTTTCAAAAGATAAGTATCTCATATACTTAGAGGAATATCTCCTATATTTATCATGTCAAAGCTTTTTTATGCTTTAACTACATTTGAAAACTAGAACAGACTGTGGGGAAAAGAGTGAGTTAAAGTAAGCAGATCCACCTTTGGCAGTGAAGGTCAAGCGCAGTTGGTAAATCACTGAAATTAGTACACAGGTTGATCAACTATTACTAAAAAGAGCTTTATATTTTTAATAGCAAGAACACTATCTTCAACTGAAACGAAATCATTACAGCGTCGTAAGTTAACGAGAAGATGAGGAATTCTCAAAAGCCAATGTTCCCTCCCCATTATAAATGTGATGAGTCTTGGTGACCTTTTGTTCACATTAATGCTGACGAATTCTGCCTCATGCATGACTATCCCACCCTCCAGCCCCTTCCAGTAGCTTCCTGCTTTTATTCCTATCAGGGTATTCGATGGCTGTGGAGATGGGACAAGACATATCGGTACGGAGGGCTGAGGTACTGAGGAGATGGCAACGGCAGCCATCAGTCTGGACTGTCAATAACCTTGGAGGCCTCCGGGAAAAGCAGAGGGCAAATAATTTATTACACTATAGGAGAGACAGCTAGGAAGTAGCTCCTCAGAATTATCTTTATGATAAGAAATTGAGTCAAAAGAATAATACACGAGAGCGTGATGTTATTAAGGAAAAAGCGCTGGACAGTTACTTGGACAGGTATGTGCTCAGTGTTTGGGCTCTAATTTAAACCAGATGTGAAACCCAAAAAGGTAAGTTGGGACCAGACCATAACATCCTCGGCGAATTGGCAGACACACCTCTGCATATGGGTCTTAGGGGGGAAAATGGGCATGTTCAGGTCTTAGGGGAATGAGGGGTAAGTGTATCTGAATCAAATAATTAATTAGTCTTTGTTCCTGCAACTATTTTCAGGTGTCAAGATAGTACTGAGTTCCTTGTGCTCTCAAAGTTTCAAATAACCTTCATTTAACTTTTAACTTATAAAAGTTAAACTTTTATAAGGGGGTTCCTTTAGAAGATATTCATGCTTTGCTGTTGACACTATTAGTGATACTACAGTAATTAATAGCAGCAGTATTGGTGGACAGGAGTGTTAGAAGGAAAATTAGCCGTTCGCCTCCATTCTCCCCAACACACTGTGTGTTGCTGCAGGGGACCACGGGGGACCTTATTCTCTGTGGCTGAACAACCAAATGAACACGCATTTTGTCCAATTTCATATAATGACGATTGAGTCCCACTGACAATGCTGACTTCAGGGCATGACTTACACTGTCTCCAGACATAAAAATCTGCTCTGGGAGACTAGGTACAACGTAGAGAGGATACCTGACTTCACCTAAAGTCAAAGGGAGCACAAAATAGACCCTAGAATGGAAGTCATTTCTCCCAAACCTGGAGAACCGTACATCTGTCCGGGTGTCTTTCCCACAAGCCGGGAACATTAACGGATGCTTCAGATTCAACGACAATGTCAATATCCATCCATTCATGATAATGCAAAACCACAATAGCGTAGATTCATTCAAATGTTACACATTTATAAATGACTGTGTCTCGCTACCTCTGTATTTGTCCTTCTGGGGAATCGTTGCGTTTTGCTCGGAAGTGTAATGACAACAATGTGCGGGGGAGGGGAAGAGCGGTCTTGTTTGCTGACCTGTCCATCTGTTCCCGCCCCCGCATGTCCCCGTTCTCCAACAAGGAAATGATGCACTGGCCTTTGAAACCTGCCATTTTGGTGCTACATCCTCGAACTAATAAAATGTTATATTTTAAAGTCCACCCCCCTATTTCAGTCCTGTCCTGTCCAACCTTTAGAATGAATGTCCTTAATTTTAAGGAAGCACAGTCCAATAGCTTCTATGCTGCCCAAAGAAGGAAATTAAATTATGCTGTATTTCTCCAGCACATGGTCTTTTACAGGGGAAAAAAGAGTTCGGCCTCTGCTGTAAACTCTAGAGGGAACTCATACAAGAAGAGGACCTTAAGCAGCACCAGGAAACACACGTTTTCACCATCGTGCTGCCTCTCGAATTTACTGCGACGGGAGGAGGATGGACCCCAGGGCAGACATTCGTGAACAGAGCAGATGAGAGACAGGGAAGCTCAGCGAACAAACACGACAGTACCCGTGTTTCCAGAGCATCTCACACTTTACAGTGCATGCAGCTGACTCATCGGACCCTCCCGAGCATGAACGGTGGGCAGAGCGGGGATGATGTCTGTCTTTTACATAAGAAATCAGGCCTGAGGTTCTTCAAGATCTTCCTTGCTTCGATAAAAAGCTCACCAAGACTACTGGACCCCAGAAGGAGGGTTATTCTGCAGGCGGACCAGCCGGCCAGAACCCCTTCCCAACGTCATCCAACTAGTCGGGTGACACGGCCCAGGCTCGAACTCCTGCTTCTCACAGCAAACTCGGGGCTTTTTCCAAAGTCCTAGAACTCTATCAGCGTTGGCATGGTCATCGGCCTGCTTACATTATGCATTTTCTGTTCTCGTTTGTCCATACAGTGTTCTTGGCAGTGAATGTATTTAAAACAAAACAAAAAACAATCAGTAGGATGAATTAAGCAATAAGGGGATCTAAAGTACTGGATGAAACAGCTGAAAATACCTTCGAAAAAGAAATGGATGACCTGAATATTTAATTTTACTGATTTTACTCCTAAAGTGATCCTTTTCCCCAGCTTTATATAGGTTGTCTCAATGTCTTCAGCTGTTAAGACGTCAGTTTGTACCCGTGTGTTACATTTCATAGAGCTCACCGTGCACACGTGACTAATTAAGCCTCACTGAAATTACGTGTCAGACAGAAGCTGCAGTTTACTTATTTCCCAGCAAAAACTACGCTCATCTGCCTTGTTTCCCGTGCATTATCCCATGATTGATTACTGTTCCAGTGTGGACTGTAGTTCGCATTCCGCAACACGCGAGCATTAATCTTCACTCATTCTTCAACAGTATAATTCATTAAAATACATACTTTGAATCTGGGGCACATATAAGAAGATGTAACCACAGAGGGATATAGCGCTGTTATGACAAAACATAATTAATAAAACACAGACTGTGTTTTACGAAGCTATGGTTTTAATTTGCTACCTCAAGAAATCTGCTCTAGCAATCCTGCACAAGGTAACTTCCCATGAGAACTGAAATCCCCTTACCTGCCCTCCACTAGGTACTGGAAGGATTATGATTAATGCACACGAAATCTCTCATAACTGGGAAAGGTCCCAGAAAATTTCTGAAACCAGATTTAAGCTCCTGATAAGTATGATGGTCCTAAATCTGGAGCAAACTTTGTTTGACTTGTGAATTCCTCTCCTGCCTCTCCTGGTCTCTCTCTCTTTTTCTTTCTCTTTTCTGGATGTTATTACACAGCAGGGGACAGAATGTGTCAAAAGTGGGCCCAGCCGGGGGCGGCACCAAAGGGCAGGGCCACGCACACCCCCAGTGACCTCAGCAAACAGATGACCTACATTGGAGGCCAGCAGTTCACATGAGAAAAAGGGAATCTGTGTTGCAGCTTGCATTTAACCTGTATTTGAAGAGGCAGTCAGAAATATAAAGAAAAAATATGGGTAGGAGACGTACTACAGACATACATCACTCTAAATTCATTGAAGACGTCAGCAAAATAATATACGTTCACGTAGATACGCACATGGTCTTCTTTCTCTTAATTCCTCAATCTTCATCAACAAATATACTAGTGGGAGGTTAGTACAAGTAAAAACAGCATTAATGGGTCGCATATTAATATTTATGTTTTACTATATAAAGACCTTGCATACATTAGGACTCTGTTTTGCAAGCTGAATGAATAACTAATGCTACATTATGTATGGGTACATATTAAACAGACATGTCTACACTTTCTTGGTTCAGGATATGATTAATGCAGCCTATCAGAAGCCAGATGGTGCAAAACCAGAACCATCAATCAAAATGAAAAGACCACTGCGTGCTACCCACAATGAGGTTCTCACAAATGGAGATTCTGCTCACAGACCCTAACTGGTAAGAGGCAGAAAACGCCAAGAACATAGCTGCGCTGTCCCACTGGGATAAAAAAGTCGTAGCTCAGGGCTGGCTGGATAGAAAACCCGGCACAGGAACACTCCCTGAGGGATCCTGAGTGGCAGAGCTGAGAAGCCGGAGCTAACCAAACAGCCTGTCCTCAGAATTAAAAAAAAAAAAAAAAAAAAAAATTTAGAAGCTTTTAAAGTATTTTAATAACGTTTGAACTGATGACAGTATCTGTCAAACAGGACCCATTTCCCATATGATTCAGGATGGGACAGAGCCACATAGTGACAAAGCAGCTGCCACTGTCTGCCTGACACGTGAGTTGGCATCTTGTCTCCCTTGCACGCGCTTTATTACAAATAACCCCAAATGCGTTAGTGTTACTTTGCAGCCTTTCTCTGTGGAATCTGTGGGAAACAAGTTTCATCTCTGTTATGTTTAATACTAATGACTGTTTGGGGGGAAGTTGTAGGGAGAAAGGTGGTCCAAAGACGTTTCCTGTTCCTTTAATAGCTTTACATAAAAATAACTATAGGAACACAAAGTGCTTTGTCTTTGTAAATGGATCCTGTGTGCTTAGAAAATGTTAAATAATCCCCAGGCGCTGTGGGAGTTGAAAAGAAAAAAAAAAAAAATAAAACAAATATATGGGTTCCAAATCCTACTAGTCACTGAAATACCATTTGGAATTCTGATTTTTGTGGAGTTTGGGGAGGGAGACAGATAGGAAGGCAAGGAGAAAATGCCAAAGAACACAAACTTCTTCCGGAAGAGTTATGTAGCAAAATGAGATAAATAATACATTAAGACCCACAAATATAGAAGGCTAACAGGAATGAAAATATTTGGAAAATCTAAAGATTTTTCTGCTTTACCCTAAAAATTATATCACGGCCTGTATAACTTGCCATGTAGGATAATTTGGAAAGCGAACAGCCCATGTTTACCTTTGTAGCAATAATGAAAACAGGAGTGACTATGTATATCAATATAAAGAAGACCTTAAGTGGAATTGTTGAGCTTGAGATTTTAAAAATCTGGGTATTTTTTTTTTTTTTCTATTTTCGTTATGTTTTAAAATAGTACAGACATCCTAACTTGAGTGAAATTTTGTTACTATCTTTTCCCTAAAAATATGAGCATTTTCTACCCTGTTATAAATTCTGTATAAGTATTATTTATTAGTTGGTATTATTCCATGGCACATGTATGCTATGCTTGACTCACACAGTTAGTCTCCTTAATGGTGGATGTTTAAGTTTTTGTTTTCTCCCTCCTATTATTTAATAATACTGTGGACATTATCGTGAAAGGTTGCATTTTGGTCTTTATGATTATTTCCTTAGAACAGATGTTCAGAAGCTGAAATGCTAAGCTAAGTGACATGAACTATAAGGTTCTTTCTTAAACTTACCTTCTCATTCAGTATTCAGTAGTCTAAGTTCTAAAAGCCTTAGTAATTTTATAGGTGAAAATAATACTTCATTGTGAATTAAATTTGTATTATTTTAATTACCAGCGAGGTTAAGAATTTTTCTGTGGTTAACAACTACTTTGCTTTTTGAAGGCTTACCGATGTCTTAGAAAATGTATCATTTTTATCTCATAAAAAGAATCACAACGTACTCCTCCTTGGAATACTGAATTTAATTACTTGAAAGTAACGAACTGTACTCCTTTAAAATATTTAGAAGTATTTTTCCTTAATTCAGACCTTGCATACATTACGACTCTGATTTGCAAGCTGAACGAATAAGTAACGCTACGCTCATTTACGGGTAAGTACACAGGTCTGAGCCTTCTCAGTTCAGGAAGTGATTAATGGAGTTCCAGGTGTCCCTCAACACTAGTTCAAATCAGTGAAGATTTAACATAAATAACTAAGTGCTCGAATGGCTCAATAACATTTTAGAATAACCATTGAGTTTTTATGTTTTTTGTTTGCTTGTTTCCAGTGTTGGGAATGCTAAATGACAGCTGTCTTTTGCGGTAATTCCCTCCCATGAAATGTGTGTCTGGTTTACTTCTAAAACCCGAACATCGGGCGGCCAGCATCAAGTTCTTCTTGACCTGCTCATGTGGACTTTCTGAAATACATGGAATGATATGGACCTCACCAAAGTAATGAAGGCGCAGGGTAGGAAAGAAAAGTATTTGCGACCAAAACATAGAAGAACATACCACTAAATGTCTCCACAAGAGAGTCAAAATTAATCTGATCCAGAAACTATGTTTCTTTCTAGAACTGGATGTAATTGAGTAAACACTCTAAAGGTATTACCTGTCATGAAGAATTGGTTTTTCCAAAATTCAGTGACTGACTGATAGTTTTTTTAAGATTCTATTTTTAACGCAGCTTCACATCCAACATGGAGCTTGAACTCACAGCCCTGAGATCCGGAGTCCTATGCTCTACTGACCCAGCCAGTCGGGCGCCCCAGGGATAATTGTATTTAAAACAGAGAATACATTTAAAATGATCACAGTCAACCAGAGTTTGAAAAAAAAAAAAACCAGAGTCATCTAAATTTCCTTTGGCCCAGCTACAGCCTTGTTAAAAGAAAGGAATATTTACTCCTTTTATTCATCATTACAGTAAATCCTAATATAAAAAGTGGACAATTCAGCAGCACAGACACAGAATGTTGGCATGAGACTGAATCTACTGGTGTGTCGCTGCTCATTGAACTCCGGCGTCTCATGAGCACTACCTTGTACCGTTATGTAGTCCTTGGACACATGTTTTCTTAAGTTGCACTGTGGCAGCCAGTGTTGAGGGAAAACTTCGGGCAGAGACTTACAGCCTTGTGACCAAACAGAGCTCTAACTGGCAGATCTTTCGGTGATTCCTGCCATACCTTCCTCTCGCCACCCAGGTCTTCCAACCCTCGCCGCCGTATTCCCTGGGTGCAGGCTGGCTGTGGGGAGTCGGCCAGGGGGCAGAGGAATTACCACTAGCCTGGCCTGTTCTGTGGCTTTGTGCCAGTGGAAAAGTGAAATGGGAAAAGCTACAGTTGCTTTCTTTTATACAAACTCACAAGAGGTCTACATAACGCAGGAGTAGTGGTCTTCTCCTAAAGCACTTTCACGTCTGCGATCTGTACGCCTGGCCTCTGATAAAAGCCGAGGAAGCTAGAAATTCACATTTCCTTGAGCAAGTTTAAATCAACCTCAGGGGCTTCAAATGTTACGTCCAGTTTGCCAACGGATGGAATGCGCTGGAGTTCTGAATTGCAGAATAACCGTAAATAAAAGGGGCTTTCATTTGCAGAATGCAAATACTGAAAATCAACCACAGCCACAAACAAAAACAAACAACAGCGATCAACCCCCCCCCCCCCCCCCCCCCCCCCCCCCCCCCCGCAAAAACACCTCATGGTGAAATGAAAGGCATAAGGGATGAGGAGGGAGCAAATCTGATTTTAAGGTACGGTTTTATTATTAGCCATCTGCCTGTGCTACTTAACTCCCGGGAGCCTTGGTTTCCATATCTAAATGAGAAAGAAAGAAAAAAGACGGCACTGAATTAAGCTGACCTTATAATTCCTCCCGGTGCTAACACTCAATGATTTTAAACATATACCCTGTTACTTTGACTATGTAAGAGACAAACATAAAAATCCATCTATTACCAAAATATGGGTGTACATCAGGCCATCTTGTTTTGGGTTCTACCTAGAGTGATCAGTGTAATTGTTCCATGTTTTCTCCCTGTCCTTTCTTATTTGTGGGGTGTGGGGGGGTGTTGGAGGGAGGGAGGTAAGGGAGGGGTACAGCTGAGAGGCCGCATCCTGCAGGACACTGTCTAGGTGTAAGGGGTGCTGGGCCATGTCAGGTAGGCTACGGGACACTGACAAGAGACACACACCGGAGCAGGTTATCAGGGGCAGGTCTTATCAGTGTAAATTATAAAAAAGTGTAAATTATAAGGTTTGCTTTGGGTTCATACATGTTAGCTTTCTGACCCCTCCCACTGCAGGCTTTTCTCTGTTACGATGCCTTAAAGCGCTTCAGTACTTATTCTAAAGCGAATTTGAAGTTAGTCAGCTCACAGACAGAACCCGGACAAGATTTCATTTTTTGCCTTTTAGATCCCCAGCGGGTTAGATTGTCATCCAGTCGAGGGATCCTGGAGACACGTTCCAGTATCCAATCACAGGCCTGCTTTAAGCACAATAAAGTCACTTCACTGCGAAGAGTCTTTTATATCTAATTATGACAATAAATGTTTACTGATGGGGCTTGTGAAGATGACTAGAGCAGCTGACGTTTACTAAGCACTTACTACATTTGGAGCACTGTTCCCATCTCTCCTATACATCCTCCTTTTGCCTTCCTTCTAGTAACCCCATGGAGGAGGTACTGCTTTTTAAAATCTCCGTTTTAGACATCAGCTCAGAGAAGTGAAGCAAATGGCCTGCGTCACACAGTGAAAACATGGCAGACTGAAACCCAGGCTGCAGCGCTTCTCTGCTGAAAACTGTCCAGAATAGTTTCAGAGCTTACTGGGTTTTGTAAATTTTATGGTACGATGGTCCATGATGCTGTTCAATGCCCCTTAACAGCAAGATGGATGGGACACATTCTATTTAGAAATTTGCCTTAAGAAAAGGTTGTCACTTCTCTTGAATGATATACTTTCCGTTATTACAAAACAAAAGCGCTTGGCTGCTTATCTATTTGCTTTTGTTCCCAGAAGCCCTGGCTTTTATTCTCGACTCTAGCAATGACTCCGATTTTGTGGGTGAACAACACGGTTCTCTGTACTTTGCCCGAAGATACAGTATTCTATACTTTGCATATAAGCTACGTTGAGGCTTCAGACAAAAACAAAAATAAAAACAAGACAGGTTTTAAGTAATAAAGGCAGCGTGTCAGGAAAACAGAACTACGTTTTAATTACAATGCTATTTTCTTTGGCCAGGCAAAGTCAACCTGGTGAGGGAGTGAAATAATAGATCACCATTAGCTGTGTCTTTTTATTACATGCTTTAACGTATATTATCGCCTTTGATCCAACGACTGTCAGAGAAGACAGGTATCACTTATATCTGCATCTCGCAGGTAACAAAACTAGTGATTAGAGAAAATAACTTCTCCAAAGTCAAGTGACAAAATGTCAATTTGAAGTCAGTTCTTCAGACTCTATTTACCACACTTCTAATATTTATGGAGTAACTTTCCTTAGGTGTAAAAAATAAACTCAAGGGGCGCCTGGGTGGCTCAGTCGTTAAGCGTCTGCCTTCAGCCCAGGTCAGATCCCAGGGACCTGGGATCGAGCCCCACATCGGGCTCCCTGTTCCGCGGGAAGCCTGCTTCTCCCCCTACCACTCCCTCTGCTTGTGTTCCCTCTCTCGCTGTGTTTCTCTCTGTCAAATAAATAAAAAAAATCTAAAAAAAAAAAAAAAATTAAAAATAAAAAAAAAAATTAAAAAAAAAATAAACTCAAAAATTCAACGACAAAGAGTGATTTCTTCCATTGCTTATAAAAATATGTTGCTTAAAAACATAACTATTTTTTTTTTTTGCATTCACTTCACTAGAAATTCAAGATGGTCCAATATGACCCAGCAATTTCACCCTATGTATATTTCACTACACATGTACGGATGACATTTCAGATTAAAAGTACATGTTCAAACGTTGGTGAAATCCTTATAGATAAACCTTATGGTAATTTATATTATTGTGAAGATTCGTGCTGCCTTTTCTGTATTCATTCTTCACTGCTTGGGGAATTCGTTCCCGCCCCTTCCTCCCTCAGGGTGTAGCCAATGTGGCTTAAGTGGGTTAATTGCACCCGTGGCTGCTGGGGTAAGAATCCTGGTTGGCTAAGTCAATCAACACATTAACTCCAAATCCAGGGATGGGCACACAACCCAAATCACTCAGGTCTGATGGAACTTTGGTTGGATCTCCCAGGACCGTGGCCTGCTCTCTTGTCTATATTTGTAGCATGAGGTGTGATAAGCCGGGCTGTGGCAGCCACTTTGCTAACTCTAAGGAGGTGAACCTGAGAACAGCTGACAGATCAGATTGCCAAATGATATAGCAAAGACTGCTGCAGGTGACTCCCTCTGAGTTCTGCATCAAGCCTTGTCTAATGCAAACTCTATCTTGTTATATTAATTAAGAAAGCCAATAAGTTATAAATATAAATTATCCCTTTGTTGAAGCCATCATGAGTTGGGTTATTCCCAACATAGCCCTAAATAAAATATCCAATAAGCCAATTAATTAGGATCCTTAGTGCTACGTCAATGATCACATTAAGTACACTATGGGTAAAACCAGAAATTCAAAATGGTAGACTCAGGTCTGCTGTCTGAACTATTGAAACAGAAGACCAATTCACAGGGGGCACGCACGCATACATGATACAGGTGGGGGAGGTGATAGGAGAGTGATAAATATTTAGGGTAAGTGCCAGGAGAAACGGGGAAAGGAGCTGAGTGCAGATGCAAAAAAGGATTATAGCCGAGGGCTCAGCTGAGATGGCAATTGCATGACTTGATAATGACACCAATTAGCATAATCTCATTTAGAGCGTTTGGAAGCAACGACACATGCGTGAGTGCGCGCGCACACACACACACACACACACACGGTGTGCAGACACGTGGACCCCAAACGTTAGTATATTTTATGGCGCCCCGGGGGGATCCTAAGGTGCCACCGAGTTTGGGAACCTGTGGTATAGCAGGGGCACCGCTCCACTCTGAGGAGCCTGCATGCTCCCCACATGACTGCGACAGAAAGCACAGCCTGCTCTCAGAGCTTTCTCCTTCACTTTCTATAAAAGGAACATCACTGGGAATAGAAAAGATGTCTTTTAAATACAGACAGCAGAAATCCAGTGGAACCGCTGCTCGATCACACAAGCTTCCTGGTTTACCACGTGCGCACGGGGTGCTGAAGACGCCTCGGACGTGCATCTGCCAGGGGACCTGTGCGAGGGACAATCAGACCTTGGAAACATACCAGCTTCACTGTTTAAACTACTTTTTACTGAGCACCTACTCTGTGTCAGCCACGGCGCTGGTCCTTCAGGGCCTCACACCCTGCTGACGAGATGCCCGGCCTCCCCGAGTCCACAGGGACCCCGGGAGAAAGGCAGACAAGGAGGCTGGGGGAGCACACTGAAGGGACGCCTGGCCCTGGGCAGGTGGGGTGGAGGCGACGCCCGGGAGGGCTTCCTAGAGGCCGTGACCGGTGTGGCCTTCTGAAGGGGACAGATGAAACTGGCGAAGGAAGCCACAGTAGGTCCAAGAGAGAGAAAGGGGCCTGCACACAGATGCGGAAAACAGAGTGTGGAGCGTGTGCGAAGGCCTACCATCTGGGGGGGGGGTGGGGGATAAGGCACGTGGGAAGGTGCTACCGGTCATCAGGGGCCTTAGGCATCGTGCTGCGGGTTTTCTTCTGTGAAAGTCCAATAGCTGGGAGAGTATTTTACACGTGGGCTTAACGTGGTGAGCGCGGCACCTTATAAATACGCCCAGGAGAGCAGCGAGAGCCCGGACTGGGGTTTGGGACAACAGTGAGGGTGGAGGTCGGTCTGAGCTAGAGGAAGTCCAGCAGCAGACTGCCGGAGGCCTGCCCGGAGCCACCAGCAAAGAGGCCGAGGCCTTACCCAGATGAATCACGGCGCAGATCTGGAAAAACGCCACCAACCAAAAGTAGCTGGTGGAGGGAGAGAGAGAGGTCCAGGATGCCACGGTGGCTTACGGCTACGCAGCCGGAAGGATGTGTTGATGTGCATCGAGGTAGGAAACACAGAGCGTGCAGAGAGAGGGCCGGGTCAGCCCCGCACATGGTCCACACCACAGAGGCACCACCGGGAAGGAAACGGTGGAGTCTGCCGCGCGTAGGCCGGGTGCACGCGGGCGGCCGGGCGCCCGAAGAAGGAGCGAGGCGAGGAAGTCCGCAGGGAGGGGCCGAGCAGGCGAAGGAAGAGCCCGCAGAGCTCAGTCCTCTAGGATGCATCACTGCCGGGCGAACTTAGCATCTGAAGTGAGGAGGGTATACACGCAGGCAGGTGTTTCCGCCACCCCCAGGGAAGCTCTAAACGCACGTCTGTTACCTACTCAAGATCTGTTATTAAAAATCATTTGAAAAGGATTTTTTTCATCCATGAGTTAAAACCACTTGTCTTCATTTAAAAACAGGCGCTTCTGCGTGTAATAACCGAAGTGCAACCTGGTGAACGCTCAGGCCTTTCAAGTACCCAAAGGGGAGGCTGAGTCACAGCGAGGAGGAGAGCGGGGTCGCGGCTGGGCCGAGGGGTGGCAGCCGCTGACCCTCGGGGGGACCCGCTTACTGTGCGGTGCTAACCGTCACCGCAGAGGGCGACCGCATTCCGGAGGAGAGATTAGGGTTGCCTCCAGTTTCTGGAGCACATTTTCAGGTGTTGACTTTATCTTCTTTGAGAAAGTGAAAGGCGAGCGACTGTGAGCTCAGACAGCCACGTCAGCGGGTGGGTCTGTGAGAAGGGGGGCTTCTAGAACGTGCGGGAGTGCGCTTCCCCCACATAAAGAGGCTCGCACGAGGGCTTTGCTTGCTTCCACCACCGGCCCCGGAGCAGGGACACGCTACACTGATCTAGCACAGCACCTACGCTGACTTTTCAACAAGACTCTGACTCGAACACTATCGACTAAATGCAAGGTAAAAGCATTCACATTTAATTTCTGAGTACGCTGGAAACCAGTCAAAGAATTTTTAGGCTAGTAAAAAGGTGGGGAAAATAGTATCAGCCAGAAAATATGGGCTATTTATGGGGAATTAGGTCAGCCAACTGCTCTCGTCAGTGTGCATCTCTATCTGCATACTTTTATATATCTAATCTACATATAAGTACACACAAATATTTATTAGAACACATAGTCAAAGTCTGTATTTCACATCTTCCCTCTTAAAGTGACTAAGTCAATATTACATTTTAAGGTCTGGAAGTGTCAAAACAGACCTATGTTGCATGGAAATATTCTAATACCTGTAACCAAGGTAAATAAAGCAAAGTCAATCGAACCAATCAGTCTCAAGTGAGAAAATGCTAAAATTCAAAAAGCAGAATGTAAAGGATATATACTTTACGTAACACTGAAAACTTTTCTAAAGTCCACATCTATAGAGCTAGGAAGAAGAAGAAAAGGCTTCCCATAGGAGCTCAGGTTCAACTGAAAAAATGCATGGTACTTTCAAAATAAAAGGTCTTATTTCTTTATTCTCTATGTAGCGGATGCATAAAGAGAGCCCAAGACTAGATCAGTTGTAAAAAGAATATACTGTATTTTTCAAAGGCAAACTCTAAAATGCAGGACTTACATAAATCTTATCAGAGGCTCGTTAGGAACCTATACAGATTATATGAAATACACTTTGACTAGGGTTTAGAAAAAAAAAATTATACCAACAATATTGTGAAGATTTCCTTCTGGTCAAAGTTTTTGATTTTATAAATAGAAGTTTGGTTCTTAAACGTTGATACATTGTGAGCTCCACAGGACTCAGTTATTTATTTTATATGAAATCATGTGGTTTGTGATGAGGTCTGAAGTTTGGGTGGGTATGGGGGCAGGGAGAGGAAAGTTAAAGACCAACAGCCTGAGATCAACAGCCACCACACCTGCTAGTTACTCAGGAAAAATCAACATTTCTACATATACTTCTACTGAAGTTTTGGAGGAAGAAATAGATTAATTTCTTCAATCAACAAATATTTACAGAACACTTTCTATATGCCAAGCCCTGTTTTAGGTGTTGAAGAACAAGTATTCAATAAGACAGACCAAGTCCCTGCTTGTATTCTAATAACTATAAATTCGCATTAATAACAATGATGATAACACCAGCTACTGAGGATGTCCTATGAGCTGGGTGGAGCTGACGTTTTAATAACTATGATTTTATTGTAAGAACAAGAATGGTTGTTTCACTGAGCACTTACTATGCACTAGGTACTCTTCTAGAAGCCTTCCATTTCACCCTTATGATAGTCCTATAAAGCAGGTACTAGCAAATTTCATTAATTCTAAAATGCACATTTCTTGACATTTTAGCACCTCTTGGCTTGAGAAGTGACTTCTAATCAACGGTGTCTCGACAGTATAATGAGCAATGCCTCTTTCCTTCCTCAGTGTTATACAAATTAAGGGCAAGACTTGTAATTAATAGTGTTTAGAGTCTATGAAATACAGTATTATTCTCATTTTACAGAGGAAACAGAGGTAAAGAAAACTTAAGTAACTTGGCAAAGTCACACAGCAAGGCAAGGTCAAGGTCACAATGTAAAATCAAAGACCAAATTATTCTTTGTTTGTAAGTAAGAGGAGAGGATTTTAAAAGTTAGTTGACACAGAATGTAGGGAAGGGTGTGAGGAAACACTGTTTTACCTTGAGGGTGGGAACGTACTTTGGAACATCTTGTTTAGTGGGTAACCTGTGATCCTTAGGATTTAGAACGCACTCACCTATGATAGTCATTCTACTTCTAGAAATTTATCATACAGTTGATATTTATACAGACACGAAAGGACACGTCTGTGAGATTATACACCGCAGCACTATCTGTAAGATTAAAAGATCAGAAGCCACCCAAAGATCCATCAGTAAGAGTCTAGTTAGATATGGTCAACATCTGGTACGGAATATATCCATTTACTTTTTTTTTTTTTTTAAAGATTTTGTTTATTTGACAGAGAGAAACACAGCGAGAGAGGGAACACAAGCAGAGGGAATGGTAGCGGGAGCAGGCTTCCTGCCAAGCAAGGAGCCCGATGCGGGGCTCGATCCCAGGCCCGTGGGATCATGACCTGAGCCAAAGGCAGCCGCTTAATGACTGAGCCATCCAGGCGCCCATATCCATTTACTTTTTAAAAAAGGGACGAGGCAGCTCTTTATGTACTGGTTGAAATTATCTCAAAGATGTGCTATCATATGAAAAAAGAAACGTAAGAATTTGTAGCTATGTTAACATTTGAATAAAAAAGCAAGTGTCTATCTAAAAACACAGATATACGTACGTGCTTACATAGGTAAAAAGAACCCTAGAGATATATACATAAAACCAGAAACAGTGGTTGCTTCTGAAGAGAACCAGGGTCTGTAAGGGTGAGGAGGAGTCTTTCTTTGACTATAGTATTAAGCATTCTATTACTGACTTTATAACTGAAAACCAAGAACAAACTTCGTACCTTCTCCCACAACTGTGGCCGTTACTTCTGGAACATTTCAACTATGTCGTGACGTGGACAGAGCCTCACACCGGGAATTAAGAAACTGGGTTTTAACCCTGTATCTTCTGTGGGATGATGGGTAAGTGCTTTGTATAGTTATGGCATGCAGATCAAAACAAAGTAAAATATACTTCATATACACAACACATTAAATTCTAATGCTAAATTCTAATCCAGAATTCAGAGTCTTTTCTTGGAGAGGGGAAAAACAAAGGATGTCCTAAGGACATCCACAGTGTAGTAGGGTGGAACAGTTATGCCAATAATAAACATGTAGAAGAGTAACTTAATTAAATGCAGTATCTGTTGCTATCTCCCTCTACCCCCCCCCCCCCCACTGGATTATGAGCATCTTAGCCCCGTTATTGTGCCTGTCTGCCAGGGAAGAACTCGCCTTTATTGAATGGAACTGAATTCTAAGAACAAGACAAGTAACAAAGGCATATGCGCGTCAGAGTGGTAGTGTGAGAATGATTTTCCGTGGGCATCAGGGAAGATGCAAAGAAGGGGAAAGTAAACTGGGTTCTGGAGGATGAATTCAAAAGGACAAAGGAACCTTTTCCTCACCTACACAGCAGAGATGGGATGAGGGTGAGGTGGGATTGTACGAGCTCCAGAGGTGAGGTGTTCCCAGCTCTACAGGTTAAGACTGTAGAAAGGGAGGGCGGACCCCTGTGTGCGGCTATCCATGACCAGCTCCAGTGGGAAGGACCCGGGAAGGAGGTCCCAGGATGCACCACGCTCAAGATCCCAAGGAGAACCATTATGGAGGGCAAAAGGCAAGAACATCTAAGAAACTGTGTGGAGAAATGCAAAAGTGGAGTGGTAAGAAAATATGAAGGCCAAGAACGGACAGAGGAAGGTAATCAGCCGGCACCTAGAGCTGAAAACAAGAGCGTGTTAAGGCCTGGGAGGATGGGGGTGAGGACAAAGGTCAAATGAAACCTGAACGCGCAACAACTTAAAATTTTAAATTAAATCAGAAAAGGAAAGTGTTGTTAAGAAATAAAGAGTGAGGGGTAAAGACAAACAAGCAGCTTTAAAACCACCCTCCTTCAAAAGAAAAAAAGTCTTGAATGAGAGATTTGTTTTATGCACAGTAGCTGGATTACTATACGGTAATTAAAAATGGAATGTCTCCTTTCTCACCCATGTGTGTTCCATATATTAATGGAGCCAAATTAAAAAGAACTTGAGTTTTTAGAGCTCTTTTATTTTTATTTGACACATGTGCATTTAAAATATCTCTGGAATCCTGAAAGGCACCCCAAGGTAGTGTTGAATAATGGAAAATATTAACAGTCATTAGAAGAAGGTAGTTAACTTTTTTTCCCCAGATGCTAAAATTCCAGTTTTCCAATTTCAAGAGAAGAGTGTTGATGCATACACGAAGAAAGCATCACAGATGCTGACTGCAATCCCGTCTTCTTAGTCTTGCACAAAAACCCGTGAGAGAATGAATTATTGGCCTGTGGAAATACTTGCATTTCACTATTTTTGGCCAACAGCATTCCGGAAATCGTGCAAGTCAGACTCTGTATCGTGGGTTGGTAATCACATGAGAGGGGCGCACAGACCGGGGCCTTTCAGCCGCTGTTAATAATGTGCTGAGGAGGACACGGGCCAGGCCTGGGGAGCCCATCCCACAAACAGCATCAACCCGCACTCCACCAATCACAGGACTCTCGACAGTCTTAAAACGTGAGCAGAAGAGCCAAAGAGAGAGAGAGAGAAAAAAAAAAAAAAAGCAGAACGAGCTTCCTCATTTCTCTAGTGACTGCCTACATTACTTGCTGTATCACTAGCATTAATGTTTCTCAGTACACCTCAATAGAAATAACTTCAGCTACAAAGAAGTCATTAATTATATTTTATGATAAAATATATTGCCGAGAAACAAAGTGTGCTTTTCAGGGGGGAAATGAAAATTCTCATTCCCTGAAAATAAGGTATGGGTACGTTTTAATTTAACTTCTGTTTGTGTCGTCCAAGCAATTTCCCAGACAGATTTCCCAGGGTAAAATGCTGTTATAAGATTTTAGAGAACCAAGGTCAAATGAGTAAGTTGTTTTATCCTCTTCTTCTTCTTTTATTAAAGATTTTATTTATTTATTTCAGAGAGACAGCAAGAGAGGGCACACAAGCTTGGGCAGAGGGAGAGTTGGAAAAGCAGACTCCCCACTGAGCGGGGAGCCCGATGTGGGACTAGATCCCAGGACCCCGGGATCATGACCTGGGCCTAAGGCAGATGCTTAACCACTGAGCCACCCAGGCGTCCCTTATCTTCTTTTTTTATTTAAGTGTTTATTTAAATTCCAGGTAGTTGACATACAGTGTAATACTAGCTTCAGTGTACAATACAGGGACTCAACACTTGCCAACATCACCAGAGCTCATTTTAAGTACCCTCCTTAGTCCCAGTCACCTATTTCCCCCATCCTCTCGCCCACCTCCCGTCTGGTAGGTTCCCTTCTTTTTCTTTTCTTTTTTTTTGGGGGGGGGGGAGAGAGAGAGAAAGAGAAAACAAACAGGGAGGAGGGGCACTGGGAGAGGGAGAAACAGACTTCCCACTGAGCAAGGAGCCTGACGGAGGGCTCGATCTCAGAACCCTGGGCTCGTGACCCGAGTGGGAGGCAGAGGCTTAACAGACTGAGCCACCCAGGCGTCGTAGTTTTAGCTTCTTAATTCATCTGCCATAGGTGTCAGTCTTTGAGAGGAGGTCAGGCATGGTATACAGATAAGGATGGGATGAGGAGTAGGAACAAACATTCTTACGTCCTTCG
The DNA here is from genome assembly GCA_028646535.1 of Procyon lotor. NCBI lineage: Eukaryota > Metazoa > Chordata > Mammalia > Carnivora > Procyonidae > Procyon > Procyon lotor. The sequence continues at coordinate 120,020,918 of CM053608.1, read as the reverse complement.
CACCAAATGCAGGGGAGGTTTTAAATCATTTTTAAAAAATGTCATTCCATTTGCGATTTTCTTTTCACCTTTCTGTCTCAATTTGCCAAAGTGAACTATGTCACACCCGTGTAGCCTGGGTAGTCAGATAAAAAGATGCATATGAATTTTAGACGCATGAATAAATTTTTAGTATAACTACGTCCCAGTTATTGCGTGGGACCTAATTTATTATCAAAAAAATGCTGTTTATCTGAAATTCAAATTAATTCTGGCAACCCTACCGAGTGGATACTATGCCAGCCACACGGGTTGTCCCGGGAAGAGGGGGGAAAGGCCTGTAAGTGGTCGTGCACAGGGGTGATGAGACACAGACAGGGTCGGGATGGGGTGCAGAGATTGAAGATGGAGGACAAGAAGGGTGACCGGTGAACAGTGGGGGGCAAGCCCGGGGGTGGCTGTGGGGCGCGCTGAGCTCTTGGTACGGTGCCACCCCTCTCCCGGCCCTAGGCTCACTTCTGCCCTACGCTGGTGAAGTTCGTAGAGGTGGTGTACCACCAATGGCAGTAAAAACGGAGACTCCTCTAGGTTTGAGAAATGGTCTGAAAACACAGGAACTGCCGTATCTATGCAGACGTTCTTTTGATCATTTTTTATCAATACTTTTATATGCTCCCTGTTGGCAAAGGATTTCATTATGAACTTTGCTTCTTCCCTCTCTTACTCAGATTTCTGAGGAGTGCTTGGGTGGAGATGTGGAGGGGAGAGAGTAATCTACGAAATACGACGTTCCTAACCCGGGATCTGGGAAACTTGCATTTTCTGCGTCATGACCCCGCCTGCCCATAAAAGGCAGTCACAGTGCCGGCTGGGGTCCAGATACACGGCACAGGACGTCATCCTACCTGCTTCCACGCTGCCTTGCTGCCGTGTCACGGCTTCAGAGGACTTTCTCCTCAACCTTTCTCAGGGATTCAGACTCTGCCTGACCCGATTTCTCTGGCTTGGACACCTCCTACCGTGTTGGTCCTAAAGAATGCCAATCCTTTGTCAGGAGGCCCTGGGCTGAGGCCCTAATCCGCCCACAGGGAGGAGTGTGGGAGGAGAGCAAGATGAGGAACAGAGTGTGGGGCCAGCCTGATCTGTTAGTCTCTGATGACATTCGCCCTGACGTCCGGCTCTATGCAACACATCTTGGCCCCAGGCTGAGGGTGAATCGGTCAGCTGGGCCCGGGAGACTGGAGGTCAGGGCAGTACTTTTCAGGATCGGCCGGGCGGCTTTACTGTCTGCCCTACCAGGAGGTCATTCCATGGACTCCTCAATGCTCTTCCTCTACTTCCGTCTTTTGTCCCTTTGATTCCTTCTCACACCTCTTTCTACCTAGAGCTCACCTACTTCAATTTCCACTCGGAAGTGGGGAGGAGAGAGGCAGGGGAAAAAGGCCCACTTCGACGCTGACCTTAGGCGTCAATCCAGCTTTTTGGCTCTTTAGCTCCCTGCGGTACCAGACTCTGGAGCCAGACTGCTGTGCGACGTACCGGCTGTGTGACCCTGAGCACTCACGGGGCCTCCCTGGGTCTGTCTCCTCACCTGTAACATAGGGGTGGTCAGAGTCCTCATCTCACAGGGTCGGTATGAAGAGTGAGTGACTTACACAGGTACGTGACATGTTGTGCACCAAATACCTGGATGATGATGATGATGATGATAAAAGGTCCCCTCAGATTCCATCTCTTTGTCAGTGCTCAGGGCGCCGGGCGAAGCAGAATGCTCTATCCACCGGGCCCGGATCTATGTCTGCATTTACACAGACTTCCAAACCCCCCATCCTTGCAGTGACAGTCACATCATAAACTAATGTGTAAAGGGGCCCCTGGGTGGCTCAGTGGGTTAAAGCCTCTGCCTTCGGCTCAGGTCATGATCTCCGGGTCCTGGGATCGAGCCCCACATCGGGCTCTCTGCTCAGTGGGGAGCCTGCTCCCCCGCCCTCGATGCCTGCCTCTCTGCCTGCTTGTGATCTCTCTCTGACAAATAAATAAATAAAATCTTTAAAAAAAAAAAGTTTGGGTTTTAGATCAACGTCATTTTAGAAGGAAAAGAGAAAAATACAGAGATTCAGCGGCAAAGCTAGGCTCAAGGAAACATGATGAATTAGTCCACTTGAATCGCTAGCCGAGGAGGGTTAAAAATGAAGAAAAAAGCCTTTGGGTCAGGTTGGCAGGGATCAGGAAGCAAAGGGCAGCTAGCCAGACCATCTACTGTTGAAGGAAAACACAGCTGAACCGCATCTGCACCTTTGGTAAGGATTACAGGATCACCTTGAGAGGAAAGACATTTTAACAAATGGGGCACAGATTTAGACCACGGGTGTGCTTTAGTGACGTCCTTTATTTTGAGGCTGAGTTCCTCATGTGGCTTTAGGGTAGAGTTCACGGGACTGGGAACAGGGGTTTACTATTTCGTAAAGCAGTCACCTCCCCGCGCCCTGAGGCTGTGCGCTGAGTGTGGCTTTATAAGAGTAAGGCAACTCGACCCAGCAGACATGTATCCAATTGTTCCTGATATTTAGCAACATCCCCCGGATTATTTTTTAAACATTTCTGAGTGTTTGCCAAAGGTGAGGAAGAGAGAGGGGTGCACAAACGGCTTCGGACCGGTGCGAAGCGTGGCATGAACACGCCGAATCAGTAACTCGTCTCCGCATCTGCGCGCCGCGCAGCTCCGGCTACCGTGGAGCGCCGTTTCCATTAAAGACCAAATGTGCTATTTCCAGACAGCAGATAGCTCGAAGCTCAACAGGGCCAGCAGGCCAGGATCCAAATTCACATCTCCCCCTCGAGAGGAACCACTCACACCGCTCTGTTGGCGACACGATGTTCCTCAAAGCCCGGGGGATGATGAAGGCTCGACAATACTGTGGCCGCCTCGGGCCTGGGTCAAAGGGCCACCATTCTCCAAACACGGAGGGCTGGGTGGAGCGACTTTTGTGATCTTAAATCACGAGACAAATCCGGCGGATGGAGAAATGTGGATCAACACGCCATTTCTAACGTGAAACTGCCCCTTTGGCTCCGCGTAGCACAATTTGTGGGCTCGATGCCACGGGGACGAACAGTCTCTCAGGGAAGGCAGGGGGGGCATAACCCAAGCCGTTTTGTCCCCAAGACTTTCAAAATACATTTTTGCTGTATACTTCTGTCCACATGAAGCCACGGACAGTATTTTTTTTTTTTACATTTTTTTATTAAATCATATTTCACTGTGCACGGGGAGGCATGAATTCCCAGATGTGTTTGTATTAATAGCAGTGTTTAAGGTAGCCTTAGGAAGTGCGGGTTATGCAAATACATATCAGCATTTTTTATAGTTAATATCACACTTAAAAATGCCCTGTACTGATACATTACTTACAATTCTTCTATTCAAGTTATACCTAGTGTACTCTTTAAGATAAAAATATCGTGTCCTTGGATGTTTTTACAGCATCTAATTGTATAGATAAGTAATTTGGGGGACTATGGATTGTCTCCTCATTTTTTCTGCCCGCACACGGTTTTTGTCCTTTACCCAACTATCAACACATGTTCAACCACTCTTACTATTTTTCTGTCCTTAAACCACGTTCTATGGTAATACTTCATTCACCCAACCTTTAAAAAAACAGCCATTCCTAAGAGTTTTCAAGATAAATAAGATCTATCCTTAAAACAGCAGCATTTCTATAAATAGACAATACACAGCTCTACTATCCTAAAACATCTGCTTCTTGATGTAATTTAGGCCCAATTATTTTACTCTGCGACTACTAAAATGTGTAGGGATCCTTGGGTATTTGGGTCCACATTAAGTGGTCCCGGGCAGCTGCACTTTGGAGTTCCTTTGCTAATGACCTGGCGTCTTTACGGCCTCGGCCTTGCCTTCATTTCAGCACGCCGCCAGGTTTTAATGGAGCTCGGGCTTCTTGAAGCCATAACCACCCTCTCTGTAACTGCTGCTAGGGTTGATTACTTTTTGGGAAACCAGACGTGTACGCTTGTTAGAAGTATTCTTTTTAAAAGTGGACTGCTGGTGGAGGGGGGACCTGAAAAAGTAATGAGGTGGGGAGAGAGAATTAAACGAGGATGTGGACAGGCTGGGTCCTGGCCGGCGGGCTGGCGGACGCGCAGGCTTTGGGCTGGGTCTCAGGCCGCAGAGACTCCTGCACAGAAGGCCCCAGGCCGTGCTGCTCAGACGCTGACTCACACACAGCCTTTTTGGGGGGCACGTAAGAATTTGTTTATAGCTTAGCTGATGTATGCCTGTGTCAGTAGGTCGAAAAATTCTTAACACTAGTCACCAAAAAAAAAAAAAAAAGACAAAAAAGAAAAGCTGATTCCACGAACATGGTTTTACAGGAATGTTTCTTCTCTCACGTGTGTCCATTTATTTATGTCCATGAATGTAGACAATTATTGAAATAATAATAGTCATTCCAAGAACATGAGATGCCCACTTTACAAAATACAGAAACCGTAATAGTAACCCATTAAAGACTCACTTTTAATGGTGGAATATATATAAAGTTACGCAGAGTAACTGTGTTTAGAGACTCAACTATGCAGATGTTAAAAACCACTCTAGACTGAAACAGAATTGTGTACTTTTTCCTTCCAAGTATTTTCATATTTTATAATAGCTTCTTACGTTAGCAGATTATAAACATCTGTGTTTAGCTAATAAACTGAGATTTCCCCCCCGAACACATAAGTCTGATAAAAATCTAACAAGAAAGAAAAAAGGGGGAAAGAAAGAAAAGATAGAGAGAGAGAGAGAGATCTTTTATATGCATGGCAATACTTCTTTGGGGCCAAAGACAGAAAGCACATGCTAATAAGCAGAGTTTTAATAAAAACTGTTCTAATTATAGCCTACTCTACTTGCCCATAACTTATCCAAAGAAAAAATTCAACTCCAGTAACATGGAAGGCCTCTGGACCTGTACCCTTTCCTGGTAGTTAGTATGATGTGTTTTCAGAAATTACAAGCTATGTTTATTATGTGTTTATTAAAATAACAGAGGACAGCATACAGTGCACAAAATAAAATCAAATTACCTGCTGCTCTGGATTCTCTTTACCAATGTTCCCTTTTATTAGGACAGAAAAATGGGAATTGGCTTTCATCAAGCCATTCTCTGTAAGTCTGTATTGTAAGAACTGAAAACAGTTTTGTTTTGCTTTTTTTTTAAATGGTCCTGGAACCAGAGATAACACTCCAAAATGAAATTCTTCCCATCGCCATCAAAATTTGTCTTAGAGTATAAAAAGTAAATCAGGTATTTTCCTTAAGACTCATTCTGAGCGCACATTTTGCTCTAAGCTTTATTTGCTTTCTGCAACAGCATTTAAGAGAAACCCAACTGACCATCTGCAACGTAAACAAGGGCTTCAGAGGACGATTAAGAAACACACCTGGCCTCAGTCAAACAACACGTTTGTTTAGTTTGTTTAACCCGGTGACTCTCCTGTGCCTGGGGTCAGGCAGGAGCGATCTCGGTCGGGTTGGGGGAGTTGGGGAGGCGAGAAGAGCAAACACAACTGACTCACTGAGAAGAGCACGGTCGGACTACCCTTTGTAATTACCACTGTTCTAACAGTTTCTAGCAGGCCAGGCTATCATTTAAGTGACCCACTATAATTTGGGATGAAACCCTGGGAAATTACGCCAACTTTAGAACAGGAGCTGCGTTTCTGAGCTTACTCAGCATAACGAACCCACTGAAATGCTGAGTGTCCCTACTTTGGTGTAAATTTACGTCAAGGGAAAAATTAACAATCAAAGGGATCTAACTAGAGGGGAAAAGAATACCACAACATTCACTCCCAGGAAAATTTCCATCGTGTTTAAAAAAAAAAAAAAGAAAAGAAAATATGCAGAATAGCATGATGAACCCATAAACTCATCATTCAGTTTCATTAATCGTCGACACGCGGCCCGTCTGATTTTACTGTATCCTACCCACTCCTGGCCTTGCATTCTCTTTTTAGAGCAAGTCGCGGACAGCTTATCTTTTATTCTGTACAAGCTTTCATTTGTAACGTATGTATATATTTAATCTGAAGATCACTACGGAAATCTCACTGAGCAAGAGATGTTTAAGCCAACTCTAACCACATCTTACAAAATGTTCTATGTTAAAACCTATCTGCTTAGAAAGCTAATTTGTTGGCATATGACTGGGTGCTTAATGACAAAGTAACCTGAATCCTGACCTCTTTGTGTTTTATCTCTGGGGGCAAAGGATGATTCTAAGACCGAGAAGGCAGCGTCTACTCCTCAGCCTCCGTGATGCTAGTCTTTCTGGACACTGACCAACAGCAAGAAAGGTTGACAGTGACCCGAAGAGACGTGTCTGGATGGAATGAGAGAAAGGGGCAGGAGCTGCCTGGAAACTTTCCCCTTTTCCGTCCCTACACACGCAGAATGAAGTGGAGTGCCAACAGGCCAAACCTTTGGAAGTTCAAAAATCACTCATCAAGCAGTCTAGCTCTTTACAGTAATTTATGACTGATCTTGAGGCAAAGATCAAAACGAACTCCATCTAGCACTTTTATTCAATTCCTCATTGCCCAATGACTAATTTGTAGAGGAATGAAGTCTTCACAAGGGAAGCCAAAATAATCCGAGGTGACTTTGATACAATGCCACAAAGGATATGAAGAGGAAGCTGCTAGAAGCTGCAAATGGCTAAGTTCCATTAAGAGTTCTAATAAAAAAATAATGGAATTTCCCTTGACTGTGAATTAAAAAATGTTACAAGTGGGCAAACTTTAGACAAGTCGGGCAAGACCTTTGATTTGTCACAGCACTTTGTTGTTCCTGAATGTTGACTTTAGCCAATGCTGCATTTATGTTAATTAAATTAAATGGCTTCGTCTAAAACACTGCAACTCTCCTATCAGGAATCTGGCCAACCTCCTTCCCTTTGCTGGCGTATTACTTATCTGCCGGCACCTTCTCTCTACACTGTCAGGCATTACTGGCTCTCCCGATCTCTTTCAAACACACTGCCATATTCTGCAAAGCGATTGGTTTAACTTGAAAAATGCAACGTGAAATGGTATCATTTTTAGTACTGTATATTGCCATGGTCACACGAAGCATAAACACCTCTTTCACAAATTGTTGGTGCTTAAAGTCAATTGGTCACTATAGAAACACTAGAAGCTATTGAAAATCTTTCAACTTCTATGAACAACTGGCACAGATTTTTCCTCCTGAATCCAGACATCTCCATAATTCTCAACTGAGGAAAATAGTTTTCACACTACTTATTTTGGCTAGTTAAAAAATCCCCACCACATGTCTCCTTGTAAATTCATAGATCAAGATTTAAGTTTATATTAGCATTTCAAGTGTGCAAATTTTTTGTTCGCTTCTGAAATCACCTCGAATTACCAGACTTACTGGAACCTTACAGGATACAGAAGTTGTGCAGGAGTCTCGGGAATCTTGTAATATATTTCCCTACGATGATGTGGTGTTGAACGTTTTCTTTAAAAACAGAAGTGTGTGTGTGTTTTTTTAAGAGAGCTCTTATCTTGTACAAATATATGGTGAAATGCTTGTAAGTAGAAAAGATGTCTGGGAATTCTTCAAATACAGGGAGTGAAGAGCGTGGACGATGAATGAAGCAACGCCGCCGTGGGTCCATAAAATTGGGGGACAAATGCGTGGGCGTCGAGGCGGCACTTGGTCTCACGTGGGGCAAAATTTTGGCAGCGGGTATTTCAGATATGCTATGTACCGCTCTTTGTGAGGGATTTTATTTAGAGAAAATGACTGTTAGGAACAATGGAAAACCAAAGACTCAGTAATTACTATGTCAACTGTTTTTATCAATGCAAAAGTCAAGTTCATTTCTTCAGCGTTTGGAAAGAAAAAACCAGCCAAATAAATAACAGTAACACCCCTCAAATCTGTCTTTACCTCGTCTTTGAGATTTCAGTGACAATGTGTAACTGGATTTTAATGTGAATAAGAAGTAATTATTTTAGCTCAGAAATGAAGATTTTCTGACTTCTTCAAAAGAGATTAACAGCTGACAACGTAAAATGGAAATATAAATGTAATCGGAAAACATGCTTCAGAATCACTATCTGCTGGTGAGAACTGTGCTCTATGTTCAGAGAAACTTGGATCCAACACACGAATAACATGCTTCTCTTACCTTATGATCATATGGATTGTAAGAATGGAATACCCGGGAAAGATCTTTCGTTCTTTGCTTTTTCTGCGGAAGAAAATGCAAACATGTGAGTTGACAGGTGACAAAAATAGACACGTACATAAGTATCTAAATGTCTATTTATTTATGTATCTATCTACATCTCTGTCTACCTACCCACCTGCATTAATGTTTACAGATTCTTCCCTGTGCAGCGTGAGGGGCTATAGGGCCAATCTGGGACACGGGGTTACCGTCAGAAATCAAAGCCACTTGATGGTTTTCTGGGTCGATGTCACATACCAGCAAGGAGACCTTTTCCTGGAGGTTTCATAGTTGAAATACTAACCATCCTCAAAAACTCTATTTTCAAACACATAAGGCTAAAGGAAAGAGACTACACTGAAGAAAAACTGAAGAGAAAGAAAACGCACACACGTTTAGGACACTTGGATTTCACTGTAATGCCAACTGCCACTACTCCGACCTAGACACTGATGTGTGTCTAGTTAAACAACACACCTTCCTCTGGATTCCTAATCACAGCTCGGGCCCCTCTGCTTGAGGCTGCCTTTGTTCTGTCCCTGCAGAAAGGTCTCTTCTGAGCCCAAGTGCCTTGCACGGTGTCTCACACGCAGCACTCGAAGCACATTTGCTTAAGGAATAAACAAATTCACCTGACTTAGGCATATCTATAATGATGACATAAGCCTCATATTTGGTGATGAAGAGAGAAGCCTCTTTTTGCTGCTAATGATATGTTTTTTCCAGCTGAACCCACTACTTGAGGACCATCTCTACCTCCTGCTCCCCCAGTGTCTGTGACAGTGAAGGGAGGGTGGGGTTCTCTTCTGGCCGACCAGAAGCAGCAGCTTATTTTCTCGTACACTGAGACCTGTCCACTCACCATAACCACCACGGGAAATTTTGCATGTGGTTCTAGATCTTCCGTGCATATATTTTCACGTACAATTATTACTTTCAAGGAAAGGGGGACCATTCTGTATACACCGTCCCAAACTGACGTTTCCCAACTTCACGACTGATCCTTGCCAAACTTAAAGACTTGTATAACCAGATCTGCAATGCCTTACACGGGGTACTGAAATCCAAAACCTTCCGCAGTCTGAACTTTTTTTCACCATTTCACTTCCATTTTTTCCTAAAATGATCATCTTGGCACAAACATCTTTGTCAGCTTGACAGTGTGCATTTTTTCCAGAAACGATAAATTGTACAAGTGCAGATGCAGAATCAAATAGCGCGGCACGCTGATCACCTTGATGGGTAACCTCAAATGGCCTCCGCCCTCGTAACCCTACCCCGATCTGCCTTCCCACCAAGAGTGAACGAGAAAAGGGACTGCAGCGTAAGTTGGAAATTTTTCATTTCCCCTTTTCATCTAAAGGTTAGAACGTTTCTCAATTCACCAAGCAGATGAAACATCTTTAAAACAGAGACCGAACACCTGCCCAGGTGCCAGTTACAGAACTGATGTGCTCTGTGTCGTCGAGTCAGCTCCCGACCGTATCCTGCAATGCGGGCGCGAGCGTGTCTCCTGTCCTTACTACTAACCCCTCTTGCTTCTCGCTCCACTCTGCTGTTGCTACTCCAACTGCCAGGTAGCTGAGCGGCTTCTGTCTTCACTTGTGAATGAATCCTTGCCTGGTATTCAGGTTTCCTAGGGAAGTATTTCCATATTTCCTCTCTTTAAACTTCAGTCTGTGCCTGAGCACATCTGTCCCACCTCCGCAGTGCCAGGGATCCAAGCAGACCCTTTGGGCTCTCCGTGACCTCCGGCAGCCACTTGGCTAAGCAGTTGAATCTCACATTAGCTCGGATTTTAGATCAGAGTCATCTGTACACACTGTTGCCCCACAGACCAGTTTTCCTATTTCAGAACGGTCTTTGGAGCCACGATTCCAGCTGGCTGGGCTGCAAGTCCCTTGGCTTTGCTTCCACGTCCCCCACTGAACATCACCCCTCCCTGCCGCCAGCCCAAATCCGCACTTCCCCGTCCACCTTGAAAGTGGGGTTCTGACCATCCTGACGCTGAAGTAACGTAACGCTTCTTTACCCCCGGAGAACAGGGATGTGCCTGCTGGAAACAGTCCCCTGACTTTCCAGGAGCCCCAAAGTCTGTTCTGAACCAGTCACTGGCTCACCAAAGTTTTCCTTAGCTTGTAATTTTCTCTTTCCTTTCCATGTACCCACTTAGTTGTATCTGAGTTCTTGGCTTATACTTCAATCAGAAGAAAAATGATGGATACGAACATTTCCTTTGGTAGAAGACTCACTATAAAATGTGGGGTGGAATTTTTTTCAGGAAGGAAATTATGCTAGGAAAGATAAAATACGGAGCATATCAGTCTTCAGTTTAGGAGGTGTCCAAGAGATCGGTTTATCCCGAAAAGGCTGAACTACCAGCTTGAGTTGGTGGGTGCAAACGGAATATTCCGAGGTTGTTTGGTGTGACATTTTCATGGGGTTTTGGTTTTATATCTCTATTTTGACAACTAAAACCTATACATGCTTTTTACTGTAAGCTACCTCAAATTATTTTGGGAAGGAAGTGGGGTATAAATCACAGGTAAATAACACAATATGGATTGGCACCCAAAAGAAGCCAGCGGGGAAAAAAAATAACTCTTCTGACAACAATTTTATTATATACAAATACGGGAGAAGTCTTAGCTAGGAATCCTGAAGGTCCTCTGCATTAGTTCAGTTAACTGGAAACTATGGCTGTTGTTCCTGGGAGTTCAGGATCATACGGCTTGGTAGTGTATGTTCAGGGATCCAGAATAGGGCTTGACGAAGGCTTGTCCACGGGCCAATCTAGCCTTCCGCCTGTTTTTGTAAGGAATGTTTTACTGAGACACAGCCACTAGCCACACACATCTGTTTCTGTGTATCTATGAGCGCGTCTATGCTCCGACAGCAGAGTCAAGTGGTTCCCACACAGATCCTATGGCCCATTAACCCTCAAGTATTTACTCTCTGGCCCTTTACAGAAAGTGTTAGCCATCCCAGATCTTGAATCTCTATCTTGGACCATGTCTACTTCTGGCAATAGTCCCTGACCCTAAACCAAATAAACAACCTTCTAACAAAATCCCTTTCTCCTTCTACTCCATGAAGACAGGGCAAGAACCAATCAGAACCTATACCCGAACACATTGGGATGAACATACCAGGCCAAAGATCCATCAACTGTCTTGCTGCCAGGATTTTACTTTTGGGCCTTTGATGTTCAGACAGAGAATATTATGAGTCGGTTTGTAGAGCATGCTAATGTAGATGTGGGACTTTCGGAGCCTTCCATATTCACACTGTGAACTGCTGGTGACAGAAACGCTGAGATTCTTTCCTAAATTCTAGTGCCAAAGCCAAGGAGAAGCTTTCACGTAGAAGGGAATGGCCATTACTGCTATTGAGCCAGTCTGTCATAGGCAGACAGTGCTAAGAGTCCCAGGCTACAAAACTTGTTGAGCCTTGCTATCAGCAGTTTTAACTGAAACTAAAAGCCGAGCCAAAAATGGAATAATTAGATACTTTCCTATTGCATCATAGTGTGTGTCTAAACTACCTCCCACTTTTTTAGCCTGTTAAAACAAACATCTCAGTCATGCAACCACCTGTTAATTCTCTGAGTGTTTAAAAAGTAAACATGTTGAACAAGATGTGTGATGAACTTGGAATGAGAGTGGCCAAAGTACAGTGAGTATGGCAGACATCTCTCGCGGGGCTGGACGAGGGCCCTTCAAGCCCCTTTCATCATAAATCTCTGGGTACGGGCCACAGAGATGAGTCTGTGTGGGGTGCAGCTGGGTTTAGAAGATGAGGCAGTCTGAAAATTTGGTCGAACTTTGAGGTTTTTTTTTTTTTAAAGATTTTATTTATTTGACAGGGAGAAACACAGCGAGAGAGGGAACACAAGCAGAGGGAATGGTAGCGGGAGAAGCAGGCTCCCCGCTGAGCAGGGAGCCCGATGCGGGGCTCGATCCCAGGCCCCTGGGATCATGACCTGAGCCGAAGGCAGACGCTTAACGACTGAGCCACCCAGGCACCCCCGAACTTTGAAATTTTGAACAATCTCCATCCTAGAGGTGTTTCCAACACTGCTTTTATATTTCACACTCCAAGAACAGAAAACACCAATGACTCCTTTAGATCCAAGTTTAAACTCCTTTGCAGACAAAACCAAGCAAAACTAAAGGCCCCGATGAAGCATTTTTAATAGTTCAGGTTTCCAGACAATAGAATCATTTCAATTTTCATCAAATGGATACAAGGAGTTGGATCTGAAAAGAGGCTCCACGTGCAATGAAAATCTGTATTTTGAAGGTGAGGTTATATAATCAATTAAATAGTAACAATATCCACCTGTTTAACTTCTCCTGGGCTCCCCCCAAAAAGTCAATGCTTTCTGTGCTCATTCTCTATTTTTAGATAATACAATATAAATGTTTCAGGATACTTGGTGGGAAGAAGCCGAAAGAGCAGGTTTGAGTTTCAGTGTACTAACTTCCTGTTTCCAGTTTTCCATGTAAGGAGCTTGGAAGTCATCGCTCTGGCCTAGCAAGTAACAAGCTGAAGAGATTGAAAAATCAACTCTTTTTTGGATGCATAAGGGAGGGAAAGACAGAAAACACTGCTGCCCCCAGAACTGGAGGAGACCAATAAGTGAATGTGGGGAATGTGACTTCTGGAGCATTCTGGAGCATGAGCAGGACAACCTGAATGGTAATGGAGGGATTGCTGGAGGCTCAGTGCAGACAACTCTGTTAAGAACTTCGGGGCGATCCAGTCATGGGGCAGGAGTGGGTGAGATTTGCCTCCGGGAGCTCAACCAGGTTCCCATACTAAATATGGGAGGAAAATCCCCTGTGGCCACAGGCACGAGAAGGGGAAGAAGCAGCATCTTGAAATACACCAGAGTACTCTGTTTTTAACAAGGCTTACCCTCAGGGGGAACTAGTTAACCAGTCTAACCTCCTGGGGTATTATCAGAGACTAGCCAACCTGACAAGGGCAATACCCAACTTCAGCCCACTAAGCCAACCTGTTTCACCCAAGGACGGAGGAAAAACACCGAGAAAACGTGTTTACAGTCCAGAGGCAGAGACACTAAAAGAGATCTCATCGTCAGACTCTAGAACGCATCCCCTATCCTTAAAGCTCACCACCACATTACTAAAGGCCTATTTGCAGCAGTTCCTTTTCCCCAGTATGTCATGTCCAGCGATCAAGAAAAATTACAAGACATACTAAAAGGCAAAAACACAATTTGAAGAGACAGGCCCAGCTTCAGAACCAGACATGGCAGAGTGCTGCAATTATCAGACTGGGAACTTAAAATATGTTGAGGGGTCTAACGGTTAATGTAGACAGGATGCAAGAACGGATGAAAAATGTAAGGAGAGAGATGGAAATCAAACAATGAACCTCTCCAAAACTTCCCTTCCCAAAATGCTAGCGATGAACACTACAATGGGAATGAAGAATGCCTTTGATAGATTATGATAAGAAAAGAGAATTTCAAACCACTTATTTTTCCTCATCCCCTTGTTGGCAGGGAGCCTGAGAGGTAGTTAACCAATCAACTGGCAAGGAGCAGTGGAAAGTAAGAATGAAAAGATAAGAAGCCAAGACAACTCATTAAGTAGGCAGGCAGGTTCCGAACAGGTTATCTTTGTGTCACGCAGGGGCACTTAAGACAACAATGCAATCGATGATGGGATGGGGTGTCTACAAGGGTTGGGTTCTAAACAAATTCCAAAAAGAGACCAGAGTCAAAATTCTGGGAAATAAACACCAGGGAACAAGAACTGGTCAGTTATTACTTGCCAGAAACAGGCATTTAGCAGCAAAGTCAGAGCACCACAGCCTGAGGCAGAAGGGCAAAGGTGCAAGATAAAAACGCATGACTCAGGGGTTCAGGGGTCCTTGGTGCGACTACTCAGGAACTGGGAGAAGTGCAGTGAGGACAAGACTTAGCAAGAAGCAATGAGGCACAACAGTCAGGGAGAAGAAATGAAGTAGCCAGGAAACCTTAGGAAGGAAGTGAACGTGTTAACTATCAAAACTGTGGTCTGACCGTAAGGTAGGTCTGCTGTTTGCCCTGGGATCTTTGGTTATACGTCCTGCAGGGGCAGGTTCCCGTTGTCAGGGGTGGGCGATGCTGAGCTGAGTAAACTCAGCCTGTGATGTGACAGCATTTGGTTGAAAAGGGAAAATATTACGGCTTACGGGAGAGTTCAGTTTTTGATAAAAGCAGAAATAAAAGAACTGAGTCTATAGAAAGTTGATGCCATTTACAAACTCCAGGAAAGCAGGCTGAGTGGAGGTGCCCAGAGGGAGAAAGGAAGTAGCCCCATGAAAGCAGAGAGCCACCTAAGTGGTTAGAGGGCGTAATGTAAGAAATGTGACAAACGATGCCGTTTGCGGTGCGGAAAGCGCTTCCTCATGGTGTTAAGAGATGGAGCAAGCGTGCGAGGCTAGAAGCTGAGTGTGACAGAGGCTGTGGCCATGCTTCAGAGAAAAGGACAACGCCCCATCCCAGATTCAGCTAGGGTGAGGAGAGGAGGTGGGCTGGATCGACGAAAAGCAGAGGTAGGACAGACAGGGCTTGGTGACTCATTAGGTAAGGAGTACAGGAGAGGGAAGAACAGTGGAGACTAAGATTTGGGGCTCAGATAACCAAGGGGAGAAAAGTGCCCTGCACCAGTATAAGGAATCTAGGCAAAAGTAAGTTTGGAGTGAGGAGGGGGAGGAGGACAGGGAGGGGAATTCAGGGTTGAAGAGAATGTGTTTGAGCGGCTGGCCATGAGACACCGGGGAGATCGTGAGGGGAAGTTAGATATAAGGGCATGGTGCTGGAGGAGAAATGGGGCCACAGATTTGGGAGTCAAGAGCCTGTTGGTTTCATTTAAAGCAGGAGAGGGGATCGCAGGGGAAGCATCCAGAACAAAGGAGGCAAGAAGATGAGAGAAGATTGCGCTTAATATCCCAGCAAATGACAGTTCTCTGACCTTGGGCAAGGAATCGGCTCTGACCTCATATGTGGTAAGAGGGAGGTGAATCAGGCTAGTGGTTCTCAAGCCTTGTGGCTGGTTGGAACCAATGAAGAACCTTTAAAACAGACCAGTGTTCTGGTCTTAATCCCCAGTGACACTGAGCTAATTGGCACGGTGGGGTTTTCCAATGTGTGGCCAAAGTTGAGAACCACTAGCCAATATATGATCCCTGAGGTTTCTCCCAGCTGTTAGCCTCTGTCTTCCAGGTGGGATCGCCACTGTCTTTCGGGTTTTGCCATTCTGAGTTTTGAACGCTATCAAGCATTTTCATTCTTAATCTCAATATGATGTCTGCAGCTTTGCCTTATTTCCCAACCTTTTCCTTTACTTAAAAATGAACTCTATGCAGGAATTCCTCTGGGCACATTGTGAGACTTTGGCTGCAGAGAAAGGAGGCTACTGTTACATATTTAGTTCCCTACTTGGTGAGTGCCTCTGAAAAATTAATGGAAAGCTAATTCAATAAACCTGAACCTTTATTTTGTTATCAATGTATAAAACATCAGAAACTTAATTGAAAGCACTTGACGTTATCAGCACTCAATCACAATCTCACTTTACTGGACATATTTGAATGGTGTGTCCCTAAGAGGATAATAATCATTCAAAATCACTAAGAAGAAAAAATAAGTCCCTGGCATCTAAAACAAGAAAGCTCAAAATTCAGAAACCAGTCCAAAAAAAAAAAATCAATGATGTGAAATACGTTTAGTGGTCAAAAATACCCCAAATACTCAGCAAAAGAGATAAACTTCAAAGTGTCACTTGCTTTTCCTTCATAAGGCACAACATGTAATACTTCTGTGTTCTGTGAGAAATGGTACTGTGAGGAGAGAAGGGGAAATAAAGAAAAATCAGTTGCTCTAAGTCTATATCCATTTTCCACCTCTTCCGTCCTAGTAAAATCTGGAAGGGAATGGATGTACCATAAAATATTGCCGACTCGGGCTGTGCTCCTGAATTTCCTTCTCTGCCTCCAGTTATAGCAAATGCAACGAACATTTCAGGTTCTTTAGTGTTTGGAATCTCCACAGTAGGAGGGCACACCATATAAGCATGTCTCAGAGGACACAAAGACCCGAATTCTCAGAGTGGACGTCAGCAAAGGGGCGAGTGACTTTGTTCACTCGTTGTTAATGGTATTCAAAAAAACCCCAACCAGGCAGATGTGGAAAGAATACCACTAATTTTTGGCTTTAGGGTTTCTAAAATAACCTTAGTGGAATTGTCGGTGCAGTCACCAGTCCGTCGTCTTCACTGTGGGTGCGCTAGAGGCTTAGGGACACCGTTTGTCCCAGAGGTCCTTGAGTGGGCAATGGCTGCTGGAGGAAAGTACAAACAGGGAACTCTCCATTCAATCAGCTGATAATATAAAGTGTAAGTAGCCGTATCTTCTTATATCAAGTTCACCTTGTTTTCTAAAGAGAACGTTTGTTTGCAAGGAAAGGTCATTCTTTTGGCGACAAAGGCATGACCCAGCACAGGAGAAAGGAAGGAGACTGAATTATTCTGCTCTGGGAGGTTTTGCCAAAATGAGTAGCCATTACAAGCAGTTAGAAAAGAAACAGCCTTTCAACGTAAAACAAATCCCTGTAAAGTTAAAAAGACAAAGTCAAAGGGTACTAAGCACTAGCTACCACACAATGGTTCATTCAAAGTTCCTTTGTATGGGAACTCTGGGGCTCAAAGTAGCACACCAGAACGGGAGCTGCTATAAATACCAGCTCGGTCTCACTTCCCCTCACCCTGACCTTCCAACCGACCACAAGAGAGAGCTAACTTGACTTCTTATCTGCATTACTGTAGTACTATTTTCTTTCCTGGCCTCTCTGGGTCCACGTTTCACTATCCAAATCAAGAGCTGATGGAAAATTCAGCTGACCACTGAGTTTTATACAGCCTGTGATTTATTTTTGCAATTTGAAGTAGAAAGAAAGAAAGGAAGGAAGGAAGAAAGGAAGAAAGAAAAGAAAACCAAACCTCCAAAGAACAAGAGTACTGGTAACATGTGAAAATGATATGAAATTCAAATCCCCACCAACCTTTACTGGAACACAGTCCACCGCCCGTGGGTTGTCTAAGGCTGTTTCCATGCTGGGTGGCACGGGAGACGGGCTGTGATGGAAACCATGAGACCTGTACGCCAAACACACCAACTATCTGGCCCTTTACAGAGAGTCTGCAAACCCCCGCTTGGAATCACTCGTGTCCGACCCCAGCGGCACAGTGGAAATGCCCTGGGATCGAAATAATACGGATGTCTGGGATCCCCCCCACCTTTGTGATAGATTCTGATGGAAATGATCTAAGTAGTAACTGATCTAAGTAGTTTGGCAAAGCAAAGCAACAAATAGGTTTTAATCTAATTCCTGTTAAATGTTCTTTCACAGAATCTTAGTATTTTTAGACCAATTCATAGGTATAAAGGTGCATGCATGAAGAGGTTTCCCTGTTATTTTTTTTCTCCCCCCCCCTTATTTTTAAAATTTAAAACATTCCTTCAACATATGACAAGATAACTTTTCTCCCAGTGACACTTTAGAAGAACTAGGAGTTACAATGTTGAAACTCTGGGAGCACCTCCCACCATCACAACCCAGCAAATAGTGTGGGGCAACAAATTTGTTTCTATGTCCTACACTGTTTTTATTTTTGTCTTCCAAGTTTTACTAGGTTATAAACTATCTGAAATTAGGGAGAGGCTAGGGACAAATGGTTTTATTTAACTTTTTCCTACCTGCTTAATAATCACGTCTGGTACCTGCAAATGATTTTAAGTTGGGACAAACCTGATGGTCAAACAAAAAGCAAAAATAAGCCCGATCAGCGGTGTGACTCGGAGAGGGTAATATTTTGCAGGTGTCTCTAACACACACAAGGTGGGTTTGTCTAATGAGAGCCCTGGAGGTCTCTGCATTTCTGTATTGTCATCACACGGCTCTCTTCCTTTTATTTGCCTTTACTGACATTCCCCGCAGAAGCGCCTGGGAGCCCAACATCAGGAAATACAGAGTTGGGCCGTGTGGGTCTGCACGAACTCTATTAACATGCCGAGCCTCATAGCAGCTTCCAGAGGCTGACTGACAGACACCCAGGGGGGAGAATGATGAAAAAAGAATGGAGGAAACTAAATTTCTCTGACCTACAGATAAGCTGCTATCCAGTTCTAAAAACTGATCAAAACCAATGCATCTTCTTCATGACCCCGTGTAACCCCTGGCATCACCCTATTTGAAGAGAGGCCTGAAAACTGTTCTGGGCCAGTTACCGCTGCATCTCTAGATAAGCCCACAACTCATTCTGATTATGATTCCACGACTGGGACCTGGCAGGTCAGACACGCCATCGTGGGGCTGATGACTCTCCTACTTTCTACATCTAATTTAGCACCTACTGTAAAAAATCATTTCTATCAGCAATGCGCCACCACCGATCTCTCTCTCTCTCTGCCCCGTCACACCGGTAAGAAGAGTCTAAAATTCATTTCAGGGGTGGCTGGGCTTTTTGACCTGTCTTCTCCTCCAGTCCTATGTCAAAAATAGACTGATTGTTGTTCCATATATTAAACATACACATTTTTCTTTCTTTCTTTCTTTTCTATTTATGATCACAGAGCCTGTATTTGATGACCAGAAGACAATGTAATATACAGTTCCATCTTCCCCCTTCTCTCGTCCTCACACTACTTCAGAAACCAGGGGATTCTTTTTTATCCCATGGAGAGAGGTTACTGCACAGATAGCTGGGGGGTGAACGTTTCTGAGGCTGCAGCTGTGCCCACAGGAAAGAAGGGTACAGGTATGCATGTGAGGGGGTGCGGGCCGGGGGAGGGATGTTGGCTGAGGCCTTGGGAAATGAGAACGAGGGCAAGGCAGGAGGAACGCGAAGTATGAGGTTTCCCTTGAGACCATTCCAACACCTCAAACAACCCTTGTTATTTATAATCCCTGTTGTATAACAGCTTTCATGAAATTAACCTATACTAACACAAACGGGGCAAAGCTGCCCACATGGTGCAGATACCAAATGACTAGCTGGACCATTTTAACTCACATGAAAACAGGCAGAACAGGATGCTTGGGTTCTGTCCACCAGCACAGGCTCTGGGGGCGGTGGGGAGGGAGGGGTTGAAGCACAGTCGACCTGTCAGCCTGGCTCTCCATCCTTAGGGGGCTCACGTCCACCACCTGAGCACACCCTCAGGGTATGTGTAGGCCTGTCCACCCAGCCTCAGTGCCCTCCCCACACTGTCCCTGTTTTCCTCTCCTCTTCAGAGAGGGGGGGCTAAGAAGTGAAAGGTCCCTGCCATCTACTTATTGTATATATCCTATGCTTCCTGCTTTTTCATTAAGAGAGGATCCTAAAGTTTTTGCTGTCGTTGTTATTTTCATTCTTTTAAAAGATTTTATGTATTTGAGAGAGATAGAAAGTGAGAGAGATTACAGAGGGGGAAGGGGAAGCAGAGTCGCTGCTGAGCGGAGAGCCTGATGTGGGGCTCGATCACAGGACTCTGAGATCATGACCTGAGCTGAAGGCAGAGGCTTAACTGACTGAACCACCCAGGCGCCTCTGTTGCTGTTTTTTAAAAAAAGGCCTATAGGTTTAGCATGTGTGCGTGTTTGGGCTGCAAAGGACAATGGTACCTTGGAAAAAACTCAATCAACTAACTACCCACCTGTGAGGATCATAAAGTAGTTCTGCTTGAAGTAACTTTCATCAATCCCAAAGTCTAAACATTTTTTGGACATTTATACAGTACTTTCTATTTTCAGAGTGCTCCCAACTGTATTTTAATGATAAGCACTCATGTACTCAAAGATTTACTGAATGTCTGCTCCGTGCATTTTTATCAGCAATTAACCCCCTTCCTTCACTCAGCGCCCGGATCTGCTGGCTTTCTTCATCACCAGGAGCCACGAACCATAAACTTCTTCCTTTCTTGTTTTATTTCAGAGCATTGTTGGACATTATCAGCCTATTCATTGTAGGGAAATTGCTCTCTGTTCTTTTTGCTTCTTTTTCTTTTTCAATGTCTGCCATCGTCCTTGCTCTTTATACTCACGTGTAAACACATTTCCAGGTTGGAGAGCATGCCTTGGTGTCCCCATGGGGTGACACCATGCCTGGGGTCCCTTGTGTGCTTTGGTTTCTCGGTTTCAGTAACTCAGTTAATCTTAACCTGCCCTCCCCTGCAACAGGCCTTTGCTTATTTTTTTTCAATTGTTTTCCAAAATCAGAGATGCATGCATATACTCTAAAAGGGTCAATCTATTCAACAGTTCCCAGCTTCCCTTTCCTCTTTCTGCTTCCTTAGAAATAGCTTCCCCTTGACTCTTTTAGTTTATTTAGTTTATTAGTTTATTCCTTTGGTATTTGTCACCATATTGCTAAATAATGTATCTTCATGGTGTTTCTGAATTTTTTAGAACTAGATACTCTCCACTGGTTTTCCAGTGGAAAGGAGACGACCTTCCCTTCTCTCCCCTGCCCACTCCATTCATCCATTTCCCACCTCCCCTTCCCAATACAACTATATCATAGACATGCCATTCAGAATTCAGCTCTCTAATAACTATGATTACATATCCTTTCCTGTATATTTCATTTTCCTGGGATTAAAAAAAAAAAAAAAACAACCCTCATTTTCTATTTGCTTGGCTATGTGTATATCACTAATTCAACCTCAAATTCTCCTCCATATACCTAAATGACTCTTCAAGAATGTAATTCCCAGTTGGAGGAGCAAGATGGCGGACGAGTAGGAGGCTGAGATAGTATAAGATCCTAGAACTTCAGCTACGTAGTTATCAAACCATTCTGAACACCTACAAACTTGACAGGAGATCAAAGAGAAGAAGAGCAGCAATTCTAGGAACAGAAAATTGGAAATGTGGAAAAGTGAATTCAAAGTGACGGGAAGAGAGACTGCAGGGGGAGGGGCCAGCTCCCGGCAGCCACAGAGCAGCGGAGCACAAAACCGGAACTTTTAGAGTCTGCTCCATTGAGGGACATCGCTCCAGAGGCTAAGGAGGGGGTTGAGTACTCGCAGGGACAGTGCGGTCTCAGGACCTGCAGGGTCAGAGAAAGACTGGGGATGTCCGAGTGTGGCAGAACCCCCAGGTATGGGGTGGGAAGCCCACAGCTGAGACAGAGCCAAGCACTGCACTATCAGCTCGGGCTTACCTTATACTGTGATCTGAGGCATAGTCGGGCCACTGCTCTCCGAGCAGGGATCCCACAAGTGGCAGATCCGGAGAGAGACCCCTTCCTTCCTCTATCAGGAGGAGTGGCGCAGGAGCGGCTGCAGGAATCCGCTGGGTTTGAAGACTCCAAACGGGGCCGTGCGCCAGAGACAGAAACACTCGGTCACAGGCCGGCTGACCTCAGAGCACAGCCAGAGACCAGGGAGACAGAGATGACTGCTTTTCTCTGAGGGTGCATTGAGGAGCCCGGCCCAGCTCTTGGCTCCCACAGGCCGGAGACTGGGAGGCCACCATCTTCATTCCTGGCCTCCAAAGTGGTACGGAAAGCGATCAGGGAACAAAAGCTCCCAAGAGCGAACCAGCACAGATTACATAGCCCAGCCCCTGGCAAGTGCAGTGCAATTCCACCTTGGGCAAAGACATTTGAGAATCAGGACAACAGGCCTCTCCCCAAGATCAGCAAGAACATCCAGCCAAGACCAAGTTCTGATCAATGACAACTGTGGAACTGCACAGTTAGGAGAAAGCAACATAGAATTCATGGCTTTTTCCCCCATGATCCTTAGTATTTCAGAGTTAAATTTTTAAAATTTTATTTTTTAGTATTTTTTTATTTTTCCTCTTTCCTATTTTAACTAGTATCTTATCAATACCTTTTTAAAAATCTTTTCTAATTTTCACTGTTACACTTATATTTTATCCTCTCATTGTATTTAACCTTATTTTTTGTATACATATAGGTTTTTTTTTCTTTAAAATTTTGAGATACAATTTTTTCTAATAGATCAAAATGTAGCCTAAATCTAGCACATGGCTTGGTTCTAGTCTCCAGCCTGATCACATTCTTTTCTCTTTTATTCTTCCTTTTTGTCCTTTTTCAACCAACTTCTTATCAATCCCTTTTTCAGAATCTTTTTTAATTTTCATCTTTACACTCATATTCCATCCATTAGTAGTGTTTACCCTTATTTTTATATATTTATAAGTTTTTCTGTCTTTAAAATTTTGGGAGGTAGTTTCTTCTACCAGACCCAAAACACCCAAAATCAGGTGTGGGGCTCTGTTCTAATCACAAGTCTAATATATATATATTTTTTTCTTTTTCTTTTATTTTATTATCATTTTTTTCTTTTTTTTTTTTTTCTCCTCCCCCCCTTTTCTTCAACCACTGGTTTTGGCTCTCTTCTCATTTTTCTGGGGTCATTGCTACCCTTTCAGTATTTTGTTCTCTCATTCATCTATTCTTATCTTGATAAAATGACAAGGCAGAAAAACTCACCACAAAAAAAACCAAAAAAGGGGCACCTGGGTGGCTCAGTGGGTTAAAACCTCTGCCTTCAGCTCAGGTCATGATCTCAGGGTCCTGGGATCGAGCCCCGCATCGGGCTCTCTGCTCAGCAGGGAACCTGCTTCCCCCTCTCTCTGCCTGCCTCTCTGCCTACTTGTGATCTCTCTCTCTTTCCCTCTCTCTCAGTCTGTATCAAATAAATAAAATTTAAAAAACAAAAAACAAAAAAACAAAACAAAAAAAACAAACAAAAAAAACCAGGAGGCAGTACGGAAGGCTAGAGACCTAATCAAACAGACATTAGTAATATGTCAAAATAGAGTTCAAAATGACAATTATCGAGGTGCTAGCTGGGCTCAAAAAAGCATGGAAGATATTAGAGAATACCTTTCTGGAGAAATAAAAGAACTAAAATCTAACCAAGTTGAAATAAAAAAAGCTATTAATGAGGTACAATTAAAAAAAAAATGGAGGCTCTTACTGCTAGGATAAATGAGGAAGAAGAGAGAATTAGTGATATAGGATACCAAATAATGGAGAATAAAGAAGCTGAGAAAAAGAGAGACAAACAACTACTGGACCACGAGTGGGGAATTAGAGAGATAAGTGATATTGTAAGACACAACGATATTAGGATAATTGGGATTCCAGAAGAGAGAGAGGAGCGGAAGGTATAATGGAGCAAATTATTGTAGAGAATTTTAAAAGATAATTTGGTGAAGGGAATAAGCATCAAAATCCAGGAGGCATAGAGAACTCCTCTCAAAATCCATAAAAATAGGTCTACACCCCATCATCGAATAGTAAAACTTAGAAGCCGTAGTGACAAAGAGAAAATCCTGAAAGCAGCTTGGGACAAGAAGTCTGTAACATAAAACAGTAGAAATGTTCGGCTGGCAGCAGACCTATCCACAGAGACCTGGCAGGCCAGAAAGGACTGGCATGATATATACAGACCACTATGAGAAAAATAGGCAGCCAAGAATACTATATCCAGCTAGGCAGTCATTGAAAATAGATGGGAGAGATGAAAAGCTTCCAGGACAAACAAAAAATAAAAGAATGTACAAACACGAAACCAGCTGTACAGGAAATATTGAAAGAGGTCCTCTAAGCAAAGAGAGAGCCTAAAAGGAACATAGACCAGAAAGGAATATAGACAATATACAGGAACAGTCCCCTTACAGGCAATACAGTAGCACTAAATTCATACCTGTCAATAGTTACCCTGAATGTAAATGGGCTAAACGCCCCAATCAAAAGACCCAGAGTATCAGAATGGATACGTTGTGTACAAGAAACTCATTTTAGACCAAATGACACCTCCAGATTTAAAGTGAGGGGGTGCAAAACAATTTACCATGCTAAGGGACATCAAAAGAAAACTGGGGTGGCAATCCTTCTATCAGATAAATTAGATTTTAAGCCAAAGACTATAATAAGAGATGAGGAAGGACACTATATTATACTTAAAGGGACTGTCCAACAAGATCTAACAATTGTAAATATCTATGTCCCTAACATGGGAACAGCCAATTATATAAACCAATTAATAACAAAACCAAAGAAACATATCAACAATAATAAAATAATAATGGGGGACTTTAATTCCCCCCTTACTGAAATGAACAGACCGTCTAAGCAAAAGATCAACAAGGAAATAAATAAAGCTTCTAAATGACACACTGGATCAGACTGGACATCACAGATATATTCAGAACATTCCACCCCAAAGCAACAGAATACACATTCTTCTCTAGTGCACACGGAACATTCTCCAGAACAGATCACATCCTGGATCACAAATCAGGTCTCAACTGGTACCAAAAGATTGGGATCATTCCCTGCATATTTTCAGACCACAGTGCTTTGAAACTAGAACTCAACCACAAGAGGAAAGTTGGAAAGAACTCAAATACGTGGAGGCTAAAGAGCACCCTACTAAAGAATGAATGGGTCAACCAGGAAGTTAAAGAAGAATTAAAATAATTCATGGAAACAAATGAAAATGAAAACACAACTGTTCAAAATTTTTGGGACACAGCAAAAGCAGTCCTGAGAAGAAAGTATACAGCAATACAAGACTTTCTCAGGAAACAAGAAAGATCTCAAGTATATAACCTAACCCTATACTTAAAGGAGCTAGAGCTAGAGCTCCTTTAAGTATAACCCTATACTTAAAGGAGCTAGAGAAAGAATAGCAAAGAAAGCCCAAACCCAGCAGAAGAAGAGAAATAATAAAGATCAGAGCAGAAATCAATGAAATAGAAACCAAAAGAACAGTAGAACCAATCAATGAAACTAGGAGCTGGTTCTTTGAAGGATTAATAAGATTGATAAACCCCTGGGCAGACTTATCAAAAAGAAAAGAGAAAGGACCCAAATTAATAAAATCATGACTGAAAGAGGAGAGATCACAACCATCTGGTTTGTATACCAAAGGAATACAAACAATTATAAAAACATATTATGAGCAATGATATACCAGCAAATTTGACAATCTGGAAGAAATGGATGCATTCCTAGAGATACATCAACTACCAAAACTGAACCAGGAAGAAACAGAGAACATGAAAAGACCCATAACCAGTAAGGAGATTGAAGCAGTCATCAAAAATCTCCCAACAAACAAGAGTCCAGGGCCAGATGGCTTCCCAGGGGAATTCTACCAAACATTTAAAGAAGAATTAATACCTATTCTCCTGAAATTGTTCCAAAAAATAGAAATGGAAGAGAAACTTCCAAACTTATTTTATGAGGCCAGCATTACCTTGATCCCAAAACCAAACAAAGACCCCATCAAAAAGAAGAATTGTAGATCTATATCCTTGATGAACATGGATGTAAAACTTCTCACCAAAATACTAGCCAATAGGATCTAACAGTACATTAAAAGGATTATTCACCATTACCATGTGGGATTTACTCCTGGGCTGCAACGATGGTTCAACTTCCACAAATCAATCAATAT
Organism: Procyon lotor; assembly: GCA_028646535.1. Taxonomy (NCBI): domain Eukaryota; kingdom Metazoa; phylum Chordata; class Mammalia; order Carnivora; family Procyonidae; genus Procyon; species Procyon lotor. Next base: position 119,995,191 of record CM053608.1, on the reverse strand, counting down.
GAGACAATACATTAATAAAAGAAAGAACAAGAACTGTATGATACTCTCAATTGATGCTGAAAAAGCATTTGACAAAGTACAGCATCCTTTCTTGATCAAAACTCTTCACAGTGTAGGCATAAAGGGTACATTCCTCAACATCATCAATGCCATCTCTGAAAAACCCAAAGCGATTATCTTTCTCAGTGGGGAAGAACTGAGAGCTTTCCCCTGAGATCAGGAACACGGCAGGGATGCCCACTATCTCCACTGCTATTCAACATAGTGCTAGAAGTCCTAGCCTCAGCAATCAGACAACAAAAAGAAATCAAAGGCATCCAAATTGCCAAAGAAGAAGTCAAATTCTCACTCTTTGCAGATGATATGATACTTTATGTAGAAAACCCAAAGACTCCACTCCAAGACTGCTAGAACTCATACAGGAATTCAGTCAAGTGTCAGGAAATAAAATCAATGAACAGAAATCAGTTGCATTTCTATACACCAAGAGCAAGACAGAAGGAAGAGAAATTAAGGAGTCGATCCCATTTACAATTGCACCCAAAACCGTAAGATAACTAGGAATAAACCTAAACAAAGAGGCAAAGAATCTGTACTGATAAAACTATACAGTGCTCATGAAAGAAACTGAGGAAGACACAAAGAAATGGAAAAACATTCCATGCTCATGGATTGGAAGAACAAATACTGTGAAAATGTCTATGCTACCTAAAGCAATCTACACATTGAATGCAATCCCTTTCAAAATACCATTAATTTATTTCAAACAATGGAACAAATAATCCTAACATTTATATGGAACCAGAAAAGACCACGAATAGCCAGAGAAATGTTGAAAAAGAAAACCAAAGTTGATGGCATCACAATTCCAGACTTCAAGCTCTATTATAAAGCTGTAATCATCAAGACAGTGTGGTACTGGCACAAAAACAGACACATAGATCAATAGAACAGAATAGAGGTCCCAGAAATGGATCCCCAGGTCTATGGTCAATTAATCTTTGACAAGGCAGTAAAGAATATCCAATGGAAAAAAAGACAGTCTCTTCAACAAATGGGGTTGGGAAAATTGGACAGCCACATGCAGAAGGATGAAATTTGACCATTTCCTTACACCACAAACAAAAATAGACTCAAAATGGTTGAAAGACCTCAATGTGAGACAGGACTCCATCAAAATCCTGGAGGAGAACGCAGGAAGCAACCTCTTCGACCTCAGCTGCAGCAACTTCTTCCTAGAAACATCACCAAAGGCAAAGGAAGCAAGGGCAAAACGGAACTATTGGGACTTCATCAAGATCAAAAGCTTTTGCAGAGCAAAGGAAACAGTCAAGAAAACCAAAAGACAACTGACAGAATGGGAGAAGATATTCACAAATGACATATCAGATAAAGGGCCAGTATCCAAAATCTATAAAGAACTTCTCAAATTCAACACTCAAAGAACAAATAATTCAATCAAGAAATGGGCAGAAGACGTGAACAGACATTTCTGTAAAGGAAACATCCAAATGGCCAACAGATACATGAAAAAGTGCTCAATATCACTTGCCATCAGGGAAGTACAAATAAAAACCACAGTGAGATACCACTTCACACCAGTCAGAATGGCTAAAATGAGCAAGTCAGGAAACGACAGATGTTGGAGAGGATGCAGAGAAAGGGGAACCCTCCTACACTGTTGGTGGGAATGCAAGCTGGTGCAGCCATTCTGGAAAACAGTATGGAGGTTCCTCAAAAAGTTGAAAATAGAGCTACCCTATGACCCAGCAATAGCACTACTGGGTATTTACCCTAAAGATACAAATGTAGTGACCCAAAGGGCAAATGCACCCGAATGTTTATAGCAGCAATGTCCACCATAGCCAAACTATGGAAAGAACTTAGATGTCCATCAAAAAATGAATGGATAAAGAAGACATGGTATATATACACAGTGGAATAATATGCAGCCATCAAGAAAACACAAAATCTTATCATTTGCAATGACACGGATGGAACTAGAGGGTATTATGCTAAGCGGAATAAGTCCATCTGAGAAAGACAATTATATCTCACCGATGAGGAATTTGAGAAACAGAGCATCATAAGGGAAGGGAAGAAAAAATGAAACAAGATGAAACCAGAGAGGGAGACAAACCATAAGAGACTCTTAAACTCAGGAAACAAACTGAGGGTTGCTGGAGGGGAGGGTGGTGGTAGGGATGGGGTGGCTGGGGGATGGACATGGGGAGGTTATATGCTATGGTGAGTGCTGTGAATTGTGTAAGACTGATGAATCACAGACCTCACAAATAATATATTATATGTCAATTTTTAAAAGTTTAAAAGAAAAAAGAAAAAAAAGTCTGTGTGACTACAAACAAATTTAAAATGAAAAAGAAAAAGGGGGTGATTTTGGGTAAAACCCAAAACAATAACAGCAATGACAACAAACAATCCAGACAATTATTTAACCTGCAGAGCATTTGCCTTGTTTCCACTATACTTAAGTACTACTTATAACCTGCTTCTATGAATGTTCTTTCAGTATCAGGCCATACTGAACTAATCTCAGCGTGGTCTGTCTCTGGTTTTGTCCCAGATTCTGAAGTGACTGTCTCTGTTTCTGATCTGACTTTCTCTGGAAGGTTTACATGAAGAGTATTTACTAGCCAGATGCTCAAGTACGTTGTTCTCATGAATGAACCCATTTCCTTAAGTCCGTGGCTTTATCTAGCCTTATTAGCAATTATGTGGCCAGTCTGAACTTCACCATTCATTGCTCACTATTGGTGCCTCCATCTATGAGAGATCTCCGATGGTGGAGGACAGGGAATAAACTGAGGCAGGCACAAGCCAGTCGCGTGACACAAATCACTCTGCACAGTGCTCTGAGAGCCCATGGACGGTTTTACCTGTGCACTCCAAAAATATACTAACATTTTTGGCCAAATTTGCTTTTTTTCTGGGAAGAGTGCATATACATGCATGTATGCATGTGTGCCTAGTGTGGGTGTGGCAAGCGTTACATATAATCAGATTCTCCAAAAATGTTAAGAACCTAGAATTAGGGATTTGGTGAAGGTCTCTCATAAACTCGCCGTTGAGTGACCATGGAAGCCAAAGTGCTTTAAACACTCGATGTTCTCAAAGGACCAACTGAGCACTACAGGGAAGGAGTAGAGGACAGTGACACAGGGAGAGGTGTCCTCGTTTGCTCGCCACACCTGACAAATGGCAAGGGCAGAAGTGAGCCCAGCCCTCTCCCTTTAGAAGGCAGTTACACAGGCACACCCTTAGGGGTGTGAAGCTCCATTTCAGGGAACTCCTCGAAGTCTCAGTTACAATCCACATGTAATACATCTCCCTTACAAAAGTTTCACCAAGTTCTATCAAGTATCTGGCCAGTCTTCTTATTCTCTTTCCAGTGATGTTTGGCATCACTTGCTCAGTCTTTCATAGAGTACCAGGCACACAATTTGCCCATAATTTCATGCAGTTTATACTGTTTGCTTTGTGAGGCCGAAATGCCAAGAAGGAAGAGTCCACAAGACCTACCGAAGCATAAGCAGATAGGGTTACTCTAAAGAACACCAAGAGATAATAAGCAAGACAGTGGCAGCAGGCCACAGGAAACCATCCTAATCAGTGCTTGGTACATCAAGGTTTTGTTTCCTGAGAAATGTATATATTTTTTGACCATGACATCTAGGTCTAACGAATTGGTTAAGAATTAAAGATGAGGGACTATGACGGTTTTTAACTTGTAAGTTTCCTCAAAATTTTCTTTCTGTTTTTCTCCTGTTTTCAACAGAGATTAACAAAAAGGTCCAAGTGTGAAAGGAACTTGGGCACAGCAAGGGAGGGCTTACACCCTGGGTCTCACTTGAAGCTGGTCTTGGGGTGAAAGAAAACACGGCAATTAGTGGGGAGGCAAAGGGACCAGGTTAGAGATGAGACACAATGCCGGAGCTTGACCCTCAGCACGGACAGATACCCCTTACATAGCCAGAACAATACCGGTGTCGGCCTACGGCCCCCTCCCTGTCCATTCACTCATTTTGCCCTTAGCAAGTAGGAAGCGCTGGGTCATTGCTTTCCCTCACCAAGCCTCAGGGAGCAGAGATTCCTACATCTTTAAAGCAGCCATGCTGGTTAACGCATTTTGCTTTTAAGTGAATAAGATTTTGGCTCTAACATTCTGTATTTAAAATAGAAAACCGAGGATTCTGTATTTTAATCGAGTCTCTTAGAGCTTTATTTTAGGCCCTTTTTTCCTTCTCCCTGGCCACTGTAATTTTTTCTAGACAAAGTGGTTAGGACACAGAGGATGGAGTTGGTTTAAAATCCCAACTCCACCAGTTTCTGTGCAACTCTGAACAAGTTACTTTTACTCACTGTGCCTCAGTTTCCTCAAAGGTAAAATGGGGGATATGAACAGTCATTACCTAGGGTTATTGTGACGATTAAAGGCATCAATATACGTAAGGCACCAAGACTGCCTGGACTGCCCAAGATGCAAACCACCAGCATCGTCCAGTTCACAGGTCAGAGGGATTCTTCCTTCAAAGCCTCTCTTGTTCCTTCTTTCTACCTGTTCTTAGATCCACCACCAACCTCTCTGACCTCACAGCAACACTATTTCCTCAGCCGCTCCATTCCTGCCTATAGCCTTTCTCCATTTTGATGTGTCCTACATGTGGCTTCTAATTTCATTTCCTCCAACACTACTGAAATCAGGTCACTGATCTACTTAAGACACAGTGGATGGTGCCCGTGGACTACAGGTGATGTACTTCTGATAGCTCAGCTTGAGATCATTAGCTAGGCACAGTCTCAAGGGCTAACAAGGTTGTGTGTAATTACAGAGGCAAAATCACCATGACTGGCCCCAAGACATTCCTAAAAGGATCCTTCTCATTACTCACTGTAAACCTTGCATTCTAGAAGGGCTTAACTTCTCAGTATTTTCTAGAAACGCCTGGTGCCTCACTCCTGGTACCTCACCTTAAAAGTTCCTTTTTTCCTGACAGTGACTTTGATCATTCTCCTCGTAAGGCTCTGAGTTTTAACTGCGCTTTGTATCATTACAGCCGTCGAGACACACTGCCTTGTATTATCACCCTTTATGTCATCCTTCTCCTCCTTTCTGGATCATATGCTGCTTGAGACTAACGAACCACCCAGATGTCACCTTGATATGTGCTGCAGCACCCAGCCCAGGCCCTTGATGTAGAAGTTTATTTGACATTAGGTAAATTAATTTGTGTTATCCCAACTGCAGTTTTCACTATAATTTTTAATAAAATATCAGTAGTTCTGATTGACAAAGTGATCAAGAAACTTCAGCCATTCCCCAAAGCTACGTTTTGGGTCATGACAGTCAATGGGACAGCTGTGGTCACTGTTCAGGGGTGAGTAGTGCTGCAGAGAGCCCACTTCTCACCTCCCATCTGTCCTTGCACCACTACGGCTGCTAACAGAAGATAAAATCAAATTGAATTTTTTCACAGTGATCTTTATGTTCTTTACTGGGATACAATTTCAGGTACCTGACACATTACTCATTTGGGTAACCTTTGTAAAACTTTGGAGAACATGCTGATTTTCATTTTAATAGCATTTCAGTGATTCTGGTTAACTTGATAAGAAGAATGAAGAGTTCTGTTCTCTGGGGCCCTCTGTTAAGAATTAATATCAAGTTAGTCAGGAAAATAATCATCAGTTACTGCTTTGCATTAACTCTATATGGCCCTAGTAGTATCATGCACACGTCTTTGTGCTTGCTTACAGAACTTGCTGGAATTTACCTGCAGAGTTCTTTCTTTACCTTTTTCCATGTGATTGTCCTAACAAAAGTTCAAAGCACTTTTGTCAAAGCACAAAGAGGATGCTCTGTGATTTCATAGATAACAAAGGTTGAGAGGACAGTCGGTAAAGGGATATCCATGGCATACGTGGAAAGTATTTCTGATTCCAACAGAATGTCTTTGACACTCAGTGATATTCAGAGAGAGCTGCTGAGTTGGTATCACAGCATTTCGAGAGTAACATTTCACTCGCTGCCTATGAATTCCCCCTAAAAATTAAAGATACTTCATCCATGAATTTTTCTAGCTCCTCTTGACTCACACAGGTTTTTGATCCACACAGTTTTTGAGGATGAAAACCCTATATGTACTGTCTGCTGTGTAAATATACAGATACTGCAAAGAAATTTCTGCCTTTCCAAATTTACTTTTCCCTCCACGTCACTGCACCCTCAGCTTGAAGTACTTCGCTTAAAAAGAGAATAGTTTAAGCATTAAAAACTGTTAGAAATAATTCCAAGATTTAAAATGAATGAAAACTAAGAAACAAATAGTCTGACAGACTACAGAACTATGGAGGCCCATCCATTAGAAGATGGAAAGTGTGAACTCCACTAAGATTTCTGAGGTCTCAGGGCCTACTCTTTTCCTTCTTCCATGATTCTATCACATACTTGGGGTTAAAAATTCTTATCCTCAAAATGGATAACTACCCAGTGGAGAGACGAGATGACACCTTAACCAAGTGATCCAAGTTAGCAGCACTGATAGGGACGAGAGGACTCCAGGCACCTCCAGACGTGACATTCTGAGAAGGACAGAACATCATTCACTTAGTTAAACAGGAATCTAATCATGAGAGAAACAAAACCCAAATTGAGGGACATTCTATCAAGTATCTGGCCAGTATTCTTAAAAAATGTCAATATATCATTAAAGATCAAAAGAAGAAAAAAAAGCTGAGGAAGTGTCTAGGTTCAAGAAGACCTAGAGACGTGAAAACTAAGTTAAGACCTGATCCTGAACCGAGTCTGAGATTGGAAAATGAGAGCTCCGGAAGATGTTTCTGGGACTCTTGACAGACTGGAAGACAAACTGTAGGCTAAAGTCTCGTACCTGCACTGAATTTCCTGAGTTAGAGAACAATATTGTGATTACGGGAGATTCTCGTTCTTAGGAAACACTCACTAAATATGAAGCAGTAAAGGGGCATGATATCTGTAATCTACTTTGAAATTGTTCAGGGGAAAAATGTCAGCCAGTCTGTCTGTGTGTCTATCTAGCCAACTCTTGAGAGAAAACAAATTTAGCAAAATGTTGAAGCTTGGCAAAGGATATGCCGGAGATGTGCTATTCCTACAATTTCTCTGTTAAGTTTAAAATAATTTTAAGGAGTTTACAATTTTTCTAGGGCCTATAAATAAAAACTCACTGCTATAATAGAAAAACAAAACTGTGGAAACCAGCACTTTCTTGGTCAAAATGTTCTAAAATTATTTTGCATTTCTGGGATAAACGTTCATTTTACAGTTTATAAGAGCATAGAGCAAAGAGTCAGGAAGAAGAGCCTACGTCCCAGGCATTTTCACTTAATTGTTATAAAACCTCGGGCAAATTTACTTTTCTTTGAGCCTCAGCCAGTTTGTCTGTAAAATTAAAAAACAACAACAACAAAACAACAGATACGTAAAAGTATGATCAGAAAAATAGCATGAGACAAAGTACATGAAAAGCACAGACTGTTTCTTTCTGGCATACATCAACATTCAAACAATGGAAGCTTCTTTCCCCTTGCCCATATAATTTCTAATCTTATAGACCACTTCTTCTTTATTATGAGCAGCAAAAAGCATCAGAACATTCATCTTTGATTATAAGCTGTCAGAACATAATTAGCACAGTATATTTTACCCATTTGAATGCTTAACGTTCATACTTGATATTTTAGTCCTTAATTATGAAATAAACCAGGTTCTAAGAGGCAGGAGTTAGAAAGGCATGTCACATTAAATTGCCAAATATATTTTGTTGACCCACATACACATTTAATATTAGCTCTATTACTGGGAACTATACTTATGGGTCCTTCGGAAGGTTATAAATATGAAGTTATTAATGAACCATAGTTATCACAGAAAAATAATAATATAAGATCAAAAAATAAGATAGATCATTATAAGGTTCTTTTATCTTTAGAAGTTACTCCAAAGAGTCTACTCACTTCTAAAGTTGTTAATAAAAAGTGAATTCAAATTGAATACTACAGTTTTAATAAATCAAGTTCATATAAAAGGCATAAAAGAATTATGTAGATCCTTGCAATTTTTCTGAAACTTATATAAAACAAGGTATGTAATCACCATAGAAAAAAGTTAGACTAAAATATAATAAAGATGACTTTCCAAAGGATAGAATTCATATTCAACTGATTTAATATAAATTCACTCGGTCCATCTCAACCCTAATACCCACCACACTTCAGCATCTGAGAGGAAAAAACCCACCTATCTCCCTACTGTTTTGTGGTAATTAAAATTCTTAAAAAAACAAGATAAAAATAAATGCCAACAGGAAAACAAAAAATTAATCATAAGAAACAGTGTATTTTTTCTACAGAAGTTTTCTTTTTAAATGATTTTCTGTAAATTCACTACAAAGTACAAAAAGATTACTATCATCAAACTCAAGGCTCTCAAATCGTACCGGACTCTTCGTTGTCCTAAAGTTGATTTATATAAACCATGGGTCCAAAATACAGTTATCACTGATTTTTTTCTTACAGTGGCTTGTAATTAACCGAAGACTTTAGGTATCAACAAAAAAATCTATACCTTTCTGGGGCGCCTGGCTGGCTCAGCGGGTTAAGCCTTTGCCTTCGGCTCAGGTCATGATCTCAGGGTCCTGGGATGGAGCCCCGCATCGGGCTCTCTGCTCAGCGGGAAGCCTGCTTCCCTCCCTCTCTCTGCCTGCCTCTCTCTGCCTACTTGTGATCTCTCTGTCTCTGTCTCTCTGTCAAATAAATTTTTTAAAAAAGTCTGTATCTTTCTTATCCTTACCATCCTATACAAAGACCGATTCCACAGAAACAGGGCTCCATCCTGGGGTAGAGTCTACGCATGTGCCCTACAGGCCTAGTCCTGTGGGTCTGATGCCACGAAGCTGCTATGCCGTGACTGCTCATCACTGTCAGTCAGGACTATATAAAAAGTCCCGGTGCAGTGCCCGGTGGTGGAGGCAAGAGGTCAGACTCAGAAGGCAGGAAACTAGGGGGAGCAGTGAGGGTACACGGAGAGAAGGCTGGCATTTTCTGAAAGAATGATTCAGGCCGAGAGCAATCAGGAGCATGATGTTTTTAAAAAAAAAACAAACCCTCGTGACTGGGAAACAGAAATAAGGCCGTCCCCAGTGATCTCTCCCCGAGCTGTGTCACTAGGTCCCCTGGACAGGGTCCCGGACGGCGAGTTACTGCATCAGCCAATGTCCATGTATATTTTTACACCCCCAAGAAAACTTTCTTCTTAGGAATAGCCCTTATTTTCTTTCATGAGATCTTGACAAAACATTCTGCTTTTATTTACTCCAAAGTAATCCTTTGTTAAGTTCTCTGACCCTCCCGTTTCAACCTGGTAGACAACCAAAGAGCTTAATAGTGCTGGCGAGGCCAAGGGATCATTGACATTGGCTGACTTCCTGTCACACAACTGAGGCTGAACAATTCTTGTTATTTTCACATTCTTTACAGCTCTAGACATTATCATCCTGTTTTCCTTCACTCTTCCAGTGTGAGAGTGGGATAAAAGCAAAGTACTCAGTTTTAAAAGGATTTAAAAAAGAATGATCCCCCATCAGAGCCCCAGCTTCTTCAAAGGCTCCCAAATTCAGAGTTTTCTACAGGTTCAAAACACACACACACACACACACACACACACACACACACACACACTCCAGCCCACACAGTTGATAAGCTTATCTTACCGCACTTAGAACAAAAACAAAAAAAGATAAAGAGGCTACAGGGAAAAAGCCAATCCTGCAACTGCCGTGTGGAAACAGTTTGGGAAGAGATAAAACCCTGTTGGGGGAGCGACAGGGAACAGACAAGGGCAGGGGTCTGGAGGGTCTGGAATTTCTCCTTCTGAGTAGAAGAGGCCTAAGCCTGGTCTAGGAGCAATCTTGTGACTAGTAAGAAACAGAACACCAATAGCGCCAGTAAGAACAAAGGCAGAAACAAGATGTAATGCTCTAAGTTTCTGGCATGTTCAAGGGTCCTTGTAAAATGTTCAGGCCTACCAATATTTGTCTGTGAGCCTGGAATCAATCAAAAACCAACTAAGTGACCTTCTGTACAGCAAATTAATATTCTCCACTGAACACAAAATAACTTTGCTGACATGGAGCTAAGTCTAAGACTTCGAACTATTAAGTCCAAAGGAAAAATATTTATTGAGGGTCTCAGGAATAAGTCCCAGAGACTTCTTAAAACTCACCTATTAAGTCTGCAAACCTGTCTTGTGCAATTTCCTAACTGGGCTTTCTGACTCTTTTATTCTTTGTCCATTGCACCTAGAACGAGCTTTCAAAACTGAACCCAGGAGTTGCTATTCAGAGGCTCCCTGCCACCCACTGGAAGGTCTGAGGCCATGTCACATGGCTGATAAGGCCATTCAGTCTCAGGCTTGCCTGTAGGTCCGGGCTCATTCATTGACAATACTAACTTTACACTCGCAGGCTGCTCCGCCCCCCCACGAAAAACAAACAGAAAACTGCGACACATCTCCCTGTCCTAAATATCGTGCATTTTACACTCAATAAACAATCTATGTTTTCCGTATTCCCAGGGCTCTTCACGCGCAGCTCCCTCCAGGGGGGCCTGGGGCAGGGGAGATGAAAGCAGGGGCATGCTGGGAACTCCAAGCCGCTGGGCACTGTGAGAGCATAAAGTGTGTGGGAAGGAAGCACGAGACCCAAGAGTGGGGCGGGGGGCTCCTCTATGTGATCGGTTAGGTCATTGCTCTGAGCCTGGGTTTCCTCATTTGCAAAATGACTCTGATAATCTGTGAGAATGAAATTAGGTAATACACGCGAAGGGCTCCGAGCAATGTTGGACATACGCCGCTTGCTAAACGAATGTTAATTTTTACCATTAGTTCTGTTGCGGCATTACAGCGATTAGGCCTATGGATGACTGTGCCTGCTGGGGGACAACATGGGTTGGTTTTCACAGACGCCGGAACAAGCATGTGTCACGCGTGATACGGCACAACCTGGGGAGCATAAAGAGCCGAAAGCAATTCATTTACTTGGCTCAAACAGCTAGACAACGCCCTTAGTTTAAACCATCCCACTGGGGGCATATTCATTTCCAATTGCTACGGTAACAAATGAGCAAACTTTAGTGGCTCGAAACAACACGAACCCATTATCTTACAGTTTTGGAAGTGCGAAGTCCAAAACGGGTCTTAAGAGCTAAAATCGAGGTATGGGCAGAGCCGTAGCCCTTCTGGAGAACCTAAGGGAGGATCTGTTCCCTGTCTTTTCCAGCTTCCAGGGACAGCTGCATTCCCGAATCCCTTGGCTCGTCCTGATCTTCAAAGCACATTGCTCTGACCCTCTGCTACGTCCTCGTATCTCCTCCCTGGAACTTGAACCCTCGTGCCTCCCTCCTCTGAGAACCCTCGTGACTACACTGAGCCCACCCAGATAACCCGCAACCATCTGCCATTTCGAACACATTAACTTAATCAATCCTCAAAGACCTTTTTACTACTGTGGTAACACATTCACAGGTTTGGGGATGAGGATGTGTGGTCTTCTGGGGGCCCGTTATTCTCCTGAGCTGGTCCCACGGCTGCCATAAACAACCAAATGAATTACTGTGTTTTAGTATCCCTAAGTCAATTAATTGATTATGCAGGCAAAAAGTTTTCAGATTCATAATAGAATAAAAGATAAAAGAACTGGGAAATGCAGATTACATATTTAGAAAAAGAAAAGCACTTAGACTTTCAAAATATTGTTTGAAAGGTGGCCGTATGATAGAGAATCAAAGATTATTAAGAATTTCAAGGGCCCTTAGAGATCATTAAATTCAATTTTCTACTTGTTAAATAAATAGCATCTCAATAAAAGTTCACACAAGGTAGGAGGTTCCCAACAAACTCTCTGGATTAGAATACATATCATTCTTTACTTCTGTTACTATAGAGTCTTCATGGGAGGCCATTAAGTCATCTGCTGTAATCTATACACAATTAAACTATGGTCAGGCTAAAAACTCTATCCAAAATGGAAGTAAAAAGAGAAACGATATGTCCAGAAAAGAAGAATTTAAAAGATTAACTGTATTTGGAGGGATCAAATACAATTAATTGCAGAAGAATCCTAAGATATTCCTTCTTAAAAAAAAAATGAGGTTAAGATGAAAAGGATCTTGAGAAAAGGAGTGTCCCTTCAGGTATGTTTGGGAATCAGCTTAGAATAAAGAACACTAGACAATCTAGAGTATGAAGACTCCTGAAAATATTTTTACCTCTCCCCCAGAGAAAAAAAACTTAGTTTAAAAATAGGAGAATGTGTAAACAATGTGGTTATCTTATCAAGTAAGGCAGAAGAGCTGGGGTGTAAGAAATGGAAATTAAGGCAACTTGATGTACTCGAACAAAGAATTTTAAGAATATCTAGAAAAAGTGACAAAGCTCTTTCTGCATGCTATATTTCTGTTTTGCTTTTCAAAATAATGTCCTGGGCTCATAGGCAGCTGGATCTGGGAGAACCATTTTATGTCACTGGATAAGCTCTCTATAGGATTTAAGAACAATTCCTTATTCAATATCTGCTCTATGTGGTTACTTTGCCTTGGTTTGAGTATCTCCAGCAAAAACTCAGTCCCTCACAGGGAAACCTACTGTGGACACTTGGAGTGAAGCTGCCTCTGTCGACCCCAAGTGGCCCTTCTAGACCTCAGGAACCCGCATCCACACTCCTCAGAGCTGAGTCAAGAAGAGTACCAAGGCGTTGTTATCCTTAAGGTAAATATTCTAGAAACTGCAGCTAAATGGGTTATGGTTCTTTATGCTCACACATACCTAAAGACATGATCTTACTCTCTGATTCCAAGATGTGAGACAAGCAAGCAGTGATTTAATATCACAATTTAACATTTTAAATCAATACGAACATTCTAAAGGCCACTCTTGTCACCTAAAGAATTTTCTTTCTCCAAGTCACAGGCCTCTTAAAGATTTCATCCCAACTGTATTATTTTTCATCAAAATTTTCTTAAAAAGAAACTCTGGAATTGATAGCTAAGGATCCAAAGACTTTTTAAACATAAGTGACCTTTTCTAGGCAGACGAAGAATTTCAGCAACAATTTGAAAATACTGTTAGTTACTTAAGATTAATGAAGACTAATGAAGGAAGACTCAATCGAAAAGAAAATATAAACATGCAAATTTGACCTTTTATCTAAAAGACTAAGGTCACTCTCGTTTAGCTTAGGGGATATTACTATTAAATCTCTTATACATCAATAATCTTGCAAAAGCTAAAACAAAATAAGTTTTAGTTTATCTTGTTCATGGAGATACACTGCCTAACTTATTTTCATTATAAATTTAACAGAGTCATGTTCTTTTTTTAGCAGGCAATCAAAGACTGGAGAAAGATCCTCCCCTCCCACCTATGCAAATACAAAACTCAGTTGAGTTTTATCCGTTTGGTGATTTAAATGATTAAGAAATACACATAATTTGGTTCATTTAACAGAGCTCTACTAGAAAACATTAAAAACCGGAATTTATTTTAATACTAGTACTCATTTAAAGGTATGAAAAAAGGGGACTTTATGATGAAATTCTCTATTTTACATCATTTATAGCAGAGGGAGAACACTTTTGGGGCTTCATTCTAGTGAAAATAAAGTATGTCTAAGAAATCAGGAGACTGTCACTTCGAGGCATTCTAAAGCCAGGAAAAAGAGCTGTTCCCTGAAAACAATGGAATTGTGCTTTCCTTCAATAATGGGTTAGAGTCTACCTTTACTTTGATCTTTTGGGCAGGAAAATGGGAAATAAATTAGGTAAGAAGGAACTGCTACCCATTTGCAGCTGTGTTCTACTTGAGCGAAGTCTGGTTGTGAAGCGGTTTCCTCAAGTACCTGAGAGAAGTAGACAACTATTCACTGACAAATTTAAGAGAACCACGAAGAGTCAGGGCGCATCCTATACCGTCTCCTGGACTGCAGAAATCTAAAGTCTCACCACTGATGCTTAATTCCCCTTATTCAAGGTTCTGAATGTTATAAGGTGAATCTCTCCTGGGCTGCGGTTTTTACCTGGAGCATAATTACACATGGTAGAGAAGGGTTTCGGACTGCCTTGGATCTCCCTCCCTGAAAAGATATTTGGAAGGACTTCACCCCTGACACACCAGCATGTAACTTTATCTGAAAAGAGGGTCGTTGCAGAGGTACCTCATTAAGATGAGGAGTAGGGTGGGTCCCTAATCAAGTCCAAGTGGGGTTCTTATAAGGAGACAGTCGTGGGATGACAGCTACACGGGGACATCATGGAGAGGAGACTGCAGTTAGGCATCTGCAGGTGGAGGAAAAACTTCTCGCTTCTAGAATGGCGAGGCAATCAACGTCTGTTGTGTTCCATAAGGCATGGAGCAAACTTAAACGCATGCTACTGAGTAAAATAAGTCAATCCGAAAAGGCTACCTTTTGCGTGACTCCAACTCTAGGACATTCTGGAAAAGGCAGAATGATGGAGACAGTAAACATCAGTGGTTGCCAGGTGTTAGGGAGAAGGGAGGAATGAACAGAGCAGGGGAGAGCAGTGAAACTAGTCTGCTTGATACTCTAACAGTGGGTACACGTAATTATACATTTTCCAAACCCACAGCATGCGTGAGCCTGAGAAAAGAAAATCACAGCAGCTACGGAGTCTGGAGTCCCAGTGGTAATGATGTGTCAGCATAGGTTCATCAACGTAACAAATGGGGAGGGTTTGGGACCCTGGGGTACGTGTGTGGGCAGGGCGTTGGTGGGAAGTCCGTGTACTTCCACGCAATTTTATTGGAAACCTAAAACTGCTTCAAAATATAAAGTCTAAAACAGGACAAGAGGTTCTGCTGTACCTGGACTGGGTTATTAAGACCAAAAAATGTAAGAAAGCTGTTAAGGGGCTATGTCGAAAAGATAAAAGACAAGAGGAAAAGCAAAAGCATCTGAAAGCTGATTTTATGCAGTGAGTCTTGCTTCTGGCAGAGGCAAACCAGCTCATATCAGCCCAAGGATCTTGCCAACAACAATTAGAAAAGGTGAATAGAAATGTATAATGTTCTGATTCAACATCAAAAACTAGCAAGACTCGAGAGGAGGGAAGCCCATGAGCTGAACACCTGGAGCCACACTTCCCTTCTACGTATGTATCGGTCTGTAGGCAGTGGCCAGGAGGCTAAGGAGCCAGGCAAAGGCTGAGAAACTTAGAGGCCACTCAGGGCCTTAGGAATTCTCATGAGCCTGGGGAGACAAAAATTAGAGTAGGAAAGAAGGCCCGGTAAGCACCACGGAATGTCCGACGAGGTCCTGAAGAGGCACATCGAACGGTGCGCTGGATGTGGCTTTCTAGCTCACGAGAGCTGCCTATGTGCATCTCCTTCCAAGTCCACGTTCACGTGTGCCGCACAGGCGGTCGGAAACTGGCAGCAGTCGATGTATTTACGTTATGAAAATTGGACCAATGCTACAAGGAAGAAGCCTTCCCACAGCACACCAGTGGCTGCATTCGAAAAGGAAGGGCAAACCAGAAATAAACCAATCCTCAGGAAGGCTGAAAAACAGATTTAAAAATCAGTCTCAGACCAATTACAATAATCAATCCATACCCTAGAGCCTGGCAGAAGCACAACCAAATTGCCCTGGAGGAAGATACATAACTACCCAGAACCTATTGTTTCATTTTGTTTTTTAAACAAGCAATGGTCACCATTTAACAAAAACGATCAGGTACATGGAAAGAAAAGACAAATGATCAAAATGAAGGAAAAGAAAAAAGAAAAAAAGGACTACAGAAACAACCAATATTAGAAGCAGATACTGGAGAATTCAGAATGAGCTTAAAGATAACTGAGTAATATATTCGAAGAATACAAAGGAAAATATGAGGAATTTTCCCAGAACACTAGAATCCGTGAAGGAAAAAAATCAAACTGTACTGCCGGGAGAAGAAATCAATTAACTACAAATTAGAAATTCCTTAGGTGGGTTGGACAGCTGATTGAACACAGATGAAGAGAGGCTTCGTGAACCAGAAGAGCACCTCACCAGTGTAATACACACATGAATCGCCCAGAGATGCAGACCTGACTAAGCAGGTCTGGGGTGGCGTCTGGGCTTCTGCCTCTGCAGCAGCCCCGTGGTGACAGCAGGGTCCCTCCTCCAGCACACAAGGCGGGCTGCTACTGCTGCTCTTGGCCCAGGGACTGCTGGGAACACCAGGGAACTAAAAAATGTGTAAAGAGAAAAAAATCCAGAAACCCAAAGAGAACAAAGAATGAAAAGTATAAAACAGGACAGCACAGGCACTAGGGAACACAATGACAACATCTAACATATAGAACTGAAGTCCCAGAAGGAATGGAGAGGGGAGCAAAAGAAATCCCTACAGAGAGAACGGCCGACATTTTGCAGAGCTGATGAAAGAGACTGGGGTGGAGTAAAGAAGCCCCCGGAGTTCCAAGCAGGATAAATATAAAGAAAAGTACCCAACAGGGGGCTACAGGAGAGAAGGGCTCCTATCGCAAAGATCTGTCGATGTGGCTTTGGTCTAATGGAACCAACTGTAGGGAAATCTAGGAAAGACTCACAAAGGTTTGGAGAAAATTGTGCTACCCTCCATGAAGAAAGGAAAGTGACTCAGCGGAAACAAGAAACCACAGGGCAGAGCATCTATCAAATTAACGATCCCAGGGCTTATTTAGAGTCTGTACCCTGGTAGGGCCTATGAGGTTAAGGCCTTAACTCCAAGGCCATCTTGGAGTTCTACTTACCATATTAGGCAATTCTGTCAAACATTTAAGGAAGAAATAACACAAATTCTATAAAAACTCTTACAGAAAAATGGGAGAGAGAGAAGTATTTTCCAGTTCATTCTGTGAGGCCAACGTTACTCTCATACCAAAATTAAGAAGACAACATGAGAAAACTACAGATCAAAATCCTCCATGAACAAAGATGGTAAAGTTCTTCACAAAATTTGAGCAAATTAACTAAAATGGTATATCAAAAATATTACGTTATGACCAACTGAAGTTTCTCCCAGGAATGCAAGGTTGCTTTAAACACTGAAACCATTCTGTATAGTTCACCATATTAGTAGACCTAACACAAAACAAACTATATGATT
The DNA here is from genome assembly GCA_028646535.1 of Procyon lotor. Classification (NCBI taxonomy): domain Eukaryota; kingdom Metazoa; phylum Chordata; class Mammalia; order Carnivora; family Procyonidae; genus Procyon; species Procyon lotor. Next base: position 119,977,989 of record CM053608.1, on the reverse strand, counting down.
ATTTCAGTAGATGAAGAGAAAGTGATTAAGTTCAATTCCATTCATGATTAACACACACACACACACACACACACACACACACACTCTCACACACACAAATTCTCGGTAAATTAGGAATAGAAAGGAACTTCCCTAATCCCAAAACTATAGCCAACTTCTATACTGAATGGAGAAATTCTGAAGACTCTTGCTCTGAGTTTGGGAAGAAGAGGTAAATGGCCAATTCTATTCAACAGCGTACTGTAAGTCCCAGCCAGCCAGACGAGAAATAAAAGTGAATGAGGATCAGAAAGGGAGAAACAAAACTGTGACCATCAGTAGGTGAGGTAAGTGTATACACAGAAAACTCTGAAGAAAAATCTATAGGAAAATTATTAGAACCACTACGTGAATTTAGCAAAGGTGACAGGTGAAAGATGACCATAGTAAAATCAACCATATTTTTAGACAGTAATAATAATAAAAAACTGAAAATCAGTTATTTCAATAGTAGCCAGGAACACGTATGTAGCAACAGAACTAATAAATGATATGTAAGACTCAAATACAGAAAGGCAAAGGGTCAAGAATAGTTAGGACAACGTTCAAAAAACGGAGTTGAGAGGTGTATGCTGCCATGTCAATAGTTACTACAAGGCTGCGGTGATGGAACACTGTGATCTGGTAGAAAGACGCACAAACAGATCGGGAAACCAGGGTAAAGTTCCAGAGCAGGTGCACACATACAGACACCTGCTTTATGATAAAGGGGCCCAGGCTGAGAGGGGGGCAAGGATGACACTCCATAAGGGGCATTAGCTCAAGTGGATATCCTCATAGAAAACAAAGCAAAGCAAAACTCTTGACCGCCACACCTCATGGCGAAACACAGATAAACTCCATGTGGATTAAAGAGCTGAAGTTAAAAGGCAAAAAAGTAAAAGTTCTGGATGAGCACACTGAGGTGTGTATTCATGGTGGTGCGGGGGAGGTAACCTGAGACACGACCCCAAACAAAAGGAGAAATACTCATAAATGCCACCATATTAAAATGGACAATGTCTTGTCTTCAAAAGACACCAGTAAGAAAGTAAAAAAAACTGGTTACAGAATGGAAGATATTTAAATTACTGCGACTTGAACTCCGAATACACAAATAATCCCTACAAATCAGGGGAAGGGGAGTGGGGGACAAAGGAAATGGGTAAACCAACAGGTAAATGGGCAAAAGGTTAGAATAGGGACCTCATGAAAAATTATATCCAAATATCCAATCAATATATAAGAAGTATTCAATGTCATTATTAGCAGGGAACTATAAAACCACCAGTAGATTGCAGTACTTTCCCATCAAAATGGCTAGAAACAGAAATGTAACAATGCCAAGTGTTGGCAAAAATACAGAGCTACAAGCACATCTATATATCGCTGGGAGAAATGTAAACTTACGTAACTAATTGGAGAACTATTTGGCAATATAAAGCAGATCCACTGTATTTGCTATGACCCAGAGGTTACGCTCCTCGCTACACACCCGGCAGACATGTTTGCGTAGATGAGTCCAACAAAAGGTCTAAAGAAGAATGCTGACAGCAGTATCAGTTGCTTACTAATGCTGAACACATCCAATTCTCCTTTCACATTAGGATGGATAAATGTGCAGGCAACGGAATACTACATAGCAACGAAAACGGATGAACTATAAGTACTTGCAAAAACAGACTAGTCTCACTACCATAATACTGTCTAAAAAAATTTTTTTTTAAAAAGCCAGGAGCTGAATGAAAATGCGCCAGGACAGCCAGTTCCTGACTATTTCAGGGCAGATCAGAGGGGCTGTCACAATGCCTGAAATAAAGACTGACAATCTCAACAACCAAAATGTTCAGCTCCCAGCAGAGAGATGTACAGACTTCTCAGATGTGGAATCTTAGGACATCTGTATTATCCTCAAAAGCTGTACAATAATAAACAACGAAGGAAAAGATGAGAAGTTATTTATTGATAAAATTAAATGTTTCATAAATTCAGTAGAAAAAGCCATCTCTTGTTAACCCTGAACAGTGAACTTAAGACTTCGGGCAATAGTGTGTAGCAAATATTAATTTCATTGAAAAGCAAGAACAATAAAAAGAATTACCACATTAAAAACAAAAAAAGCCAGACATTCAAACACTGATGAGTTCTTCCATTTATATCAAGTAGAAGAACAGGGCAAATGAATGTCTGGTGTTAGCATACGGGACAGCGGTTTCTGGCGGGAGAGGATGGGTAAGAACGGCAGGGGGGGCTCTCGGCTACGGTCGTGTTCTGTTTCTTGATCTGCCCAGGGGGACACGGAAGCATTCACTTTAGAAAAATGTGCAGCTGGACAGCCTTCTGCAGGTAGGTTACAGAGCAAAAAACTTTCTTATTAAAGAAGTAATGTTTAAGTAAGAATGGATTAAACTATAAGGACAACACATCATTAGTTTCCAGGACCTGGAGAGGGAGGCAGGAGGGAACTACAAAAAAGGAAAAAGGACATTTTGGGGAGCCGCAGGAACTGTTCTATCCCTTGGCTATGGCAGCACTTACAGCAGGGGATGCATTTATCAAAATTCAAACAACTGCAGACCAAAAAAAGTGAATTTTGCTGTATGCAATAAAAGCAATTACAATTTAGATATAAAAATAAGGAATTAACTTATTTTTATGTTTGTGAAAAGCTGACTTCATGGTGCTATAATCTGCTCTTTTTTGTTGATTAAATTAGAAATAAAATTAAATAGTCTACATGTAAAATATTTTCTTACCTTTGTATACACAGAAACTTGTCAAATAAAAATGTCAAAATTTTTGAGAAAATAAAGAATGATATTCACTTCAGTTTTTTGGGGGGAAAATAGACTTTAAAATATATTACACCTATACAAATAAAAAATACATTTGGTTTTTCAACCAAATGTTGAAATAAAAAATCTGTATGTTTTAGGTTTAATAGTCACATATGGCATAACAAAAAAATAATGAGCTCTGGGTTATTCCTTTTAGTATTTATTCATGTAAGTTTTGAGGAAAATCAATGGTAGAGCATAATTTTAGTTACTTGAAACAAAACAAAATTTCAGTTAAAAACATATGACTTCCTCTTAAAGCTTATTAACATTTTTTCATCTTTAGCCAATTAATCTAGAAACTAAATTACTTTAAGAACATTAACTTCTGAGGCATTCTGGAAAACAGGTTGCCTTTACTGGATCTCAAACTTTTTCAAATTCATTTTAAATTATCTTATTCTAATACATTTCTGAACATGTAAAGCTGAAATTAAGTTGAGGTTCATTTGTGTGAAAGCAACACAAATCTGAAATAGACAGACAGCCAGACATATGGCAAGCACCAAATCTAGAAAAAAAGGGAAGACGTGGGGCCCCCAGTAAGTAACAAATTACCGAAATCAGGGTAAACATGAAGCTTCTTTTGCTCACAGATATTTAAATGTTGGCTTCTTTTCAAATATCCAAGGATTTCTCTTATCAACACAGGTGATACCAGATTCTTATATTTTCCCCCAGTGTCATGTGAACCCCCACTCCTCAAAAGAAAAAAAGGTGATATTTTAGCTGCCTAAAGTTACTCAAGTCATCCAAGTTCCCCCTGCCCCTGCCCCCATCTTGAAAAACTCCATATTGTTTAACTTAAAAGTGATACTATGAGCCAGTTATGTTTATTTGAGAGAGAGGGAACATAAGCAGGGGAAGCAGCAGAGGGAAAAGCAGGCTCCCTGCCGAGCAGGGATCCCGGTGCGGGACTTGATTCCAGGACCCTGGGATCATGACCCGAGCTGAAGGCAGATGCTTGACCATCTGAGTTCCGCACCCCCCCCAACACACCCCCGGCGCCCAAGAGCCAGTGGTGGTAAGACAGGCAACAGCTGCAATTTTGTAGCTATTGGCTGATGACTCTAATACTTTGCAAGAGAAGCGTCTTACCACTTGTGCTGGAACTTGTGCCATTTTTGCAGCAGGAGTTCCTGGTCTTGGGTAAAACTGGTTAATAAAGAGGCTTGGAAATTTGTACTCTTCCACAAGCTTCACTGTTTCTTGAAAATCTTGATCTGTTTCTCCGGGAAAACCACAGATAATATCTGTAGCAAGAGTTATTCCAGGAACTCTAGAAAATAACACAACAAACATGTAGAAAGCTGAATACAATCCATAATTATTCTATTTCTTTGACATTTTAAATGCCATAATTCCTTTAAAAAAATTTGTTTTTAAGGAAAGGGACATTTGCAATGAGTATTTATAGAGTCCTAAATACTAAAAAAGTTTATGAGCAACAGTGCTCCCTGTCACCCTGAAGGGACACTCATTTTTAACTCTTTTGAATGTTTCTCTATCCTTTTTTTCTTTTTAAAGCCAATCCTTGTACTGCTCTTTCCAGACTTACTGATTTTTAGGCAACAAAAATTACTGATTTTTACTAATTTCCTTACTATGGTAAATGAAGATTTAGCCCCTTAAACTACTTTATCCCTCCCCTCCCAATATAATCATGTCACAGTTTTAAAATTAATTGCATTTCCATTAGTATAAATGCAAAGATATTGTTCACTGCAGAGCCAACTGGTATACCTACCTACCATCATGTTTTCTTTTTTGCTACATTTAATTTTTCCAAGAGTTAATAACCGTCTCTTATAAAAATTTTTGCTGCATATTTTAGTTACCTTCACATTTTCCAAAAGTTCCATCAGATGGATCAAAAACCAATACTGTTTTCCAAACACTCACTCAATGTACTACATACATAATTCACAGATTCTATTTTTCTCCATTGGAAATGTCATTCCTCCTTCCTTCAAGTGTGTGTTGCTTTTATAACAAACTGGGCGTCATCTTCCTATGTTGCTCTTTGGTTTCTTTTTTTTTTTCCCATTTCCCTTTTTCCTAAATCCTTTGTATTCTCATTTCTTGATTACTCTATTCTGCTTAATTCTGCTGGAGTATTCTTTCAGGAACTTCACCAAAAAGAATGCCAGGAAAATGTTGTTGTTACTGCCTTAGCATATCTGCACGTAACCTAATCCATATCAGTGACTGACGGTGTGGATGTGCACAGCGCTCCAAGGGAGAATACCGGCCATCAGAATTCCATATTCTTGTGTTTTTTTTTTTTTAGCCTGGCAAGGTTCTGATGAGATATCTGGATTCACTCACACAAACTATGTTCTCCACTTTCTTTTTGCAAGTGTTTAGGGTATTAATTTTATTCTTGTTGTTTTTACATTTCACGCTAACAGGCCTTGGATCAGGGATATAAATCTTTGTAGAGGCACAACCTGGACGCTCATGGTCTTTAAGGTCTAGCACATTTTCTTATGTTACCATTTAATCATTTGTTTTAGAGATGCAACATCTTTTCTTATCTTCCTAGAGATACCAATTCAAAGTTTGTTTTTTTTTTTTTACAAGTTTTCCTCTGCTCACTACAACTGTGCCCATTTCCTCCAGGTTCTTGTATGTTGGTCCCTCTCATTCATGGCCGAGATTTGCCATCAACAAATAGTGACTCTGCCCTTTAATATTAAAGAATAAATCATCGAAAACTTCTCATGATAGATTGATTGGGTAATAAGTTGCCTTTGTTTTTGATAAGCCCACATGTCAGCATCCTGGATGTCTTTTCTCTGTGGCCCTGGAGTTTCTCCATACCTGTGCTACGACATTCTACTGTGTTGTGTATTAACAATGTAACAACAAAATAACACCAACAGTATTCACAACTCCAATATTATCCTCAACCCATAAACAACAGGAAAAATACCCTCAAACATCACAAACCATAGGATACCTAACTATATCAATTTTTCTATCTCCTAACTGCAGTTCTGTATGGATGAATAAAACAATTTATCTCATTTAAATATATTAGATATTTGGGGGCATAAAAGAGAAAAAGAATGTGACAAAGAGATGTCAAATTATTGGCTGCCTAATACAAATGGCATCAGAAAAACAACAGCTTTCCATACCTTGTTTGGATAATACTTTAATGCCTGTGTGAAAGGTGAATGACATTTACTTTAAAAAATATTTTTCTCGACTTTTACTTAGTGTTATTCAGCTATGAATTTGGCTGACCTTGAATTAGTGAGATAAGTTCCAAAGGCTGGAGCTTTTCTCTGTGATGGTAAATAGACAAAAGAGGTAATACGCATAAGAGAAAAATGAAACTATTTTAAGAAAGTTTTATTTATTTTTTTAAAAGAGTTTATTTATTTATTTGACACAGAGAGAGAGAGAGAGAGAGATCACAAGCAGGCAGAGAGGCAGGCAGAGAGAGAAGGGGAAGCAGGCTCCCTGCTGAGCAGAGAGCCTGATGCGGGGCTCGATCCCAGGACCCTGAGATCATGACCTGAGCCGAAGGCAGACGCTTTAACCCACTGAGCCACCCAGGCGCCCCAAGAAAGTTTTATTTTTTTATTCTGATACAAAAACATTCTTTCTCCTTCAAGGGTGGTTATCAAAATTACACTTGAAAATCATGAAAAACATGTTTTTGCAGTAAGCTGTAGATTAAAAGACCATTTTTTTTTTTTAAGATTTTATTTATTTGACAGCGAGAAACACAGCGAGAGGGAACACAAGCAAAGGGAATGGTAGCGGGAGAAGCAGGCTTCCCGCGAAGCAGGGAGCCTGATGCGGGGCTCGATCCCAGGACCCCAGGATCATGACCTGAGCCGAAGGCAGACGCTTAATGACTGAGCCACCCAGGCGCCCTAAAAGACCATTTTCTAGACTTACTAAAGCATGAGGAATAGAAAAAGCATGTCAATAACTTTAATCAGCAAATGTTTACACTTGACTTATAACTACTCCTGAACAAAAGAAATCCACTACTAAAACTATAAGTAATAGATCATAGCAGAAATGACAGAGAAGAGTCCAGCTCCCCTAGGAAATTAAAAAAAAAAAATCTTATAAACTGTGAAATATTATAGAAACCAAGACAATTGGTTATTGTCCTAGGCTATGAATTGCAATGAACTTGGCACTAGATTATGGGGTATTCCCAAAGGAAAGTACCTTACTGATTCCCACTCCCCCCCCCAATCCTCCTTGATTCAGGATAGCTGAGCTCAGTATTACACAAGACCTGCTTACTTTGGCATGAAGGTCCCCAGTGAGAAAAGAAAAAACTTTACAGAACTCATTTTAAATGTTAAAAAAAGGGATGTTCAATGTGTGAATACATTTGATGATCTACACAAAAAGCTGACTGATTCCAAGGGAGAGGGTAGGTAAGCTATGAATTTGTGAAAGACTTAGGTTAACCAGTATTTAAAAGTCAAAGCAGTTTAATTGGTTTCAATGTATGTAAGAAGATAAACTGATTGCCCATAAAATGTTTTCAAAGTAAAGACTATACTTTAATGTTAGATGAAGCTCATCTATACATTAATTTTATATATGCAAATGATGCTTCTTAAAAATACTTTGGCTTCTTAGGTGAATCAACTAAAAAAACTCATATTTACACCATTAATTTGCCTAGGTAAATAATTCTTTTCAGTTCATTAGAAAATCCAGGAAGTCTGAAGTGGACCCAATTCTAAATTAATTGTATATGATTTAAGTGGCTATGAGGAAATTATAAGGAGTGTGAAATAGAACATCAATCCAAATATTTAATATGCTAATTGTGAGTAAATGCTGTTTTTGAGAAGCAATGAATTTTCAAAATACTAAAATTTTTTTAAACGATCATTTCCACATGTGTATTGAAGCTGTGAGTCTAATGAATATAATTACCAGGTATTCTATGCTTTTAAAATTTAAAAGACCTATACTTATGTTTTCATAGCAGTACTGGAGAATAATTCTAAAAGAAAATGAAAATGAAAATGTTCAATTAGCTTAAATAACACATACATTCTGACCTAGTATTTTTTCTGATGTATACAAGCTTTTTACTGGCAAAATGGGCTCACTAAGTAACTTGGGAGCAGAACTAATAAGGAAGATTCCAGTTACATGCCTTGGCGGAGGCAGTGGTAGGATCAGTTAGCCAAGTCTACCAGGAGAGTACCACCTCTTTGCTGGCCTGAGGTGAGGATATAAGAGAGCCTCAAAATATTTCAAGACTTTATTATTTACCATGAATAAAAATAAACACAGACCTACACCTACTTAACATGCTGTACTTGAATCATCTCAATACTTTCACACTTGTAATTTGGTGTTTTACTGGCAAAAAAATGAGAAAAGGATGATTCTATTCATGCTTAGAATAATAAATGAGCCTCAAATTCTACATGTGAAAAAATTAATACTGATATATGTGCTATTTACCTCAAAAGAAATAAAAATAATCAGAAAAAGAATCAAACCCATGATAATGATGAGGCATAAACATATGATTAAAAGAAACTTTTTTTCAGTTCTGAAAGTAAAAACATGCCTCAATCTATGGGATGCAGCTTAAAGAAGTGCTTAGGAAGAAATTAGTGGATTTAAATTTCTGTGTTAAAAAGATATAAATTCAACAATCTCAGCTTTCACCTCAAGAAGCTAAAAAAGAGGAGCAAATTAAACCCAAGGTAGGACAAAAAATAAATTACTAAATAAAGGTCAAAAAATAAGTCAACTAAATAGAACACTGAGGGAAAAAAATCAGTTAAAGTGATTTTTTGGAAGGTGTCCTTTTGAGGACAAAAGGACAAAAAGGTGTCCTTTTGAGAAAAACAATATAATTACTAAACTTAGCTAGACTGACAAGAAAAAAGAAGACACAAATGACCAACTTCAGGCTTGAGGAAGGTGACAGCACCACAGATGCTATCAATATTAAAGAAATACTAAGGGCATATGTATTACAATTTTATGCCAATAAATTAAAAATTTAAACTGAAATGGGCACATTCTATAATAGACATAAATTATACAAAATGACTCAAGAAGAAACAGAAAATCAAAACAGTCTTTTATCTACTACTACAAAAATTTTATTTGTAATTAAAAATCTTGCCACCAAAAGAAAACAATACAAAACAACCCAGGAACAGATGGCTTCACTGGTAAATATAGTAAACCTTTAAGAAAGAATAAAACCAATTCTATAGAAACTGTTTCAAAGATAAATGAAAAAGGAACTTACTGTATAAGTCCAGCAATAACCAATATAAAAACCAGAGAAAGAGATCAGAAATAAACTCTAGACCAAAATCTTTTTTTTTTTAGATTTTATTTATTTATTTTAGAGAAGGAGAGATAAGGAGAGTATATGCACGCACTCAAACAGGGGGAGGTACAAAGGGGGAGGGAGATAATCTCCAGCAGACTCTGCACTGAGTGTAGAGCCTGACTAGGGGCTTGATCCCACGACCCCAATATCATGATCTGAGCCAAAACAAAGAGTCAGACATTCAACTGACTGAGTCACCCAGGCATCCCCAGACCATTATCTTTTATGAATACAGAGACACTTAACAAAATATTAGCAAACTGAGCCCCAAAACTTATAAAAAGTTTATCATCATTGAGTTTTAATCCCAGGAATGCAAGGTTGGTTTGACAAATTTTAATTAATGCAATAAACTGTATTAAAAGTCTAAGATGATCTTAGTACATACAGAAAACTCAGTTGACAAATCCAACACCCATTCATGATGAAAACTCTGTGTAAAAAAGGAAAACTATCTCAACCTGATAAAGAGTCTACAACGACTATCATAGTTATTGATGAAAGACATAATGTTTTTCCACTCAGATTAATAACAAAGCAAGGATTACTGCTCTTACTTCTACAACTCAATATATTATGAAGATTCTAGTCAGTGCAAGAAAGGCAAGAAAAAGATATTACAGGCATATACGTTGAAAAAGCAAAAGTAAACTTTTTTTTGCTGGTCCTAAGATCTTGTATGTGGAAACTCTAAGTAATCTAATGAACCTACTAGAATAAGCAAGTTTAGCAGAGTTAAATATTAATATATAAAAATCTAGTGTACTTTTTCTATTAGTAATGAACAATTAGAAAATGAAATCAAGGAAACAATTCCATTCCAAATTACATAAAAAATAGAATAAATTTGGAAAGTGGAAGACCTATACTCTAGAAACAGAGAACTTGAGATTTTCTTAAAATTTACTGAAGTTAAAAAGTATTAGGGATGCTTGGGTGGCTCAGTTGGTTAAGCATCTGCTTTTGGCTCAGGTCATGATCCCAGGGTACTGGGATCTACCCCTAGGTTGGGCTCCCTGCAGTGGGGAGCCTGCCTCTCCCTCTCTCTCTGAATCCTCCCCCCACCACTCATGCTCCCTCTCTCTCATGCACTGTCATTTCTCTCTCAAATAAATAAAATCTTTAAAAATAAATAATAAACAATATATAAATAAGTGGGAAAATATATAGTTTTCATAGACCAGAGGATTTTACTGCTGATAAGATTGCATGTGCCCTCAAATTGATACACAGATATAATGCAACTGCTACCAAATACCAGCATGTTTTTCTGGAGAAACTGACAAGCTGATTCTAAAGTTTATATGGAAATGCAAAGAACTTAAAGTAGCCAAAGCAATTTTGAAAAAGAACAAAGTTGGTGGAATGGATGAATCTGACTTAAAGACTTACTATAAAGGTACAATAATCACAACAGTGTGATATTAGTATAAGGACAAATTAACAGAATGGAACAACAGAGTCCAAAAATATACCCATACATTTGTTCATTTAATTTTCCATAAAATTGGCAAAGCAATTCAATGAGATTAAGAGACAATGTTTGCAATAAATCGTGCTCGATCAAATGGATGCCATATGCAAAAGAAAGCAAATAAGCAAACAAAGGGACTTACTGGACCTTTACCTTACATTATACACAGAAAGCACTTCCATATCAATCTCAGATCTAAATGTAAGAGTTAGAATTACTAAGTTTCCAGAAGAAAATATGGGAAAAAAATCTTTGTGAACTCAATGGAGTTAGGCAAAGATTTCTTAGCTATAACACCACCAACAAAAGCACAATAATAAAAAAAATAAATTGGATAAACCGACTTACTGGAAAAACACCATAAAGAAGATAAAAAGATAAGCCACAGATGGGAAGAAAATATTTGCAAACCATATATCTGATAAAAATATTTGTATCCAAAATACATTAAGAACTCCTATGGCTCACTAATAAGACAAACACCAAAACTGTAAATGGGCAAAGGACTTTAACCAACACTTCACTAAAAGAAGACATAGGAGTAGCTCATAGGTGCATGAAAGGTTGGCTCAACATCAGTTGTTATCAGGGTAATGCAAGTCAAAACCATGGAAGATGCCACACATCCAGGAGAATGGCTGTACGGAAAAAAGACTGAAAAATAACAGACATTGATGTGCAGCTCGAGAAACTGAAACCCTTATTCACTGTAGGTGTGAATTCAAAATGTTGCAGTCATTTTGGAAAACAGTGTGGCAGCTTCTTAAAAATATTCTTACTGGGATTAAGAAAGTTTAGTTCCTAGTTATCTACCCAAGAAAAATTAAAACATGTGTCCACACAGAGACTTTTATGTGGATTTTTATAGCAGCTCTCCTCAAAATAGCTCCAAACTGGAAATAGTCCAGAAGTCTGTCAACCAGCAAACGGATCAACAAAATGTGGCGTGTCCATACAATGAAACTTTACCTCCAAAGGAACGAGAACCAGCTACGGATATAGGCAGCACACAGACGAACCTTGAAGAACTTTCTTAAGTCAAAGAAGGAAGTCACAAAGGATTACTTATTGTTTGATTCTGTTTATATTAAATTTCTATTAGAAGCAGAACTAGAGAAACAGAAAATAGGCATTTACAGACTTTTTCCTCATAACTAACTACACAGTGATAATGGCTGCAGAAATTATTAATTCACTAAGAATCTTAAAAGTATACACTTACATTGGGGGCATACAATATGTTATCTAAAGTATACCCAGAACAAAAGTGGGTGTAAAAAAACCCATTGTTAAAAGTGGGAGGAAAAAAAAACAAACTTTTTTGAAGACAGAGAGATAGCAGGAATCCCCCATTAAAAACTCTCTTTCCTAATAGCTGAACTTTTGACAGGATGTAGTCAAAGACTTAAATATGGCCAAATAGGTGGGAAGGGCAGAGATAATAAAAGACAAGGTTAAGGTGGAAAGGAAATTATCCAGAGCATGACATCACGAAGGATGTCATGGTGTCCCAGCCACCTACAACAGATGACAACAAGGAATCATTCTGCTCATCCTAAGAGAAGAAACTTAAGGAGAAACAACATGACATCTTCAAGTAAATTTGAGAAAATTCTCAGCAGTTTTAAAATTATCATCATGTGTTTATGAAAACCAACTTTTTTTAAGATTTATTTTAGAGTGAGAATGAGTGTGAACAGGGATGGGGGGCAGAGAGAGAACCTTAAGCAGACTCTGCACTCAGTGTGGAGTCCCATGTGGAATCCCACGCGGGGCTCAATCCCACAACCCTAAGATCAAGATCTAAGCTGAAATCGAGTCAGATGCTTCCCCGACTGAGCCACCCGGGTGTCCCATGAGAAATAATTCTTAAAGGACCTGAGCTGAAAGAGAAAAGCCCCTAAGCATTAGGGTGAGGGGTGAAAAGCCAGAATGAGTCGCTAAGACAGAAAGACTAGCGTGGTTTGGATCAGCCCTCATCTCTTAGCATGGCTACTGGGGAGAAAGATCCTCCCTTGCATGTATAACTAAGAGGCTCTCTTCCTAACAAGCTGCGTGCTCTAGGGCAAATTACTTAGCCTTAGTCTGCTTTGGTTTTCTTTTCTCTAAACCTGGGCTGGAAAAGTTTACTGATTGCTCCAGACGGTGCCTGCTACACAGCGCCCAATAGGCTTTGGCTATTATTAGTGTAACCCTGTCGAAGAAGTAACCACCACCTGTGCTAGAATACCAAGTGCCCGGTGATGTGTTGGCAACTTACATGTTCTTTAGTACAACTTCCCAGTATGGTAGATCCTATTTCCATCTCTCTGAGACACAGGGAAAATCCCATTAGGGAAATAAGATGGAGAGGTAAATTGCCCCTGATTGCAGAATCACTAAATTATAAGGCACTCTTATCTCTACCCATGCTCCTGAAGTGCTCGCTGAACTCAGGTCCCGTAAGCATGGGCTGATCGTAAGTTTACATTAAAAATATTCCATAATAACAATGTTTGCAAAGCAATTTACTACAGTAAGTAAAACTTGCCTGTATCTTTGGAATTGCATTTTAAAGAGAAGGTAATCGTGGTCTCGAAAGGTTAAATGATTTATCAAAGGTCACCAAGCTATTGCTGGAGGGATCATAATTCAAACCCAAACCTTTGCACCTGGTTGGCGCTCTCTTCGCGGCTCTACACTGGTGAAGTCTAAATGGTTATGTGCTAAATTTATTCTTCAGAAGACATCTTCTTGTTTTTATCCTTATCATCACTCATCAAGAAACAGGCACATGAAACTATTCCTATTTCCAGACGGCTCACAGCAGGATATCAGTAGAAAGAAACCAGGTTTTAAATCCAGACAGATTTGAGGCCCCAGTTTCCAGCCAGGTATCACAAGTTGTGTTACCGTTCGGGGCCTCAGGTCCCTCTCTTCTACACAATGGGGACAACAACACACCCCTTCCGGGACTGCTGTGAGATCAAGTGGAGGAACGAATACGAAGCTTTGACGAGGGCAGCTGGGACACAGGAGCTGCTTCGTAGACGGCACCTTGCTTTTGTGTCCTTAAGGAACCAGCACCAGTGGGGATACCAGCACACCCCGTCCCTAGAACCTGGCCTCCTTCACCTTCTCCACCCCTGTGGCCCATATTCCCTCTCACGGCTCTTTTGTGTTTTACGCTGCAGGTAAGTACTGGTAGAAAAATACTTCTTATGTAAGAAGTATATGGTCAGCATATGAGAGACAGACAGAGTTCACATGACACAATCAGTTTGATATTCTTTATCACAGAAAAAAATCAAAAGACGCCAACATTTGGTGAACTGATTTATGTGTTAAGTAGAAAAAAAAAAAACCCAAATGCTCTAGATATGAATAATATTCTGGCTGTAGTGCAACCTGACAAAATTCCTAAAATATCTAACGAAGGAATTATACTAGTTCTTAGTTTGTTTCTGGAATTTTAATCCTATTAAAACAGCACAGACGAAGACTGGTTACCACTAGTTGAAAACCTAAAACTAACTAAATATATGTATATAAATAAAATAAAATAAAAATAGCTCAGGTAAGTTTATACTTACCTTAAGCGGCTTAGTTAGCAGTTCTGAATATAGTTTTCTCTTTGGTGAAGTCTGCTCAAATGAATAAATCTCTGTCTACCTGTGCACTCATCTGTCTGTCTCGTCGGTCCACCCATCTGTCCCTCCATCCACCCAGCCACCCATCCACCCATTTATTTCTCTTTCTATGGTATTCACCGTTTAGGGACCTGGAATTACTCTCCTACTGGAAACTCGTGAGACGGTGGCGCGTATCTACAGTGTGCATTTCAGGCAGGCACGCTTATAATGAATAAGAGTTTAAAGAAACACAAAAGAAATGCCAATGCTGGTACAATCACGTCTTTATGTCATTCTAGGGTTTCTTCTCTGGGAGTCTGTGGACTCCTTACAATTGCATGCAAAATTGTATGTAGATATTCCAGGGGTCAGGGACTACAGATTTCTTCTGATTCTTTTTTTTTTTTTTTTTTAATTTAATTTTATTTTTTAAGATTTATTAATTAACTTATTCATTTGACAGAGAAAGAGATCACAAGTAGGCAGAGAGGCAGGCAGAGAGAGAGGGGGAAGCAGGCTCCCCGCTGAGCAGAGAGCCCGATGCGGGGCTCGATCCCAGGACCCTGAGATCACGACCTGAGCCAATGGCAGAGGCTTCAACCCACTGAGCCACCCAGGTGCCCCAATTTCTTCTGATTCTTAAAGTCTTCTGTGACCCAAATATGATTAGGAGATACTTCTGTGAATGTTTTTGGATCCCCAAAAAGTATTAGGAAAAAAAAAAGATAATAGGTAATCTCTGACCTAATGACAGTGTGCATTAGACATTTTTTTTCCTTTCAAACAGAAAAGGTTCATCTGACTAATCTGCGTGAAATCATCATCTTTGCAGTGGTAGATTTAGTATCATCTGGAAGCTGAGTTACATTTTGCTGTTTTGTTTGTTTTGTGTGTAAATAAAAATGGCCAGGATGTTGTCAATTTCAAAAAGTTTAACCTCACAGAAAGTCCATGATATAAAGTGGGTCCCACTCTGTCAGTTTCTGTATTACTTTGGACATGATGAAAATTGGTGTTACTCTTACATACCCTAGCCTCATACTTGTATATTCTTAATGGTATTACTGGGGCTCTACATCCAAAAAGTACATTTGGTTCCTTTGGCAGTTGTGGCTTCCTGTTAGGACTTGAGAAAGGAGACATGACAGGAGGCCAGAGGCTGGGAGGACGGACAAACTTCGGTGTCTCTGAAAGTGGTCCCTCACTGCTGGGGAGGCAGCAAGCAACTGCTCCCAGGTTCCAGAAACACAGCTTCTTCCCTTTTGTTTCCTCGGCCTTCCTGGCAGTGACTGCTTTCAGTGCTTAGTCCTGTCTGGTTCTCTTTTACTTTTCCAATCTTCTAAAATCTGTGCCAGAAATTTCCTGTGTTAAATATCCTCCGGTAGATATACCTGGCATAATTTTTCTTCCTGAATGAACCTAGACCAAAAATATCAAATTCAACAATGTTCATATTCTGTGACCTTGAGGAAGTGACATTGACACAGACCACACTGTCTTGGGATAAAGCAACTGACTGGAAATAAATGGTAAAAAGACAGGGTTAGTAAAACCTCAACGCTATTTGTTTGGAAACTGAATACAAAGAATATAAATGTATTCCTGTAAATGAGTATTTGTGATTTTGAAACTAGAACACATAAAATGTGTGCCCTGTAGAGAGAAGTTTACATCTATTTGGTTGAAGAAACTGTTTTCAAATATTAGCCAAAATCTACAGGTAATTCACATATTAATTATAAGTGATATTTATAATCAAAGAGAGCCTTTTAAGGCCTCTCACTGAGAAAAATGTAGTAGCAATTGGATTTAAAAAAAAAATACCTCTCTTCAAAAATAATAAAAATACTTTTAATATGCTAAAAAAAAAAATCCAGATGACCTATTTTGTTTAAATGTGGTACACTTAGTTTTTGGAATAAAAAAAAGATAGAATGTCTAAGATAGGAAAAGAAAAAAGTATATGAATAAAAGGACAAATCACTTGCTAATGCTCTGCAAATCTTTGGCTATTCTGAGAAATCAGAATTTAAAATGGTAAAAAATAAATTATTAAATACCAGTGGTAAAAAGTGATCAAGTATGTGGGAAAGCACTTCTGAAACTCAGAAAGAAAAATGACGGTAGCAAAGGCCAAAAATGGGAGAGGGGGCCACAGAGATGCACGTGACACCAAAGAATTCTGTGTCATCCATTACATTACTAAACCCAGCATAAATCATGAATATACAGTTGGGCTTTCAGTGAAAACAAATGAATCATCACTGTTAACTAAAAATTAAGTAAACACTGGGTAAAGTAAGTTTTTTATCCTGTAACACTACGCTTGCATTCCATAGCAAATATTTTGGAATAAGCACAAAGCCTTACATAAGACCAAAGATATTGCTTTAAAAAGTGTAAGTAAGCATACTGGATAATATTGTTATAATATTTAAAAGGAACCATATTAAACCTCAAAGAATTTTTACACATCTGTTATTAAAATCATTTTATGATATTGCTGGTGGAAGTGAAGGTATTTACTATCTATGGTACTGTTAACACAATTCTTATATGAGTTTTTGTGTTTCTATGGTAACATGAATTATAAGGTTCAATGAAGCCAGATTCAGTAATGTGTATTTTTCTGTTATTCAAGGTGAAAAGGAAATGAAACATTTCCAACATTCATAAACTGCAGCAAATGTCTGAATTCCATTTAGAGATAAGATGATAATTACTAAAGTAATTAGAATTCTTCCTGGATGGAATTATTTTGCACACAGTGGAAATTTAGATTTGGGAATGAAAGCAGGGGCCAGAGTATATTCAGCATCAGTAATTAATTACAACCAGAACCAATATGGTATTCTGATACCTTGGAACAGACTATACCTTCTTCTGTCTGCTTCTGATGACAATGGGAAAGAAAACTGGCCCCCCCACCCCCATCCTTTAAGTCAGAAAGATAACGTGGGTGAAATCATTTTATTCAAGAGAAAATCCAATTACAGAAATAATCAAGTTTTCCTTCCTGCTTTATTTTTTTTCATATTTGAAAGGGCATTCACATTAGCAGAACCAATTAAACGAATATCAGGACAGGGCAAAAACTATAAAGTTAGGTAAGTTTCTTAAATCTTTTAAAATTAAATTTTGGAAAAAAAAAAAAAAAGCCCATTTATTGAAATTTTAGAGACTCAAACCCAGATCATAATATTCCTCAATAGGAAAGTGAGACTGAAAGGTGGCTAAACGTCAGGTCTCAGGAAAAATAATCTCTAAAATGATATGGTCATAATGTAGTTGCCTCTATTACCCAGCCCACTATAAATAAGGAACCAGGCAAATTTTTGCTTTTAATGCAAGTGTTGTCATCATCAAGAAATGGTACTAAAGATATTACATTTCAAGTCTTCTGCCATCCTAAAATGCAACTTGTATAGTAGCATCATAAATAATACTGAAAAAGACAGAGAATGAGCGAGCAAGCATGGGACAGAAGCCATCAAATCAAAACACAGTATAGCATTACTTACGATTATATTCTTTATTCCTTATTAGTTGAACTCTCATTTTGTTTGGTTTAAATTCAGTCTACCCTAAATATCATTATCAAGAGTTGACAAACTATGGCTCAAGGATCAAATTCAGCCACTGCCTGCTTTTGTAAATAAAGTTTTATTGGAATACAGCCACACCCACTCATTTACATGTTGTCTAAGGCTGCCTTCCGTACAAGAGCAGAACTGAGTAACTGTGACAGTTGTGACTGGGACCACAGGGGTCACAAAGCCAAAACTATTTATTGTCTGCAGAGACCGTAGCCAACCAGGCCCACGACTTTGATTTCCTTTAAGTACTCCCAGAGTCCCAGAGACACTCCAGGGTGAATCTGAGGGGACAGTGGGGCATATGATGCTTTCTAAAATACAGCCTCAGTCCACACGTTCCACTGTCACCAAATATGTACTGATACAATTCAAATCAGAACTTCCTCCCTGAGCGATCCTGGTCCAGCACCTATGAGCACCCATCCATACAAGTCATAGCTGAAGCCCACTTCTCAGATGAAGTCTTCCCTGGTTTTCTCTTGCATCTCAATGCAGTCCCACTCCTTCCTATGTACCTCAGGCAGGCCTGTTATGATCTCCTGCTACCTTTCCCATCTGTATCCTTGTCTCATGTCTCCAAGTAAACCCGAAGCATCTGCTGGTCAAGGATGAGGTCGTGTTCATATTCTTACACTCTGCAGGAATGAGGCAGCACACAGAATTCACGGTGACCAATGACTTAAAGGTGACGGGGAAGGGAGAACAGGGCAAAAAGACAGCAAGATGAATAAAGGAACTCCACGAGGCAACAGCCTATACTCATACCTATTACTGATTAATCCCCATTTTCTCTCACATTGGTCTTGGTATTTTACTTACAGTCCTAAAGGTGAGCTTCTAGCCCTCATCTCTCTGGCAGGGGAAGAGAAGAGGCAATTCAGGGGGCTCTGTAAGTGGCAGCCTTCTCTCTGGGGTAAAGGCTCCCAGCTGCCGCTTCCCTACTACCTGTTGGGATGAGCCTGTCCTGCTTACAATGAAGGCATTTTTCTCAAATGAATACTTAAAAATATATTTATTATATACATACATACGTATTAGTTAACTAATAGTTGTTTCACCTTAAACCTCTATTTCTAGAAATAACTAAAATACTGATAGGGAATCAATGCTTATTTTAAATGACCTGAGTTTACATGCAACTTTTGGTATACAATTGTGCAGAAAGGGGTGCACGCTGGAGGCCCAGAAGCTGAAGACCTATGAGACTTGGAAGAGGAGTCTTCATTCTAATTTTATGTCATTGCTGCTCTCCTCTATTTCTGCAGGTGACATAGCCCATCATTCAAACATCGGTTATTGACTAGATGATACGTTCTTGGCCAAGCTCTGGGCAGGCAAGTTCCACGAGGGCTGCTGGGGCAGAGAGACAGCAGGCGGTGACAGTCTCTTCCTTACGGAACGCTGGCCATGAGGCCTGCAGTTTTGATTCCAAGGGCCTGTCCCCTTCTATGACACGGCCCGCTGGATCCCCATCAGGCCCAAATCTCCACCTCTGAGAGGGCAGTTTCACTCAGCCTCACGCCAGGCCTGGCTGGTCGGCCAGCGGCAGGTGCTCGTGGCCCGGCCCAGCCATGCAGCCCTGCCTGCGGAGGCCACACGGATCCCGAACACACCCCGAGGCCCTTCCTGCCTGGGCACAACCCGATGACTCCATGCTCTGGGGGTGGCTACGTGTGGGGCAGCGGCATACTGGGCATCGCTGTGATGCTGGTGGAAGCTGATCCTGGACCAAGAAACGGTTCAAAAACCCAAGAACAAAAGCCACCACCTTAGGGACCATCAGGACACTGCAACAATCCCCAGAGTCATTGTTGAGGGAACAAAACATCCACGAACTACGCATGCACGAACGAGCTCAGTATCAGGTTGATACGGCGGCATTTTTGCCACCAGCCTCTCTGACCCTTATTGAGCACATCGCCAGGCACTCATGTAAGTGTTTTTCATAATATTGACCTGTTTACTGCTCAAGGCAGTTCGTGAGAACTCTATGGGGTAATACAGCCCCCATCTTACAGACACGCAGCAATGGAAGCACAGGCTAAGTAACCGTGTCCAGAGTCTGTGATCTTGGAAGATAAACTGCCTCCCACTGACGTTGGGCAGTAGATTACACAAAGTGCCAGATTTTATTCCAGAGGGCCTCCCTTCTGGGGTAATGGTAACTATCGGGTGTCCTCATAGAGTAAGTTGAGACTCTCATCTAGAAGCATGAGTGTGAGCAGATGATCTCATAGCTCCTCACCCACAAAAATACTCACTTAGCATTATCTTCTCAGTCATTCCTCAGTTACTCAATCACTAGTCCTATGTTAAAAAAGTACTCATGTACTTATCGTTTTAGCCAGTGAGAAGAAATATAGAAAATACCTTCCCAGACCTCCTCTCTGCGCCTCCAGGAGCCAATGAAAAGGCTCATGGCGGCTCAGATTTTATCACACATGTTTTCAGTGGTGCCAAAAATGAGAGAAAGAGATGGGGCCCCATGAGACGAGAAACATTAATAGACATAACTGGCCTTTGGCTTTGAGAGGCAGCGAGAAAATAAGAAATCCTGTTAATTTTTAACACTTCACGCGAAGCTATGCAGGCTCTCGAAAGCCGTCCTGGTGACATCACCTTTGGCAAGAGAATCTGAGGACTATTTAGACAACTACAGTGGTGAAACCAAGTCCTGAAAGGTTCAGCGCCTGGCACAGAAGTCGAAGGATCTCTCTGTCTTTCGTATTATTCAGACCCAACCAGCGGCTATAAAGACCCATGAAGGGTCTTCAGCAGGAAAGACCCGCGCTGACACTCCTCTGTCATGTCACAGACATCAAAACAAGCTTCTTAGAAGGAAGGAGGGATATGTTTACTTCTCAGAGGTTCAGGGAGATGAAGTATTGGCACAGAGAAATCAGGCTCTGAACACTGACTCCTGCCTCTCCAACCTGCTGAACTGAATCAGGAACGACAGCCCATGCACAAGATCGTGGTGCTACGCGGTCCGAGAGACGAGTACAGGAGAAAACGTCTGTCCGTGACCATCAACGTTAAGAGAAAGTGTGATGATGCCTAGGAGGGCCCAGTGTGGAAAGACAGGTCTACTAGACGGAAGCCTGATTTAAAGACGATCTGATTCAATCCAATGAACACGAACTGCACACCGACAACTAAAGGGCCAAGAAAAGAGCAGCAGGGTCCACTGGAGGGTGAGCACCCTTCCCAGCCACCAGCAGAGGTGAACGGTGACGGGACCGACGGTGTCAAGCTCAAGACAACACAAGGGTGTAGGACAAGGATGGGAGGTGGAATACGTGGGATTATGAGCTTTAAAGAAGAGGAAATTAGGAACCGCACGGGAGTGGGGGTGTGGGCCAAGGAGGAGGCAGGAGCAAGGAAAAAACGCAGAGGTCCGAGGGCACGGCTGGGCATACAGAGCCCCGGGGGGCCACCTCCTAACGCGGACTCTGCTGAGATGAACTGAAACGAAGTGAGACATCGTTAGAATTTATATTCCATGTCGATCTATGCATGTGGTTCCAATTACAGAAAACAGCTCCTTTAGCAAACAGCTTTAAGAAAATCAATTTCTGATCAAATCAGCAAATGAAGAGACCCCAGGTGGTAAGAGACGGCCAAGGACTCTCATCACAGCTAAGTGTCCAACACACAGGTTGCCTGCACAGAGCCCTCTCCCCCTCAAGACAGAGCCACATTCTCCAAGTACCCGGCATGAGAACTGTCTTCAGTTACGTGATGATATTTTTATAAAATGTGCACAAAAATAAGCTGACTCTAACAGAAAGTCGCATGAGAATGACACTGAAAGCAAAATGCATGAACTGAAATTAAAATGGGGGGCAGAGTAATTCCCAGAGATATGAGAGCACAGGGACACACGGTGAGGACATTTAGACGCAGCACACTCTGAAGTGAGTCCAAAATGCTTTACGGACAGATGGATGGATGAGTGGAAGGAAGGAAGGAAGAGTAGTCTTAGAGCACTACTACTACCTGGGAGTATCTCTGAGGACAGTAAAATGGGATGAATAAAGAACCATTATCACACATACTCAGGCGGCTGAAAGAACACTAAATGTTTGTGGAGTTTAACTCTCTTAGGGAAATCATTTTTTTCTTAAGATTTTATTTATTTGAGAGAGAGAGAGCATGAGAAGGGGGTGGAAGAGGCAGAAGGAGAAGCAGGCTCCCCACTGAGCAGGGAGCCTGATGCGGAACTCGATCCCAGGACCCTGGGATCATGACCTGAGCCGAAGGCAGACGCCTAACAGACTGAGCCACCCAGGTGCCTTATTTCTTTTTTAACAACATTATTTCTTTTTTAATGTTGGCGGAGGAGTCCCTCCGGATTTTGATGGCTTCTCAAGGAAAATTCAATTCCATCAACAGCACCGATTAAATTGACGATGAATCAATTGTCAATCAACAGTCAATTTAACTAATATCACAGAAGGAGGCCCTACTTTGTCCCAGCCCCGTGCTATACAGAGACAGGGAGGTGCTATCCCTGCCTCGGGAGATCGCAGTCAGAGAGCAGGCAGGTGCACCCCAGGAGAAGCAGGAGCAGTAATATGGGCCGTTACGGACCACGTCTACATTGCATTTTGTGCCAGGTACTGCTCTAAGTGCTCTCCATCTGTTAACTCATTTAATCCCCTGGCAATCCTGTAAGGTAGGTGCTAATATCACCGCAATTTTACAGAAAGGAAATCGAAGCTCAGTAAGGTGCATGACCCCCACCCCCTCACCCAGGGACATGAATTTGGGAAAGGGCAGAAGCCTGATGTGCATCGCAGGCATCTGGGTTTCAAAGTCTGAGCTTTGTCCTCAGCGCCACACTTTCTTCAGAAATCACTAGAACTCGCGGCACGGTGCGTCCAGGCTATGCAGATGCTGTACAGAGACGCTGCAGTAATATGGTGCAGGGGGCAGAGAGATGCAAGCCGCCTTTCCGAATGTGGCGTGGAGGGCAGCGCTGTCCACCAGCAATCGAAGGCCAGTGACATGTAATGTTAAGTTTTCTAATCATTGTTTTAAAGAAACAGGTGACATTAAAAATACATAACCCCAAATACATAAAATATGGCCATTTCAACATGCAATCAATATAAAAGTTAATGAGATATATTTAGATTCTTTTGTCATCCCCAGTCTTTGGAAGCTGGTTCGTAGTTTCCCCTTGGACTTGCTACACTGCTCATGCTCAGCAAGCAGACACGTGGCCCTGTACTGAACAGCACCAGAGAGAAAGGGAAGAAGTATCACAACAGAAGGAAGAAGCAAGAGCAAAGGCATTCGGGCAAAAAAGAAACAGCACACACCATAGGATGTGGCCTGCACGAAGAGGAACATGAGAATCACCAGCTAAAAAGGTTAGGACCAGCATGGCGAAGTGTGGCAAAAAGGCACGACCGAAGGCTTCCGGGAGGAGCGGCACTTTCAAACTGTGCATCAGGAAGGGGACTGCAGCAGTACCCGAAGAATGTTCCCCAAGACAGAGAGATGACGGAGCACAAGATAACGACGGCCTTACCTCGGCCAGCGAGAGCGGGGACGGGATGGGGGCGTGGCAAACTGGGCAATCCTCAATACGGGGACTGAGGAGTGGCCGACTTGGGTGGAGGCACGTGTGGGCAGAAGGGAGCAGAGAGGGTGCCAAAGGGAGGCAGTGGGACTCCAGGTGCGAGGCCTGGGGAGGAATGAAGGAGAGGAAGGCTGTTGATGCGACACCTAGCAGAAGACTCAGCGGCACGAGGACAGTGCTCCTAGTGTAACTGATGGCCTCCCCAGTGCCAGGTGAGGGCTGGGGCCAGGTTGTACCCCCAGGGTCTGATGCATCGTGGGGTGCTAAAACTGTGTTCATTAGCACAGGAGCAGGGATGGGGTGAATACGGTAGTTGGGGGAAGGGGTAAAGCAGGGCGGGTAGGAAATAAACTCACGGTTCAAAGATAAGCGAGATGACCAAGTTATAAGAAATGTTGAGGAGGAGGCCACCCTATACTCAAAATGGATCAAGATTTGAGTGCGTGGACTAAATTTTCCCTGGTAGTGAAAAACATTGAAGGGATAAAAATAGTGTCCAAGAAACAAACAAACAAAAATAGGAGGAGGGGAAAAAACTTTCACTGAAAAGGAAATTCCATTCTAGGTGACTAGTTCCTTATTTAAACTTGAAACTGTTATCCATGCCACTGATTGTATTAAAATCGATTTCACTGATGAACATGAAACAATAAGGAAATGTGTCTTTGTATATCAACTAAAATAATGTGATGTTTACAATTCTGTGTGCTACTAACCATAAAAATGATGACCCAGAGATACATTAAACATTAAGACCCTATTAATCAAAAGTTTAAATGCTACAAAAATCTTTATCAAATTATGCCATGGGTAAGTATCAGAGGTGAGTTATTATATGTTGTACATTATAGTACTTCAGAGCAAAAAATCTGAGATGCCAAGAAAAACATGATTTTCAGAGTTACGGTGAAAAAATTTAAGAAAGAAAGGTAATCTGATGCAAAACCTGTATTTTATGAAATTGGAAATTCAGTTTAAAGGAGCTACATGATTTTAAGCCTAAGTTTTTATTCAAGCCTTCTGTTTCGATTACTTTTTACAAATTTAAATCTGCTGATGATGTGCATATTTCCAAGAAATACAGCAGCATGAGATTTCATACTAGCAGGACACCTGCTAACGTCTTTTATTCATGTACGTGTTCTCGGTGCAAAGCAATTATATTATTTCAAATATTTTAAAAGGTTTTCTATTACTGACTAACATAACTGCAGGTCCCCTCACAAATCATCGCTTTCCGTCTGCACTCCCTCTGTCTAAATCTCTGAGAAAAGAACTTATTTGTGGTGTTGTTTGCAGGAGTCAATAATAGCTCACAAGTAATCTCTAGTCTGCTTTCCTTGCATCTGATTGTGGATGTGAGAATACAGCTTCTATCAAATGCAAGAAAAAGGCATGCACATATAGATTTAGTTTTTATCCTTGATCCAGCTCTCTGGAAATGGTTCCCAGTGTTATAAATTCAGGAGAAAGAAATAAGTGTTAAAAGCTAGTTAGTTATTGTAACTCTGACCACTGCTCAATAGTCACTAGTCTCCCAACAATGGCTCATCATTACAAGGGCAACCGATGGTCTTCTCAGCTTCCCACGTGCAGGTGTGGGCAGAAAGGCACCTGATGGGGGAGGAGTGGGGAGGGGGGGGCAGTGCTTCAAAGAGTGGGGGGGCACGAGGAGTGCATGTTTCTGTCATAGCTCATAATTGAAAACAGTAAAAAGGTTAGCTTTGAAGGTGAGTAAAGAAATCTTATTTTAGGCATTGAAATGATGACCCCCGTGTATAGAAATAATTTTTAATAAATCTAAAACTATTCATTGACATATTCCTAAAGTGAATGAAGATTTTTAGTGAAGCTACTGTCTTTTAAAATCCATTATCTATATGACTTATAAAGTATTAATTGTAGCTAGCATCTCATTGTTAATGCCTGTTATTTACCCCATCTCTTTCTCGTTGAATTTTCTCAACGATGGTGACTGCTCAACACAAAGATATTTTTAATCTCAGTTTGACTGAGAGACTCTCATCTGAAAGAAAAGTCTTACATGAGGCTTTATCACATAAGGGGCAGAGGACTTCAGACCATTATTGTTTTATGACTAAAAAATGAGTGACTTAAGACAAAAAGCTCAACATCCTTAAACTTCATTTCTATTCATTCTCTAATAAATACCATCTGTTGTGTACTTTAGGGATATAATACTCGTCAAAAACTCCATCGTATTATGAGAACCAGCACCAAGTTGATCTGAAATGCATATTTGAACAGATGTGTTTAAATTACATCTCCGTCTATCCACATGCATAAATTCAGAGCAAGCGTGTGTTGATTTAAAATGCATAAAAAAAGGGATTTGGAGATGCATCAAAAGTGAACAGCATCTCAATGGATCAAGGCTCACATTACGAAAGGTCATTACTAAAAATAAAGTTTGCATTTATTAAGGGTTGCACCAGGGGGCTGTTCATGGGAACAGACTTAATGTTTGCTGCACGAAATCAGCCACTGAAACTAATGTTTTACAACCCCTCCATGTAAAACATTAAAATTGTCATGCATGGACAGAAAAAATGCAAAAGTAGACATCAAAATAGAGAAAATTATATGGCACGTCTATTGACTGACATCGGTTCATATGGTTCAGTCCCGCATGTTTCAACCAGACTTCGCGTTTCTCGAAGAAAAAACATCTGAGCGATTTCCGTAGGCATGATACTATTCTGATGCCAATTTTTACAGGTATGCTTTCAAAAATTATGATTAATTAAATCCTTTTGGAATTACGAAGTCCATCCATGTTTAGCAAGAAATTAAACACAGAGGAACACAAGTGTGAAGGGACAGATCTTCAATGTTCTCTGTATTCTACCAGGTGCTAATTTCGATGCGGGCTTTTAAAAAACTATCGATATAAAGCTTCTCGGTGAGCTGCGGAGGGTGGGGCCCGTGCTCCATAAGGCGATCAGTATAAAGAGCAGAGGGCGCTTTCCTGCGTGCAAGCCCTGGTTGTCAATATCACCGACGAACATCAAACTGATGATACTATTTTACATGGCAGCTTCTGGCCACTCAGCTCTCAATGAGGAAGTCGAATGTGCGAAGAAACGTGTAAACACACCTTTAGGAATATTCCTTCTCGGGTAGTACTACTACTGCCCAAATAGGTGCTCAATATACAGAGAATTAGGACTTTCTTTATTTGTAGATGAGGAAAGTAAGGATGACATCTAAAACGGACAGAAGAGAAAAGCTTTACATACTGATCATCTTTCAAATGAACCCTGAAGGTGCCATAATACGGGAGGGAGGGCAGTTTGAGAAAAAATAGGAATGACCGTTTCAAAGGAATTTCAGATCTGTACAAAAAGATCTCTGAAATGCAAAAGGAAATCAGCTTTTTCAGAGTGTCTCTTAAAGGTGTTGATGCATAACTCTTCTTCCTGAAAGATTCAGAAAATTCTCTGAAGCTTGGATCAATTCACCAAGGGACAGAAATGAAAGTAAGCATGGCTAGTAAGAAGTGTAATGATATCACTGTGAAAAAAATTTTTTTTCCTTTTTATTAAACTCCTAAGTATCTTCTAGGTTTATAATTTGTGCTAATTCTTCTGTTGTTCCCCCCAAGCCTCCCCACTCCAGCCAGACATTCGTGCCGTCTGTGCCCAGCTGCGTGTCCCACGGGCTGACCTGATAGGGAGCCGCGTGCAGGCTGCACGCGGCTCCCCGTCTCGTACGGTATAGGCCAGCCCCGCTGAACTTCCAGTCCCTTCTCTGAAGCCCCAGGGCTCTCTAGCCTGTAGTCATCGCCGCCTGTGACATTCTCCCCGTCGCCCCTCCAAACCTGCTGGGCAGAGCTGGCTCCCATTCACCACTCGGGCCGCTACTTAAAGTAAGCATTTCCTCTAGGAAGCATTCCCTGAGCTTAGACTATATTTAGAGCCTTTTCTGAGTTCCCAAACACTGGATTTCCTAATATTCTATTAGAATTGCTGGTTGTTTCTAAGGTTTCTCCACTGGACCATGGAGTTCCTGGAGGACAGCGGCCACGTCTGTCCCAGGTGCTGTATCCCCAGGGTCCAGCGCAGTGCTTGGCATAAAGTAGGTAGTTAATAAATATTCATGAGTCAGTGAAAGACTCATCAATTCCCTTTAAAGGAAGAGAGTCAAATCCCATTTAAGATTTTTATTGAGACCAGGGGAACCTGGGCGGCTCAGCAGGTTAAAGCCTCTGCCTTCGGCTCAGGTCGTGATCTCAGGGTCCTGGGATCGAGCCCCGCATCGGGCTCTCTGCTCAGCTGGGAACCTGCTTCACCCTCTCTCTCTGCCTGCCTCTCTGCCTACTTGTGATCTCTCTCTCTGTGTCAAATAAATAAAATCTTAAGAAAAAAAAAATTTTATTGAGACCTGACTGTCAACTTATTTGAAATAGGTGAACTTAAATGTGACACATTCAACAAAACATCCTAAGATAAATATAAACTACAGAATAATCTTCCAAAGTAAGACAGAATCACCGGAGAACAAATGCACCTCAGAATCACTTGGAGACTGTTAACTGAACTTTCCAACACAGTAAAGGCTATCTACTTGTGGCTATTAAAATGAAAATGAATTAAAAGCAAATGAAAGTTAAAATTCAGTTCCTCATTTACACTAGCCACCTTTCACGGGTTCAGTAACCACCTACGGCCACGTTCTACCATATTCAACGGCACAGACACACATTTCTGTCACTGTAGGAAGTTCTATTGTACTGTTCTAGAAAGTTGAGATTCTATAAATAACAGCATTCAAAAATCTCTATGTATTTGAATCTTCTCTTTGTTTTATAATGGCCCTGATATTGATCACGTTGCTGTGAGGATGAAATGAGATATTTAAAAAGACCTAGCCTGGTGTCTGACACCTAACAGGGGATCACACGGGCTCCCGCCTTTGCTCAGAGGACATCGTGCCACGGGTTTCCCAGATGGGCTAAAAACGGTGGTTTTCAGACTGTTCTGAATAAAACGGGCCACAGGGGCAGGGCCTGAGCGGCACCTTAGGCCTGTGGGGCACTAGGTCTCCCATCCCCTGACTTTTCAACCAAAG
This sequence comes from Procyon lotor, assembly GCA_028646535.1. Classification (NCBI taxonomy): domain Eukaryota; kingdom Metazoa; phylum Chordata; class Mammalia; order Carnivora; family Procyonidae; genus Procyon; species Procyon lotor. The sequence goes on along the minus strand of CM053608.1, from coordinate 119,949,417 downwards.
CGACTCCAGAATGAACTGTTACAGACTGGGTTTCCATTTGAAATTATTATTATTTTTTTCAATAAGGACTGGAGGTTAAACACACAAACTTAATACAAGTCAAAAAAACCAAAACCAAAAACAAAAGAACAAACAGCAAACCAACCAGTGTCCTGGAAGATATGTCTCCAGCATTTATGAACGGCAAGCAAGTAAAGCCCATCAGAACCCAACTCCGCTGCTCTCATCTCCTCCCGCTCAGTGTCCCAGCCACAAAGTTGAGGACATTGGGACCAATGCTAACAGCCAATTAGAAAACCCAGGGGCAACTGGGTGGCTGAGTCGGTTGGGCATCTGTCTTCAGCTTAGGTCAGGATCCCGGGGTCCTGGGATGGAGTCCCGCATTGGGCTCCCTAAGAGCAGGAGCCTGCTTCTCCCTCTCCTTCCTGCTCATGCTCCCTTCTCACTATCTCTGTCTCTCTCTCTCACAAATAAATACAATATTAAGAAAGAAAGAAAGAAAGAAAGAAAGAAAGAAAGAAAGAAAGAAAGAAAGAAA
>CM053608.1:119881116-119948779 GCA_028646535.1 Procyon lotor | reverse complement strand
AGTTGAGGAAACACTATTTCGTTACAACCTGAAGTGGAATCTGCTATGACGTGTTACAGCCAATGGCACTAAAACCACGTGTGAAACACACACACACACACACACACACACACGCTCAGATGGACTGATGAGCTTCTGAAAGTGAAAGCCTAGGACATTAGTTCTGCAGAGGCTCTGGGGAAATGCCTGACTTGCACACGGTATGGAGCCAGTAGTGTCAATGGGGAATTTCATGCACTCTGAGGACTTAACTTTTATTGGTTTGAAGGGTCATGAAAATTAGCTTTTGTGATATATTTCATAACTGTGATAACGTTTCGTAACGAACTCACCCTCCTATGGCAGATGGTATTTTCATGCAGAACTTATACTTCGGTAAGGTCATTTTTAACAGTTAAGTTGTTTAAATCACAACCAATGTTAAGGCATTTTGTATACACTGCAGGCTATCAAAACTCAAAGTGTTAAGTGTACTTACTCTCCATTTCCGCACAAATCTGCAGATTTATTTTTCTGAGCTCAAACCACAGTACCAGCAGCGTTTTCGTCTCAATACGAGTGCAAAGGAAATGTCTATATTTAAAAGTCCATTTAACTCTGTGATTGAGGAGCTTTGACTTAACCTTCAGCTGGAAGTGACTGATCTGATAAAAGGCAAACATCAAGAAAAAGATCTAATACAATTCTGTAAATCCTTTTCAAGGGATAAATATGTTCAATTAAAACCACGATAAACTGATATCATGAATTGGTATCAATATTTGGCAATCCTATCTGGGTGAAAAGACATTTTAAAAAAATACATAAATCTCATTATAATCAACACTCACAAGGGAACACTAGCAATTGGTTTTGACAACAGGGAACATTAAATCATGAATCTCAATAAGTGAAATGTTACCCAAATAAAATAATTCCATTCTTCTTACCAGTAGGTCTGTATTTTAAATGTTAGACTACATAATTATACTTTTATCAATAAAAATTTTGTGGAAATTTGTTTTCCTTATACATAGCTGGACAGATCGTTCTTCATTTTGGGTTCTGGTCTACAAAGTTGCAAATACTATCTGCCCCTTTACCAATAAAGCTCACTGACCCCTAGATTAAAGGCTTCTTTAATGACACTGAATAGTTAAAAAGATATGTAAGATTAAAGTTTTCCTCTCAAATATGAGTTATGCTCAAAACAAACCCTATGGCTACTGTATTTTTTTAATAGTAAAGAAATGCACCAGAGTAGAGGTGATTCCCAGCAGGGTATGAGGCTTTACTCAGGATAATTCTATAAAGAGAATTCCAGTGGATTTTAAACAAGCCCCAGCTCCAATCATGGGTCTCAGCATTTTGCTTATTGAGAACTCTTGAGGCAGTATTTAATGCTAACTAAGTATGATATGTTCCTGTGATTACATGTTCCTGTGATTGCCGAAAATTGATGTTGATAGAAAGATGCTGAAATAAAATCTGTATTGAGTCTGAAGCACAAACATCAAATGCACAAACAATAACAAAATATTTCAGTATGAAAAGTTCTTAATACACTATTTCAATTTTGTTCTACTTCATCAAAATGAGCACCAGTGAGAGACATTATATATCTCCATGTGATGTACAGACAATCCACCAAATTAAAAAATTAATAGATTAAAAGATTTAGAAAGTAATCATGTGTGCAATTCACAAATAACGTTCTTAAGATGAAATTTTGTGCCCTTGTGCCTTTTGTGTAAGATAGGGAAAATGTCATTCACGAACCGCTCATATTTGATTTCTGTTTATCAAGTTGAACCAAAATTGGTTATCTTAAAAACAACAATAAAAAAATAATTTCCTAAGATTAGATTATCTATTTTTTGCTTGGATGAACGAACAGTTGTACTAAACTAATCCTGTGTTCACACGAACAAGTCTTTCAGGTGCTGAACTGGTAGGCAGTTTGTCTTGGCCTGATAACAAAACAGATGTTTTCCCTCGTGATTTCGCTAGCTTTACTAGGCACAGACCCGCCTCGGGATCCAGCTATGCCTGTTCTTTAACAAACTATATTCATCTCCGTAAAACGAAGCTTATCAGAGTAGCTCATCCAGGAGCTGCTTTAATTGACCACTTATTTTAAATCAAACAGGTGTGATTCCAAACAGTTACTTTTATTTTATAAATAGATTTTATTAAAAACACATCAAGGATTTAAAAAGCTCCAGAGGTGAGGCCTCGATGGCTCACAGGGAAAGCTGGGAAGCTCACAGTCAGGAGGAAGAGCTGCAGAGCCAACAAGCACTTACAGAAGATCACCTGGAAGGTGGATGGAGAAATCTCTGGGCCACCAGAATTGTCTCCATCCACTCAGATCACTGGAGTTTGGTTTAATTTTCTGTATCCTCCTCCCAGATTCTGAGGAACACATTTGCTGTTTTCTTTATAACCGCGCTCTACATTTCATTCTTCTAGAACCTGCTGGGCTTTCTTATCCTTCACACTTACCCCTTTCTCTAGCATTACCATATTCTTCCCCATATCAGGGCTCACCTCTACTAAGGAACAATTCAACCAGCTTGGGTTGCCTAACTCTTCTCTCCCCTTTCCCTACCTGGTTCCAAATATTTTCCCTTCTTCCTTTCCCTTCCAGACTTCTGGAAAAACAGTCTAGCATTGCTGCTTCTGTACGATTAGCTTCCTGATAAATCCTCTATAACGTGGCTTCTGCCCCAACACAGTGATGAAATGATCTCATCAGTGGCAAATCCATGAATGTTATTTTCTGTCCTAATTCCACTTGACCTACTTACTGTATTTGACACTATTAATCATCCTTTCTTTCATTGTTCGTTTGACAAATGATGAGATGGGGTGAGCTGAGGGTCCATGGGTTGTCATTGTATGAATGGCATTAGGATGACAGAAGGAAGCAGCTGGGGAAGATGGGCCTTGCAGGAGCCTAAATGGTAAGAGGTGTGTGTCTACATTTACCTTCCAAACACAGACCCTGTGGGGTCAAAGTGAGAGGTGCTATTAATGAATACGGTAGGACAGCAGGCATAAACCAGGATGGTCCTGGGCAAACAAAGCAAAAGGTGACCTCAAGTACTGGAGGAAAAAAGGGATAGGTGACCCACACCATCAGGAAACCTTGAGACATTGAACTATTCTCCAAATAGCATTCAAAAGTTACGCAAATAATGCACTGAAAGAGATCAGGGCTTGGTATAAAAGCAGAGGAGATAAAGGGATTGTTTGATCCCCACAGCACAGAATGGACTCAGCCACAGAAACAATCACTTTCACTGGGGTTCACCCACCTCCAATCCTGACCTCTACCCTCTAAGATGTGTTTTTCTACCTTAGTTCCTGGGCAAGCTGAGACGTCATAACCCAAGGTAAGGCATCAACTAGATGCAGAGGTAGGCAGAATTTTAACATGGTCCCCAAATTCCCCAGCCCCTGATGTGTGGGTAGCTTCTCCTAGTTATGCGACCAGACACTAAACTAGTTGTTGCTGGGAAAAGATCTTGCAGATGTAATTAAGGTCTCAATCCATTGACCTTGTGACCTTAATTACAAGGAGAGGAGTCAGACCTAATCAGGTACCTTTTAGTGAAAACCAAGAGGTTCGTTTTTTTGTTTTGTTTTGTTTTTTTGTCATTGCTGACAAAAAGGGAAGCCAGAGAAAGGGCTTTGGCTGGCCCGGAAGAAAGCAAATATCCATGGTGTCGGCCATCTTTGGGGACCTCACAGCAGGAACTGTGAGTGGCCTCTAAGAGCTGAGGATAGTATGATGACAGACGGCAGAAACAGAGAGGTCAATCATGCAGCTGCAAGGAAATGAAGCCCATCAATAACCAGGAAGGTCTGAAGCGAACCCTGAGCCCCACACAAGAACAGGACCAACACGTGAATTTCAGCCCAGCGAGAGCCCGTACCAGACTTCAGATCTACAGAAACTGCGAGACAACAGATTTGTGTTATTTTAAGTCATTAGGTCTGTGGTAATTTGTTACATGGTAAGAGAAAATGAAGACACAGAGAGCGGAATGAGGGAAGCAGTGGGCATCTACCGCTGTCAGCTTCAAAGCAAAGAGTGTGTGCCGAAGGAGGACTGGGACCAACTCTTCCCCCCAATTAAGAACAGCCCGGAGGAGGAGGAGCTCGGGGCCAGGCTAGGGCCTTCTTTTCAGCGTATCCCCTTTGTACTTCAGTTTTTCCCCATGTTCCCTATTATGAAATGAACAAAAATAAAAATCATTATGACCTATCCACAGATGATTTAAGGAAAGCAGCAAAAGAAGGAATTCGATGGAAAGCTGGCGCTTCTACCCACAGAGGACCGTGGAGTTGGGGCAATCACCGCACTCTGTAGCCACCCTGCGGATCCTGCAGGGATTCCCAAACGCAGAGCATCTCCAAGGAAACAGGGCTTCGCTGTGCCGACTCCAACACTGCCTCCCGGCACCCTCGCCCTACTTCTCCTTTCGCTTATCTCCTTTTTCCCTCTTGTTCATTCAGAGGCGGATCAACATCAGAAAAAAAAAAAGAGTGAGTTTGTGACAAGGAGCCAGGCAGTGGACGCAGGGAGCAAGGAGAACAGCATCAGGCTCAGTATCAACACATCCTGAGCCGCGGTATCCGAAAGCACGAGTACAATGAAGAGAAGCAGCAGAGCCTGAGAGCAGTGAGGTGGCTCGGGGTAGGGAACAAGATTTCTGCCGGAAGCTGAACTTGAGGCGTCAAGGGGACGTCCAGGTTCGAAAGCGGAGCTCGCCCTTGACCCAGCTGTGGGATCCGAAGCCTCGTCAAGCCTCTGGGTCGTAGCCTACACCGAGGAGAACAGCTCACTGGCTGTGGGTGGGGCAGGTGAAATGCGACTAACGACTAGCGTCTACGCGGTACCAAGACACCGCCAGGCGCCCGCCAACCCTCACCCCGGTAATTATTATAATCGCTGGAGATGGGGGAGGTGAGCCAGAGTCGGGAAAAACACCTATGAGGGAGTTCTTTCCACAGTGCAAAGTATTTTACTGACAGACCCTGTGGGTTTTTACCTTCTTCACGGTGACTCCATTCTGTCCTATCACCCCATGTCCTTCAGACCCCCTCTCTCCAGGCCCACCTGCTTCTTTCGTGGGCTCCCCAGTCCATCCTCAGTTCCTGCGTGTGGCCCCCTTGTACTCCTTCCTCTGCGGCCCGGTTTAGCGCCCTAGGCCTAGCGATCTCCACCCCAGACTCATGAGCCTTTGGCTGATTCTGCTCAGGCTCCTCCCCCAACGGACTGCATTTTCCAGAACACAGTCAACATGGAACCTGGCATTCCTCTCACCTCTCTGACTGTTAGGGTCCCGTTCAGTCTGGCTGAAGAGAGGAGAGACACACGTCGGGAGGGAAGGATGTGGAAAATGGCCAGAGTCTAACCACATTCCGAGTGCCAAGAGGAGGGGGGAGCAGAGGCGGTCTTTGTCGGGAGGCCCCATCCTGCTGCTGAGCAGCTTAGGTAAAGTTGGGGACCATCTCACAGACAGATGAAAACGACTGGCTGTGGCTATTGTGAAGACGGAAAAACAGTCTGAAAAAGAAAACAGACGCATGGACACCCCCAAGGGCTCAACAGAGATCCGATACTAGGACCCCTTCTGTGAGGTTTAGGCCAGGCTTCTCGATGCATGTATAGCCATGGAGCTATATGGAGAGAGGGAGCCCATACCAGGACCAACGCTGAGGGGTGGTAGGACTCCAAGTAAAGGAATGCCAAAGCTATTAGCAGAAGACACCCCTAAAACCCAGGCCAGGAAGCCAGACAATTTGAGAACTGGGAGAAATTCATGACGGCAGCTCATGATGAGGACGGAGGACAAATGGACAAAACAATACATATAATCATGTCCAACAACAAAGAAGTGTCCAGAAATGAAGCCATTTTCTTTGATAACATCTTAATTATGACTGCGTATATGTCTGGTTTCATACTGGGCAGTCTCCACTTTTCTCCAAAATGAATTCCTCGAGGATGCATCATAAAAGTCTCCCTTTTTTCATAAGATCAATAAAACCATGGGTTGCTACCCTCCTGGTTATGACTTGGCATTAATTACAGCTAAGACCAAAAATAAATCATAAAAGCAAAGACACAATAATAAGCACGTATAATCATTTAGAACAGTAAGACTGTTCCAGGTTATTCCAATGAAGAATTTTAGAGTAAAAGTGAACATTCGAGTGTGTGCAGCTTCTTCCTCTCATCCAAAAGATGAGATTCAAAACTGACAAACTTACTAAAACCTCACATAAAGGTTTGCATAGCCTATTTCAAAAGAATCCTGTGAAGTGATACATTGTACAGGATACTCGGAACATATAAGGATATACAATTTACTTACAGTGAATCTACAGAACAGAAAAATGCCACCTTACTGGATCAGAGTTTTATATAATCTAATATTAAAATATTAGCTACAAATAGCTATAATGAATCTTACCTTGCTTCTACAGTCACCACTACAAAAAAAAAAAAAAAAAGGAATTTTTTTTTATTAACTTATAATGTAGGGGCACCTGGGGAGCTCAGTGGGTTAAAGCCTCTGCCTTCGGCCCAGGTCATGATCTCAGGGTCCTGGGATCGAGCCCCGCATCGGGCTCTCTGCTCAGCAGGGAGCCTGCTTCCCCTCTCTCTCTGCCTGCCTCTCTGCCTACTTGTGATCTCTCTCTGTCAAATAAATAAATAAAATCTTTAAAAAAAAAAACCCTTATAATGTATCATTTGCCTCAGGGTACATGTCTGTGAATCATCAGTCTTACACAATTCACAGCACTCACCGTAGCACATACCCTCCCCAGTGTCCATCACCCAGCCACCCTATCCCTACCCCCTACCCCTCAGCAACCCTCAGTTTGTTTCCTGAGATTAAGAGTCTCTTATGGTTTGTCTCTCTGTCCCATCTTGTTTCATTTTTTCTCTCCATAACCCCTACGACCCCCCCATCCTGTCTCTCAAATTCCTCCTATCAGAGAGATCATATGATAACTGTCTTTCTCCGACTGACTTATTTCACTTAGTATAATACCCTCTAGTTTCATCTACTTCATTGCAAATAGCAAGATTGTTTTTTTTGATGGCTGCTTAGTATTCGTGTGTGTGTGTGTGTGTGTGTGTGTGTGTGTGTGTGTGTGCGCGCACCACTTCTTTATCCATTCATCTGTTGATGGACATCTAGGTTCTTTCCATAGTTTGGCTATTGTGGACATTGCTGCTGTAAACAATGGGGTGCATGTGCCCCTTTGGATCCCTACATTTGTATCTTTGGAGTAAATACCCAGTAGTGCCATCTCTGGGTTGTAGGGTAGCTCTATTTTCAACTTTTTGAGGAACCTCCACACCGTTTTCCAGAGTGGCTGCACCAGCTTGCATTCCCACCAACACTGTAGGAGGGTTCTCCTTTCAAGAAGAAGGAATTCTTAGCCAACTCTTTACATGACAGAAATTGGAAAGAATCCAGATTTAACAATGAGCAAAGAAAGGAATGTAAACTTAATGAAATGTTATAGAAGCTCTAAAAATGATAAATATGTGGACAACAGAGAATCACAGAAATGTGTATTTGGAATAATGATCAAAGTGAATATAAATTAATAGGTGTTCTGCAGCAAATTCAGAGAACAATATAAACAGCTGAAAATTAACCATCATGTATATATATACATTTTTTTTTCTATAAAGTTGTTCCATGTCCATAATATAAACCAACAAGAAGCAAGCAGATAAACGAGCAAGCTGTTACTAAAGTTTGGAATGAAGCTTTCTTGCTCTTGATAAATTTATTTGCAGCTGGAAATGGTAGCAGGGGTTTATAAAATCATTTTACTATTTATTTATTTTAAAGAGAATGATTAGAGCACTTGAGTATTCAAAGAATGCCCTAAAACCTTTAGTTTCCATGCCCTTGAGAAAATAATCCTTTGAATTCTTTTTGTTCATCTTCATTTCATTGCTCATTATCCTCCTATCCCCCAAATAAACAAACTCTCTATGTCTCCAAATGGAAAAAGAAGTCAGGGGGGTGGCCTGCAAGTTTTAGAGGAAGAAGAGTAAGACTATTCATTCACCTTTGCATTTCTTTAAAACTTACTTAAATTTATAATAAAACAAGTAAAACCACACCAAAACAAAAAAACTAAAGCAGATAAATTCGACCTTAAGAAAAACTGAACTGGAAAAAAAAAAAAAAAAAAGAAAAACTGAATTGAAAATACATAGAAAAGCATATAGATGAGAGTATGCTTAATCAGAAAAAGTGTGTCTATTAATTGTAATGATAAAAGATTTTATCTTAGCCCAGCTTTATAATAAAAAAAGCAAAGAGAATTTTGGGGAAAGAATGAGGTGACTAATTGTACAATGACAATTAACCAGAACCAATTTTAAAGTGATTTAAAATGTTCTTTCACATCAAATTTATAAGGATTAAAGTTCTGTCAGAGAAGTGGGCATTTAAAGCTTGTTGATCCATCTGTAAGGGGCAACCAAATACACCTTTATTCAATGTGTTCTTCAGGTAATACAATATTAAATTTTCTGCAATCCATGATTTATCGATAACCCAGCTGTGAGTGATGGCAGAGGATTGGTGGAAGGAGGTGGAGTCCATCCATCCCGCTGCATGGCCTAAATTTATCTTCACATTAAACTAGACAGCGAGAAGACGTTGTATTTGGGCTCTTCTGAACCGTGACTGATATCACCTCACCTCCAGTGAAAAAAGAAAGAGGAAGAGAGCTTCCACAGGCCACCGACGAGGACACAGCCTGTTAGGAAGAGCATCACAGCAGAATTCCAGCGTGGTTTCAACTTTAGGGACAGCTACTTTCCTGAGCACAGACTTTTTAATCCTCCACAGTCTGTGTAAGTGCTAGTGTTTCTGTCTTTGCACTGGCTTCTCCAGGGCCTCTTGTCAAATATTCCGCTTATGTGACTAGAGGGTCAAACAAGCTTATGTGACTAGAGGACACGTGGTTTTGATGGTAAATTCACCATTGTCCTCATCTTATTTTTTCTACTTTAATGTTCTATCTCTTGATTTCTTCAAGTGCATTTTCAAAAATCCTGCATTTTGCAAATTTGTCTATAAACTACCCAATTCCTGAGTGCAGGTATAAATAAAATGAGTTGTGTTAATAGTTAAAACCACAAACTCATGTCATGTATCAAACAGCTCCATTCATTGTCCCAGGAAAAGAAAACTGCTTCTAATAGTTACACTTTTTAACGGCTCATCTCTCAAATTTATTCTCATCTCATAAAGTGAGGTAAAACACAGCAAGTAAAAATAGAAGAAAATACGTATATCTTATTATTTTCTTGGTTAAAAAATAATATAATTTAATTTACTTACCTAATTAAGTTAATGATTTATTTAATTTTTATTTACATATTAATAAAAATGGAAATGCCACAGGCTAAAATTCATGATACATTCTTCAACTGAAGACAGTTTCCTTCATTTGCAGATACCATGTAAACCAAGGAAAAACCACTGTCACTTTTCTTTCCCACGTCCCACCACGGGAGTAACTAACGTACCCCATTAACGTGAATTACATGGGGGAGAACGATGAAAGAGTCACGATGGATGTGTTCCCAGTCTGCCATGGAAAAGTGAAATGGATATATGATCCATGGAAAATAAAAATATTTTGTGCCATGCTGTTTATTGTTTCTATTCTCATGAGAATTTGCACTCTGCTCCAAGACAAATGAAAACTAAACTGGAAAGTAAAATAAGAAGCAGGAAAATGTTTCGCAGACATTCTGTCGATGACAAGATTCCAGTCATCACAAAACGGAACCGTCCATAACTGAGAAGCCAATCACTGAAATGACTTGAAAACTTTCAAAGTCGTAACAGGGAAGAGAAAAGGCTATGAAGTTCGATAAGAGAATGAAAGAAGAAAATTAGCTTGAAGTATATATATTTAAAAGGGTTGAGCTTCCTGGCTTTCCATACTGAAAACTACATTACAGAAAGAACACAAAGGCCATCCCTGTAGGAACTCTGATGCTCAAGGTTTCCCGAGCCTCGGGGCCAGGTAGGAACAGGAAGGTGTGAGGTTACAACCGCCCTGGATCGCCCTGAGATTCAGTTCCTCATAGCACCTCACCATTAAGTTACGGTATTGTTCGACCGGACCTACTGAAACAAACACACCTGCCTAGGGCTTTAAATCACCTCAGAGTAAACACATTCAAACCGGTATCCAAGGGGTAACAAATTTTCATTTATGTGTGTGTCTAGATTTTAAATTGCTACGCCTTATTTTCAAAGGCTAACGGTAGGGAAAAAAAAAATTGAATTGCATATAGCGAAACACTTACCTGCAAACTTTTTTAAAAACTCACATTAAACAAACTGCTAATACTTTGCTCACATTCATCCTCATGCTTTCAAACTTAGATCATTCAACCAGAATTTAACCTGAATGATCTCATCAGAAGGTAACAGGGATGATTCACGCTGACATAATGTTAATTCCTGCTCTGCTCTGGCCTAAAATATACGGGACAGATGTGAGTCGCCCGTGGAAATCACAGAATGCAGAACAGCTCAAGAGCACTAACACAAGCTGGAAACGACTGGAAAGCGGACGGTCGGCTGGCATTCCCGCAGGCCGGCGGCTGGGTGAGCAGGGCTGCACGTGAGCGCTAGAAGAAGCTCCAGCCTCCGCGCGGCTCAAGTCAGAGAGAGCATCGGAGCCAGGCTGCCCGGGCGGCAGTGGGCAGGAGGGGACCGTGATCAGAGGGATCCCCCTCCCCCTCGTTGCACACAAGAGAAGCCAAGGTTACTGGTAATGGTTTATAGCTAAGCTGGCTGACCCAAACTGGTCTCGGGTCCAACTATGAGTCAAGCTCTTTTGACAACTTAAGTCAACAGTTCGGGCTCAGTCAACCCGCCACTTACCTGAGTTCCCGCCACCACCTATTGTTTAGAATGAACTGAAACTGATTACATCTCCCAGGACTCTGGGCAGCGGCCAGGCCGTGAGAGTCTTAAAGATAATTTACCCCCCTGTAAATAATGCTCAGAATTAACTGTGGAAACAGGCACGAGCCTGTGGAATGACTCCAGACAATATTCTTAGGTATTTATTCTTAAATTGCATAACAAGACAATGTTTTACACCATCCAGAGATCAGAAAATTAATTCTGATTTTCCACGCAACAGAATGCCATACGTGGGGACCTAGAACCATTCCAGACACTGGTAGCTTTTCTAAAATGTGTAGGTGGGTCCTGATGAAAACACACAACTTCTGCTCAGGCGACAGGGGCTGAAATTTCTTTCTGCACAAAATATTTTGCCCACTGGCCCTTCAGAGATCCTAACCCATTCTCTTTTATTTTTTCTTTAAGATATCACGAGACCCCAGCTGAATGCAAATTTTATTTAGGAAAGAAGCTGAAAGGCATTATCACCCAAGGACTCTCCAACAGAAATGACTTCATGCAGGATTAAACACCAGTGACAAGGACTGTGAGGAATTCCAGGAAAGCAGAGGTTTACAAGGAAGAGGAAAGACTAAAATAAAATGTTTGGAAGTCTGGCTCTACTAGGGGTTGAATTAGGGTGTGGAGTGAATAAAGGAAGAAAGGACTAGAAAATAGTGATGAGAAAAATCTGGTCCAGGAAAAAAGTATTTAACTTCAACCCTAACGACCCCAATTGGTAGCATTACTCTTGAAGACACTAGTGAACTTTGACTAATATGTAACCGTTGTGGGGGGTGCCTGGGTGGCTCAGTTGGTTAAACTTCTGACTTTTGATTCAGGCTCAGGGTTGTGATCCACAATCTCAGGATTGTGGGATCCAGCCCTGTGCTGGGCTCCGCTTTTCAATGGGGAGTCGGCTTGACAGTCTCTCCCTCTGCCCCTCCCCCCAACTTGTGGGTATGTGTACTTGCACGTGCGCGCTCTCTCTCTCTCTCTCAAATAAATAAATCTAACCTGTAACTACTGTTCCATACTCATTCTGCTCTCTCAATCTTTTGGAAGAGCTCTGCCAACTGAAGTATACTTTTAACCTAAGGAGACATTTTATAAAAATCTGTGAGAAAGGAAATAAAACAGAAAAATATTTTCAGTGTGTTTTTTCCTCCTCCACACTGATCTTTTATATATTTTAAATAGAAGCCATGTACATTGGTTTCTACCTAACATTTATCACTTTATTTTTTAAGTATCGCTTAATGACTGTGTTCTGTTGTAGGGGTGTTTTATTATTTTTAGGAGAAAAAACCAGCAGCAATCATTTAATGTAATGCATGCCAAGCACTGTAGTGTTGACCTTAATGCATATTATCTCATTTAAATCTCCCACCAGCCTTAACGAGAAGGGTATTATTATCCTCCGTGTACAGATAAGAAAACCAAGGTCAGAGAGGTTAAGTAACCCGGTCAATATCACAAAACTAGAGAGGATTTAAGCCTAGTTTATCTGACCCTACACCTGTGCTCTCAATTACTGGGCTAAATTAAAGTCCCTATCATCAGTGCTCTGACTGTGATTACTCCCACACAGAAGTTCTTGCTTGCAGGAAAATTATGACAGCACCTCACTTAGTATCTCTACCAAAGTGGCTGAGTTCACAAAATATTTAAGCTTGAGCATTCCTCTCTCTTTTTTTTTTAAACATTACAGTACCTTTGAATTTGCTAGAATTCCTTTCTGTTAAAAACTGCAGAAATTAGTTGAAGATGTAGGGTATCTCCAATACAACCAACTTGCATAATTCTGTCTGACATTTTGAGAGAAGCATATCATATATTTATGTCTGACATTTTGAGAGAATGAGCCATAAAGGAAAACCAGAGACCAACGTGGCCATTAAATATATGTGGGGGGGTGGGGTGGGGAAATAACTTTTCTGGGCTTTGGGTAAAAATGAGGGCAGGCAGGGCTATGATCTTTAAGCTGTCTTCTAATTCCATGTGTTATGATCATATTAATTAAATTCTCATCCTTTTAATTTTTTTCTCATATCTCATCTCCCTGAATTTTTTTCCTTCCTCCCTCCCTTCCTTTCCTGCTTGCTTTGCTTTCTGGAGGGAAAAATGAAAGAAGAAGAAGAAAAGAGAAAAACACACACTTGTTTCTGATAAGGTTAGCACCACAGCTTCTAGAACTCTGAGACAGCATCATTTAGGATGCCGGTGTTAGAGGAGCTATTTTTACTGCGGAGATAAAACAGTTATTGAGTAAAGAAGGAAAAAAATGAGTTAATGCCACTGTAAATACGATGCTTTGACAGAAGGTGAAAAATTAAGCTAGAGCAACTCTGAGGATTCTTTTCTCAGTGCAGGTTGAAACAAGTACATTACATGGGCCGTATTGTTATTTAGCATCTCCTAGTGGCCTGCTGGCATATGAACCATTGTGAACATCGGCACGAACAGCTTACATTCCACTTGCTGTTGCATGGGTAGTGATTCCCATACCTAACTTTCTTAAGCTCTCCATAAGGCTCCCTGTCCAGGACGGCAGTCCGTCACCCCCCAGCAGAGCACGGGCTGGCCCCACTACCAGCGAGGGGCTCCGAGTCTCCTGGCCCAGGCCTTGTTTAAACTTCCTGTAAGTAATCCCAGCCCAAATCGCTAACATTCCTGCTGTCTAGCCTCCAGTCTGGTTTCCTGATGCAGAATGACGCTCTTTGAGGAACTCTAATTGTACACACAGCACCTGACGAGGCGGCAGAAAGACGACCACACTGGATCTCAATGTGGAGGAAAATGTACTATGGTCACAGTGCTGTGACCAACGGGAACCCAGAGAAAGGGCTTCTCTTAAGAGAGAAGAGACAACAAAGGAGTAACTGGATAATGATAGACACCAGTTAGTTAAAAAACAAAACATCACCTATCAGACATGACGTAGGACAGAGAACAGGGCAAAAGGAAGAAGATAAAGCAGGCCGGGTACAACCTCCCTTTGGCCACTAAGAATATACGCCTAGCTTACATGATGGTAGGACTCCATTTAAATGACCTGAGAGGGAGTGTTGAACAAAAAGACTTCATATCCTACCTTCATGAAGAAAAAACTCACCATAATAAAGTAACAACTGAAAACAAAATGGAAATGAAAAAGCTTACTGTGTAATTTTAGTCCCTCAAAGGTTTGCTTGACCTAAGGGTTAATCGTTACCAAAAGCATCCGATGTCATAAACTTTGCAAAAGGGTAGCCAATTCTTCTATTTTATATTTAAATAAAACTTCCATTTTTTTGAAGCTTATTCCAGTACTTAATAACATTCAAGATTTCGTTTTTGTAAGAAAAAATTCTTTTAAGGCCACATAAAATAAATAGGCATTAGCAAAACTGCAACATGTAGATATTTATACTTTAAGGATCAACTTTGGTTTTAGCACTTTGTTTTAGGTAATGAGCAGCAAATTAGTTCATTTGGAATCATCTTTTATTTTCCTCAGCAGCTCTTGTAGCAAAAAAATCCCCCGAAATCTGAAATCCTATCTTAAAACACACAGTGTGGACCAAACAGAGGCTGTCTAATAATGCTTGACTAAATTATTAGGTTTATTTCTCTTGGCTGATAGTATTTCTAGAAAAATATTCATGGGCTCTATGTTTAGCTGTCTACATAAGAAGTTCTATTAATCCATATATGTCTTAAGCAGTGAATATTCTGGCAATTTATTTAAAGAAGGTGTAAATTCATTCTGCTCTTTCTCCCAGAGCACCAAATACTGCAATGGCTTCCCCAAGGGAGACTGTGCAGAGAAAGCAGAGACTCCTGTTTGACCCTGCTGGCAATCAATTTATGGCCTCAAGCACAAAGCTTGATAGCCCTTGCAATTCTGTATTAGCTTTTGTAACTCTTGGTATTATTCTCATTCATATAAATGTCAAATTCCTATCGGTAACCTGACCTAAAAGTGTTCGTAACCTCAGTTTACACCCTTTAAAACGTCTCAGAAGTGGAGGGACTAAATTAAATTTTATGTTTTAAATTAAACACCCAAGAAAGGGAATTAAAAAGAATAGTTTTTGATGCTAAACACAGGATGCCACGCTGTGTGAAGACTGATAATTTAAGAAATATGGACGGCTCGGAAGACAGTAATGAAAGAGTGACTGTCTTTCAGTAAAGGGTCAGCAGAGAAGACTCAAACAAACCAGAGCACGAAAGGCAACAGACTCGCCAAGACTATTTTCTGTACAATTATTTTGCCTGAAAATATGGCGCACGTGGGTGTGAGGCGGCTAGTAGTGGGCTGTCCGCCCCGACCCAAACCACGGAGGCAGTCATTTGTGCCCATTTCCGAGTCCTGTCAGACTGAGGTGATGACGACGATGCCCTCACAAGCACTGGAGACATTTGTGCCCATTCCCGAGTCCTGTCAGACTGAGGTGATGGCAACGATGCCATCACAAGCACTGGAGAGAGGTGGCTGCGATGGGGTATGGGGCCTTTGTTCCCTTGACCTGACCTGGGACGATATTCTTCCCGAGGCAGCCTGCTTCCTGTAGGCTTTGCTCCTACAAGACCCTACAAGACGCCCTACATCCTATGAGCGGGCCCTGTGAGGACAACAGAACTCATTCAACGAAGACGTAATGGGTTCATACTGTAAGCACTATTTTAGATGCTGCAGATACAGACACACGAAAAGCCTCCTCAAGTTATATGGGGAAGGGGGAGTCTCCGGCGTGGAGATCCGTGCACCCACGCACAATGTGGAGGGTGCCAAAATGGAGACGAACTACAAGGAGGTTATGTATGTAAAATACTTTGCAAAGTGGTGGGTACGAATCAGTCTGTGGTAGGCGGTATGACTGCTGCTGTTACTCTTTCTTATACAGAGGGCAATGGGGGAGCTATGGAAGAAGTTTTGTAAAACAGATACAAGGTTTGTATTTTATTTTTTTTTATTTTTTATTTTTTTAAGGTTTGTATTTTAGAAGGAACATCTCTGGCAATTCAGTGAAGAAGGGTAGATTGTAGGGAGTGAGCCAGGAGTTGATTCAGGGATTTGGGAGGCAACATAATTCAAAAGAACTTTCTCACTGAGGAAGCAACCATGGGGATGGGGAAGCAGATGTGAGTCACTTGGCTGACCAAATGCATTGGATCTGGTGGCCAACTAGATCGGGTGGGAGAAGGCAAGAGGAGAGGCCAAAGAACAAAAAGTGGTTCTGATTTGGTCAGATGAATAATGGGGACTTTTACTAAGATAAAGAGCACAGCAGAAAGAAAGGTGGAGACCCAAATGGAAAGTTCTCATTCAGCAGCCAGTCAGACAGGCAACTGGATGGATACGATGGAGGGAAGACGGCAATGGAGGGCGAGAGGGAGGTTGGGAGGGAGGGATTGGGACAGAAAGTGACTGACGGGAGAGGGAGTTGGCCAACATAAGAGGGAAGAAAAAGAAAGACAGAAGGCAGCCTGCGGGAGTCCACAGTTAGGGATTTAACCAGAGCAGCTACAATGAAGGAGGGTGAGGAGGAATCAGGCCAGAGGGTCAGGGAGTGGAAGGACAGTGGGGAAGGCGGGGGCTGGCTGCAGGGGAGATCATTCTGCAGAGGAACTGGGCTGTGAGCAAGAACACAGCACGCAGAGGGGACAGAGGGAACCGCAGTCTCAGTGAGGGGTTTCTGCCAAACAGCAGTAACTGCAAAGTGGAAAAGAATAAAACCCATCAGGAGAAAGCGAAGAAAAGGTAAAGAAACCACAGAATTTTTGAGTTAGACTGGAATTTAAATCATCTATCTCATCTTATAGACAAGGAAACTGAAGGAACGCTAACTCACATCCTGCCACTACAATTAGAAAGAGCAGGAAAAGATCTGGATCGCCCATTCTAAAAAATATTTACTAACTAGGGTTGCCAATAAACACTTAAAAAATTGCCTCTAATAAGTCACAATAAAAAAATATCTTAACAAAGGATTAATAAATGACCATGTTGTATTTTTCTCTTTAGGGTTAAGGAGTCTTCAAAAGTTTCAATTTACTTACTCAATCTAAGTTCTCTTTTATAAAGATGACTGACAAAAAAGAAAAAAAAAATGCCTTGAAAGGTTTTGAGTGATTTCTATGGATAATTAAATCTTCCAGTATGGGAGTCTCCGGCTGGGTCAGTCTGTGGACCGTGGGACTCTTGATGCCGGGGTTCTGAGTCTGACCCCCACATTAGGGGTAGAGATTACTTGTTATTTTTTTAAAAATCTTAAAAAAAATGCTCTAATATAAATGTCACTAGGGACAGGAGAACATAGTTTCTATATTTTACAGAATAAAGATCAGGCTTTGAATTCCAGATACACCACATATATACCTTCTCTGATCTTTAGTTTCTCAACCTAAGACATAAAAAGAGCACCATGTACTTTGCAAGGTTATTGGGAGAGCTAAATGAAATCATGAATTTCAAAGACCTTAACACCCCGTAAAAGGCACTCTACTTAGAGCAGTGCTTCTTGAATTATTTGTGGTCAATAACCAGCCTTCCCTCCAATTCATTATGAACTGATACGTTTTAAAAACAACGACGAAAGTGAATTAAATTTGATGTCATGCAAATGCTAAATTACTGGAAAAGTTTCCGAGTGCTCACATCTGGTTTCAGTGACAATCCTATACATCGACGACAAGTCAGCAGACAGACGGGCGCTGGCCGAGAAGCCATTTTTGGCGCAGCCCTCACTCAGATCACAGCACATGCGATGGGAGAGCACAGCCGTCAAAGGCACCAGTTCTAGTACGAGGCAACCTGGACTCAAATCCCCCTTTACCACCTACTACCTATGTACCTTCACGCTTCTGCTTCCTCATCTCTGAAATGCTGATGTCAGGGGCGCCTGGGTGGCTCAGTCGTTAAGCGGCTGCCTTTGGCCCAGGTCATGATCCCAGCTTCCTGGGATCGAGCCCCGCATGGGGCTCTCTGCTCAGCAGGAAGCCTGCTTCTCCCGCTACCATTCCCTCTGCTTGTGTTCCCTCTCTCGCTGTGTTTCTCTCTGTCAAACAAATAAAATCTTTAAAAAAAAAAAGAAATAATGAAATGCTGAGGTCAGGAACACCTGACTCTCCGGGGATTGTAAGAATTAAATGACTTCCTCCATACTAACCAATCTGAACAGGGACTGGAACCTTTTATTATTTATTTATTTGGAATATTTTAAATGCTCAGCATTAGAAATTAATATAATTATTCAAAAGGAGTATTAGTGTGTGTGCGCACATCTATACACACACACACACACACACGCACAAAGTCATGGCTCTAAGGACAAAAATTTTTATGCTAGTGCAGTTAATTTGTGTATTTTTGTTATTTTTTTTAACTTGGAAAAACATGGAGATTTATTTTAGCCAAGGAAAATGGAAAATACTATGTCTTTATGTACAAAAACAGTTTTAAAAGTCATTAAAATTTAATCAGTAGCTGCTTTTCTTTCTCTTTTAAGCTTTCTAATGTACCACGATTCTGAAAGTTCTCAAAAGTTTTCCATTAGTTTCTTTTATCATTTTAAGTACAATTCAGGGAATTATACTATAAAAGTTTTTAAGATGCAATGTGACTTTTTTCTAAGTACAAAAATGCTCTTCAAGTTTTAATTATACCATGATTTCTTGAAAGTACAATTTATTTCAAAGGGAGAAGGGGCACCTGGGGGTCTCAGTCGTCTGCCTCTGTCTCAGGTCAAGATCCCAGAGCCCTGGGATCAAACTCCACGTCAGGCTCTGGCTCTGGGGAGTCTGCTTGAGGATTCTCCTTCTCCCTCTGCCCCTTCCCCCACTAAAATAGATAAAGAAATTTTTAAAGAGAATAAAAGAGAGGAAAAAAAAATAGGACCCAATTGGAACAGTTGATAAGAGAACTGGAAAATGATATTTTTTCCATAAAAAAACCTCAAAAGAATAATCGTATTTTTCTAATCACACAATTAAAGGACTGAATAATAATAAAATAGGAAAAAGTACATGAAAAAGAGTCATTATTGCACAGTTGAACTAAAATGGTACTTTTGAAATAAGTTTAATGCTTGGTCTTATCTACATGGCTGGACTAAAACCAACTTGCTCTAAATAATAAGGGAAGAGAGGCTATTAGTAAGACACAGCTGATTTCACTGATCGAAATGGACTTAATTCCTTTTAGGGGCAGTTCTCAAACTATAACATGAGAGCCCTTTAAAAAGCACAAGTAGGGGCACCTGGGTGGCTCAGTGGGTTAAAGCCTCTGCCTTCAGCTCAGGTCATGATCTCAGGGTCCTGGGATCGAGCCCCACATCAGGCTCTCTGCTCAGCGGGGAGCCTGCTTCCCCCTCTCTCTCTGCCTTCCTCTTTGCCTACTTGTGATCTCTTTCTGTGTCAATAAATAAATAAAAATCTTTAAAAAGCACAAGTAGCAGAGATTGTTGGAGGCCCCTCCATTCCCTTCCCTTCGTCTCCCAGAGACAGAGTTTTAGCCGGATTCACGGACATCTGGAGGGAACTCTCATCTCCCAGTTTCCCTGCCCTAGCGATGGTCATCTTCCACTCGAAGAGACGTAAGTGGAAGTGTCGCATCAGCTCCAAGACAGGAACTCTAAGGGTCGGGAAGGAGAGAGGCGCACCTTTCTCGTTCCTTGCTGCCAGCGAGCAAGGCGACCTGAGGGGTGGGCTGTAAGCAGTCACCAGGGCCGTGGCGCAGGAGCGCCCGGATCGCGAAGCAGCCAGACGGAGAGCCCTGGGTCCGTGCTCCTGCGGACCACCCCACCGCTGCAAGACCACCACTACTAAATGTTCTCGGTTTTTTCCACCTATCTTGTTTGAGCCATTTTTTTTGTTTGTTTCTGGTCATGCCCAGCCCAAACCAAATCCATCTAGAGTTGAATACGACAAGCGCCAGAATCTGAAAGTGTGGCATCTGCTCAGCTGGGCAGCAGGTATCAAGCACTCTCACTGCAGCCCCGAAAGCTAATGAGTGTTGTATGTTGGCAAAATGTTTGGTCAAACTGTCAACCGCTGAACCGCGGTAGACAGATCAAGTGTTAACTAAGTCTACAGCAGCCGAAGTGCTAGAAAAAATTCAGAATGATTAACAGTAGCCTGCTCCTTCTTATTGCTCTCAACAGAGAACTCAGACTAGGAATAGCCAGTTGCAAACTGAGATTAAAGAAAAATCTCTCTGTGCTTGTGAATTTGACTGAGAATCCTGTAATTTTGAGGTTTGCAGGTTTGCAAAAAGCCAAGCAAAGCAATTTTAAGCACTACTCCAATGCTAGCCGACCCCACCACATACTGACCCACTTTCCTGGCAGCACTGGGATTAAGAGCGTCACAGATGGCCTCCAGGAAGTCATCCTGAAATTCAGAGTCGGGGCAGAAGGGCATGAGATTGAGGCCAATAAATAAAATATAGAGTCTTCAGGTTCAACACTATGTCCAAACATGATTTTTGACTACATTTGTTCATGGAACTGACAAAAATAAGTAGATGGGAAGCGTACTAAATTTTTAAGGGAACAGGTTGCCAAAGATGCATCATGATGGTCTGCATCGTATGTGTCTGTGCAAGTCTTACAGCCATTTCCAGGTCTGAAATCAGCACCAGAAGGAAACAGGCATGGAAGTTCGAACCAGCCAGAAGAGCGTACTCTCTAATGCCCAACTCAGATATGGCCTTGGACACCAGAGCAATGCAGGACGATCAGCTAGGACTTTCTCCCATAGAAGGATATCAGGGCTCAATAGATAGGGTAACAATGTCCTTCAGTGCTAGCGCAGAAAGTCTTCGTGATTCTACCAAGCAGGATTTGATAATTCCCACTGAATAACAGCTTATGTGTGTTTCCCATTCCATATTTTTTTAAATTGGTTTCAGAGGCAGAGGTCAGTGATTCATCAGTTGCATATAACAGCCAGTGCTCATTACGTCACAAGTCCTCCTTGATGCCCTGAACTCAGTTATTACACCCCACTCCCCAGCAATCCTCAGTTTGTTTCCTACAATTAAGAGCGTCTTACAGTTTATCTTCCTCTCTGATTCCGTCTTATTTTATTTTGTCTTCCCCTCCCCTATGTTGATCTTTTTTGTTTCTTAAGTTCCACACAAGAGTCAAATCATATGATATTTTTCCTTCTCTGACTTACTTTGCTTAGTTTAATACACTCTAGTTCCACCCATGTTGTCGCAAATGGCAAGATTTTGTTCTTTTTGATGGCTGAGTAATATTCCATTGACTAACAGTCCATTCTGTACCGTATCTTCTTTATCCACTCGTCAATCCCATTCCCCCATTTTAAGTGAGACTTCAAAAAATTATGTTCTAATTTCTACTCCACTTCAACTGGGGACTTGGGACCTTCTGAAAAGGACACTGCATCGACCACAGACCACGCATGTACAAAACGACAGGGTAACTAGACGGGGCTTGAGTTATCTCTCTTAGACAAAGGGTAAACTCTGTATGTAGTGGCCAAAAGGGTGAGACTGTGGCAGACTTCTAATTGTTTTCCAATCTCACCTCCCCTTATTTCCAACAGAGCCCTGGGTTTTCAGATGGGCAAAAGGCCACTCAAATTAGAAACTCCATTGCTTAGGCTTTCTTGCTACGAAGTGTAGAACATGTGACTAGGTTCTGACCAATTAGATAAAATCAAAGTGACACGTGTAACTTTCAAACAGGGTTTAAAGGGGAAGAACATATATCTTTTTTTTTTGTCTCTCTCCTTCCTACAGACTGGAATGCAAATCTGATGGCTGGTGCTGAAGTAACCATCTTGGACCATGGAATGAAAGCTGTATCCTGCATTCCTAACATGGGAGTGTTATCACAGCTCTGTAGCTAGCTCTGGACTTTATTTACATGGCTGAAAAACTTCTACTTTCTTTATGCCATCACTTTTTTTCTGTCACTTTGAGACAAACCAAACTATAACTTTTATACACACAAATATACATATATACACATATATGTGTGTAATCGAGGTAAAGCCTTTCCCTGCCAGATTTCATATCATAAACAAAATCAAACCGACAAAGTATAATTGTCTAAAGAAAAGAGGATGGTTTTCTGTAAGACCTATAATTCAGTATTTCCCTCCCAACCTTGGAAAGCCTGTAATGAACATTTTTGCTCTGCTCCCCTATACCAGAGTTAATATTGGGGTTTTACTACACTTACCAACATTATGGCTATTTGTATATATACAAATTGTATATATTGTATATATTTATATATAACATATATTGTATATATTATATATGTTGTATATATATACACACACACGTATTTGTATGATATGAACTATGATTTAAGAATGTTAGTCCCCAGAAGACAGTCATCGGGTTTTACTTAGCTTTTAGTATTCTACATCTAACCAGTGTCTGACATACAGTCTATATCCAGTAAGTATTAGTTGGATAAATGCAAGACTCTGGCTCCTTTGAAATTCATATGAGTTCACAATGATTTTGGGGGGTCCTATTTCCAGAATTTAAATTGGTCAGATCTTAATAATCCAAAATTCAATCTTTAAAAACAATGATGAGTTCTATTATCCCGTCTTTTTCCTACTCTTTGCTGCTGTTTGACTTAGTTACGGTGCCTTTCAGATATTACTTCAAAGTCTTGTAGAACGTTCCCATGTACATAACTACATGCACTGTATATGTTCCCTTGATTTCTTCCTGGTTTTGGCTAAGAACATAAGGTCCTAGACAATCAGGAGGCCTCAGGAAATGTCTATCAGAGAATGATGACAGGGATGAGTACAGGAGGTAAGAGTGGCCAAGAACGGACTCGCCTTGGGCCAGCAGCAAGTGACGAAATGGGTCAGTGTGAGGGACCAAGGCCGTATAGGGGTGGGAGTTTGAGTTGGATATTAATACAGCTGGTTCCAGGAAGGAAGGATGAAAGGACATAGAAATGAAGACTTAGTAAGTAAAGGTTTTGCGACACAGCAGATTATGTAGGGCAACAGCTCTGCAGGACGTAACCCTTAGTACGGCATTTTGTTTTACTTACACACACGCTTCATGAAGACACTCTGCAGTTTACAGTTAAAGATGTTGTTATAGATAAATCAGTCATTATCTACTTGTAGTTTCTCTCCCTGTGTTGATAGTCAAACACTGCTTCTTGATCATCCCCTTACCCAGTGACTCTCCACCTGGATGGGGAGTGAAAGCAAAAAGGAGGGGATTCTGACTATGGAAAGATAGAGTAAACTTTTGGAAGAAGTTGTGTCTAATTTAAAATTTTCTAACTGATAATATAGTATAATCCTTAATTAGAAAATTGTGATCATCCCTAATGTCTCTAAGAAGGCTGGAAAGGCTCTAGATGTCATAGTAGCAATGAAAAAAGATTTGGAGGTTCACAGGCTGGCGTGTGAATCTGAATTCTAGCAGTTATTAGCACGGTAACTTTGGGCAAAGTCACCGTATGCCTTGAAGTTGCTCACCTATCACATGGGGGTAACGATATTTCCTGTCTGGTATGAGCCACTGTGAAAATTAAATAAGCTAATCTACATAAAGTGCACAGCACATTGCTTCCAACATATTATACACTCAATAAATATTGCCTTATAATTATTGGTAGCTATTAGCCAGCAGGAGCTCACAGAACACAGAATCTCTACGAATGCAGAGGTTGATGGTCTACGAAAGGGATGTATCACTTTCTCTGCAAAGAGCAGGGGATTTTCTTGTTTATGAGAAGAGAACCTTAATTAAAACAGACTGAGAAATATTACCCTAAGCCTTAATCTCCTTGGTTCCAGAGTGAGTACCATTCATTCAATGACTACACAGTATGCCTGCCCCCTGCTCTCCTGCCCCCCACGCCTGTGTGTACAGGGTAGAAATACGGGGGCAGAGGAGGACAAAAGGAATACTGGGCTAGGAACCGGGAATGCAGTCAACAAAGGGCCACCAAGACTGCTCGGGCAAAAGACAATACTGTATCTCGACAGCTTCTGAACACTCACAGTATTGGGGACAGAAGCTAAAATACCTCTTCTTTTCCCTCCAGCGCCTGCTTACAAGAGCCAACTCTAGTTGACAGCTGACCCTTTAGCATTTTTATTCTCCTAAAACTGCTGTGTCTCTTGGCTTCCACGGTGTCATCTCCTCCTGTGTCTCCTCCTACCCTGGCCTGACCGCCCTGCCTTTTCAACCTCTGTCATACGATCCTCTCACCTTTACAATCACTCAGATACTCATGTTCCCTAGTCCTCTGTTCCCAGCCTTCCATTTTCTAGCTCCCGGATGATCTCATCACCCACAGCTTCATCTACCACTTAAAAGCTAATTACTCCCAAACATTTATCTCTAGATTCTCACCTCCCTCCTGGGCTCTTGGCCCGTATTTTGCCTAGCCTGCAGGGGCTCTCCCCTGAATTTTCTTTTCAAATTCATTTCTATTTTAAATTGCGTTTCAAATTTAGTATGTCCCAAGCCGAACTCACGTTTTCTACTCAATCCCTTCTTCTTCTCGTTTCCCTTCTTGGTTAACCACACCATCTTCTACTCTGTCTTGGGGTAAAATACCAAGAAGCCATCCTTCCCCCTCCTCTATCCTAAGCACACACTGTGAATCTTACCTCACCAGTATTTGTTGAGTCCACTTCATGGTCTCCATCACTAGGGTGACATGCCTTAGGTGGGAACAAGGGTATAGCACGATGATTGGGTTCTGACTCAGGCATCGCATGGCCTCAGTTTCCACCAACATTCCATCACTAACCGCCTGGCCATGGGAATATTACATAACATCCTTGGGACTTAAGGACTGAATAAATTAACCTGTGCCACTGCCCTCATAGCAGTGCTTGGCACAAAAGTAAAACTTAAAACTATTAGCTACTGGTTTTATTACTATTACCATATTCAATATTACTATTGGTATTGCATTTATTGCATTTATTATGGTGCTGAGCACAAAACTGATAAGTTAAAAAAAAAAAGTGATTAAATCAATATTATTAGCATCAGTAGGGAGAATGCTACACAGCAGAAACTGAGGATCTAGTTCTATTACGCATTAAATCATTGTGGGCTCTCACCAAGTCTTTTTAACCAGTGTGAACCCCGACGTTCACTTTAAAAAGTGCAGGTCAAGGGGCGCCTGGGTGGCTCAGTGGGTTAAAGCCTCTGCTTTCGGCTCAGGTCATGATCTCAGGGTCCTGGGATCGAGCCCCGCAGGCTCTCTGCTTGGCGGGGAGCCTGCTTCCCCCCCTCTCTCTGCCTGCCTCTCTGCCTGCTTGTCTTCTCTCTATGTCAAATAAATAAATAAAATCTTTAAAAAAAAAAAGTGCAGGTCAAAAATACCTATCATGCGTACTTGGCTGAGTTTCTGTGACAACATCATGACATAATGCACGAGCCTCGTGGAATATGAAAAACACTCTATCAAAGGAGCAATGCTCACTACCAGTATATGATTTCAAAGTATGTGATTTGACCCTTATGTTTACAATAAGATGTAGAGAAAATGTACGAAGGATTAAGGGAAGGTAGCTTCTCTGTTTCTGAAAGGAAAACACAATCGTATCATAAAGGAAAGATATAAGGTAGAAAGAGATTCGGATGATGAGATTTCTCTCTCGACTAGGCTAGATGGAAAATGTAAAGCTAAATCAATAGAAAATGTAATTATCTTCAAACCAATGAATCACATTTAGCGTAATCCCAAAATAATATGGTGTTTAGCACATGATGTCAGTGTCTTCCAAATATAAATATAATACCACGGTAAAAAAGAAAAAGTAAATGTTTTCCTTGCTACATAGCTGTTCAAATGATATATGCATTCATTTTCTTGAAATAGTGTAGAGGTAGCTAGGGAGACAGAGAAAGAGAAGAGAACGTCACTATTTCCGAAAGATATCTGACAAGAGAGAAAATAGTGAGCAAGGCCTTAGGGACACCCAAAATAGCAACCTAGTTAAAGATATTAGAAAGGATGAGATAAAGCCAGAAAACAACTTTGAGGGAAATATTTTGCCTAAACTATTTGGGAGGTAGTTATTCAGTGAACAGAAACACATCTGGGAACGCATCTGGAAGGAAACTTAATTACCTAATCCTTGCAGAATCGTTTTTTGTTTTGTTTTGTTTTTGCAATTTCTTTTCCTCTGTTCTGACAAATATTGTTGCTTGTGTTTCCAAGCCACTAGGAATAAAACTAGATATAAAAACTAGATATAAAAAACTAGATACAAATTTAGAACAATGTGGTCTTTCATCAGATTCTGTTCCAGAATGGACACGTGGATGACTGGAAACTCATGAAAAGAAGGAAAAAAAACTCAGGATGTTAATGAGTTAGCACCCCCCACCCCCACCCCCCCAAGAGACTGGAAAAGTAGGTCATA
This sequence comes from Procyon lotor, assembly GCA_028646535.1. NCBI lineage: Eukaryota > Metazoa > Chordata > Mammalia > Carnivora > Procyonidae > Procyon > Procyon lotor. The sequence goes on along the minus strand of CM053608.1, from coordinate 119,922,413 downwards.
GGACAGGCTGGGCGGTGATGAGATAACTCTGGGACTCACGGACAGAAACCACCCAGCCGAAACAATCCTAACTTTGGGCCCTTGGCCCCTTTGCTGCCTGAGTATATACTGGAGAGATCGGAGGACAGAACTTCCTCTGCAAGGCTGCCTGCCTCCCCCGCAGTGAGTTCTCTCCGCTAAAAGGTTCTCTTCCCCCCTGAGTGCTCCTTAGTTACTGGTTGTGGTATTTCATGGGGCAACCTCTGGGTACAGGAAGCTCGGGGCTGTGAATGGCTAGCATGACGCTCAGGGCTAATATTCTATAAGCGACATGACGCATTACCCCAGAATTACACAGCACATCGACAGATGATAACGGCAAATTCTGCGGTGGGTAATATTACGGCATTAAAAGTCCCTACAAAGATGCCACAGTAAGGCGCAACTTAAGATCTATCTATGCAACTCACAGGGAAAAACATAACTGATCGTTAGTTCATTCAAAATGTACTTATCGAATGAGGGGATGGATCTTGTCTCCCAAGTTTAAGGTCTGGTTAGCATAAACCAAAAGGCCAAAGCACTCCACGACAAAATAACATCCGGAAACAAACAGATCTTTGAATATATATACTGTTTCACGTCTTAAAATGTACCTATGAAGAGGAAATCCTTATGTATTTCTTTCACACTTTAATGCGTGAATTTGAGGACTCAGAGTTTCTTTTACTTAGCGTGAGCGCATATGTCTGAGAGAGTACCTTTGTATGTCGCCACCTTTGAATATATGTGAATATACGGTCTTATGTTGGGGAGCGACTGTGCAAATTCAATGCTGCTCAAATGAGGGGGGCCCACTTAAAGTCTACGTCCAAGGTCCCAAGGTCCTAGGAACCCTAATTATATCATCCTCAAAACAGCCAAGTGAAAAATCCTCTCTTTGGGAAGCAACTCTTTCAAAATTACATGAAAAATAAAAATAATGATTCAAGTTTTATACTTAAAAAAAAAAAACAAAACCAAATAATAGCTTAAAAAGAGAACAGAAAAACCAGTTCAGGGACAATTAATGAAAGTAGTTGCGCTTAGGAGGTATTTATTAAAAATCCTAACAACATAAATCTTCCTGAAACCAGAGACGCACCTCTGTAATGGAAGCTTCCTTCCACAACCCTGCAGCTCCCATTACGTAGCTCAAGAAACCATCTTCGACGTTCATATGAAAACATCAACTTAGCTAATTTTCCAACTGGATTAATCAATCGGAATAGAATAATTTAAGTCACATGATTGTTTGCTCAGGACCAGCTGTTTTAAATTAGTATATTAAGTAATTTAGACACTTTCCTTTGCAAAGGTTGCGTGATTTAATAAACTCCCATATGCCTCGACATGTGCCAGAACCACTGGGTTATCTTCAATCCAGCTGCTGTTATGGTAATGGCTGCCAACTTTCAAACAACTGAAGAGAATAATGAATCAACTTCAAGTTGGCTCGTAAGTCAACTTCTGTTGCTCCCAGCTAAAACGTGGGCCAGTTTCAACTGTAGAGAAAATTAATTAAAAAGGTTTCACCTCCAGCGTCTCAGAGACATGGCGTCACGGACGTCGCTGAATTCGTGGTTTAAAAGCCGGCAGCCCAGTTTGCATGTTACATGCGATAGGCTGTTTTCAAAATTGGATTTGTTGATAAAACAGATTAGGAAACGCCCCGTCCCTAATGCATAACATGAATATGTAAGTCTCCTATTGATGGGGGGTGGGGGAGATTCTTAGTTGTTAAAGGTTCATTAAGGTGCTCGCTTCGGCAGCACATATACTAAAAAAAAAAAAAGGTTCATTAAGAAAAAAGAAAAAGAAAAAGGCTTCAAAAACTTCAGGAGAAACAAGACAGGAGCTTAAAAAGCAGATATAAGAGGAGAGGGCCATACAAACCACTTTAAGTCAGAGTTGTTTTAACGAACGCACCAAAGTTCATTACAAAATGACAGTTGGAGGCCCTCTTTCCAAAAAAAGGACAATATTTTACTGAATTTTGATAAAACACGGGCCAAAACAATTTTGTGCTAGATCAGTTATCCAGACTAGTGGTTCTCCTATCGAAATCCTTGAAACTCTGGTGTTTCCTAGAAGCACTAATCTATTTGACATAAAGCTGTGCTGGCTTTTTACAGGAAAAGTGAGCAAACTACGAGAGCAAATGCCTGCTAAAAACACTTCATTTATTTCTAAATGTTTGATGCAGTTGAAAATTCCTCCCTGGATGGGTGGACTTCCCCGGAAGAACGGGGACACTTTCTCATTGAAGAGCAAAGGTCTGGTATTTACATCGTCTGCACAGGGATGAGTGCGCGCTGTGCTATTCGTCATGACCAACGGGACAGACTGGACAAAAGATACAATTTTATGGTTCCAGTGAACTGTCTAAAACCATGCAAGGATCACCTTATTAGTAGTCATAATTTCATTTCTTCCTGTTTTCCAAAGAGTCCCTGTAACTTTTATCAGGAATATCTTATTGTCTGCCCTCTACATTTTTCCCATAAATATTGTAAATTATAATCTAAGTATGGAATTGTATACCGAGGTTGCTTTCGCCCTCCCTGTGCACACCCAATACAGAGTTTTAATAAGAAACAGTCTCTTAGAGATGCTATCTAGATTCACAGTCTCCCGTGCCAGTGATTCCTACCACGTGAAACTGACATTATGGATGGATGGGTTGTGGGATGGGGTGTCTTTTCCAGGCATCTCCAATACCCTCTCCAGGGATCTCTGGTATTTCCAGTGCTGGAAATATTGGTGATCCTAGAGTAGAGTACCTGGTTCTGGGATCTTCCAGAGAGTAGAATAGCTATAGAAAAGCTACACAGTTGCTTCAGGGCAACTCGGAATTCAAAGAAAGGACAATGAGTTTGACCCATGAATAAAGGCAGGGGACTATGTTCTAACACTTTGACGCGATCATCTTTTGACCTCTCTATAGCTCGTGGATGCTGCTGAAACTGTTCAAGATGCAACAGATTCAAAAGGTCCATCTTTGGAACAACATAAAAGGCTAGAACTTATTGTGAAATCATTGCCCATTTAGGAGGCCACAGTAATTCCCCAAACAACTGAGTCAGCACTCACCCAAGTGGAGGAGAAAGAGAGGTGTTGATTCCTTAACCTCACTGAATCACATTAATGCAACAAAGCCCTTGGAAAGTGTTCTAGTCTATTCTGCACAACAGGATGCATGTCTACACTTGGCAAAATCTTGTGCAACAGGGTATGAACTGTACACATTATTTGCTACTGCCCTAGTAGTAAGCAAGAGGCAAGAAATTTCACAGATGCAACAATGTTTGCAATTTTGAAAACATTCCATTCACCAGTGCCAACGTGCCCAAAAGGACTCTCTCATGTGAAACAAGTTTATCTACCATAAGCTAGAATAAATGCAAAGGAGGGATACCAGGCAACTTAACAGACATCTAATGTAAAAATTCTTATTCTTTAGCCTTGACCTCAGTTCTTATTTTAAGAGCAGAGAGTATTATAGATGGTAGAGATCTGTCATTATTCTGTTTTCTGCTTTGAAGGCTGTATATACTTAATGATTATAATTATGAAATCCTAGAATAAATGTGCCTTCTATTCACTGATTTGAATATTCGAACAATTAGCTGTGCTTGTCTGAATGCACACAAGTGTCTTTATTTCTAGTGGTTAGGATAATCAAGAAATGCCTAGAGGTGAAAAAAAATTAGAACGACATACAGGAAAGATGAGGAAGGAAGGAGAAAGTAAATAGAAGAAGAAAAAGATTTTAAAAGATTTCTATGTAGTCGGGGTAAGTCACTAATTGAAGGTGGAAAAAATAATTGCTTACAATTTGTATAAAGCAATCATATCCATGTAGCACTTCGGCAGGGTACAAAGGTACATAATTATAAACAAGAAGATGGAAATAAAAAGTTGTATCTTAATTACAAAAAACAACAGAGGAAAAAATTATGGAAAAAAATTATGGAAAGTAGGAAGACCCATGCCACAAATATGCCAAGATAAATGACACATCCCCGGAGGGGAGAACAGTGCCCTAGACTTGAGAAGGTTTTGTATGACCTTGGCCAGCCCTACTATTTCCTGCCTTGTATAATCACAGAAGGCAGTCAATGTTTGGTGATGATGAGAAGTAGGATTTTGAAGAGTATAATTATGGGCTGCAAGTGTTTTCTGTGGAAACAAAATGATCATTCATGTCTAAGATTGTGTAAATATGCCTTAATTTTGGTCAACAGCAATTTCAACCTTAAAAAACAGAATCCTAAAACCTCCTTATAAATCACAATTCTGCAAGTAATCTTCAGGGATAAACGTGTAAAAGCAAAGACGTTCCAGATACTTGTCAAAAAATGCTACTCGGTAGAAAACAGCCTATTTTGTAGTGCCATGATTTGGCCTATCTCCACGTCCAAACCAGCTCACCACCTCAAAAAGCCACAATAAGGGAGATTTAAGCAAAGCCAAAGCAGTTTTCATCTACTAGGTCAGGTATAAAAAGGATCACAACATACGTTACCTTAGAGAGCCCGGCGATCTTACATAAATTCATGGCGCGTCGTGCACAGAGGGGAGGGGGTTACAGGAAGAAACCACATCAAGGCTCCCCAAGGAACCGTAAAGGCTTGGGGAGCTTCAAAACTCTCGCCTTTTCTCTGGTACCTTTAAGTGTGGCTACAGTAAGTGCATTTTTGCCACATGCTTTTGAAAGAAAAAAAGGAAGGGTTATTTTCTTAAGTACTAACAGACTTACCTCTCTTTCAGAAAATCCACTACTCTTCTGAAATCAGCCACGCAGTATTCTCGTCTCATTTCCGTGAGTACAGTGTCAGCGGCAGACTGGACCGGGATGTGCAGAAAAGCGTAGACTCGGGGATGGTTAAGGATTCGGGCCATTTCCTTAAAAAATAAATAAATAAAGGAGAAAACATTAGTTCTTTTAAGGAATTAGCTAGTGGTTTCCTTCAGATCAACGCTCACAAGGGCAAGCAAATAAACGTAGCTGAAAAGAGTCCCAGCCGCTGGCCAGGCTCCCCAAGCCAACGTTACCAGGTAAGACTCCATGACGACGTCTGGAAACTTAACATGACTTTCGGAGGATTCCACACAAGACTTACTTCCTCACGCTCGCCGTCTCTCTTAGGGGACAAAACGAAGGTAAAGTCACGGAATGCCTAAAGAGCAAGGTTTTTGAGGACTTCAAAATAAACACCCTCCTCCCTTGCCTCAGGGCAGTTTTACACTCTGCCTCTCCACGGGCAGTGGTGAAATGGTTAGGGCTCTATTATCCTGGGCACTTGAATAAAATCTCTAGACCTAAGGCCAGGCGACGCTTTTTTTTTTTTTTTAAACATACTGACGGAGAAGGAAGGTAGAACCTGTTACTTTCTCAGCTAGTTAACGAACACACATTTTTTGAGCATCTACGACGCAAAAGAGAGCGCATCACACAACGAAGCTGGCTGTTGGCCGTGGGCCACCGGGGGGACCTCCGGATGCAGGGTCGGGAAGGAGGGAAGGGCAGGGAGAAGAACGCAGCTCGCAAGGTTAGAGCAAACGGGAGTGGAACGGATGAGGAAACGCAGAGGCTGTTTGTAAAATTCCTCAGAGGACACACAGGCGGGCAGGAAGAAGAACCGGAGAGCTGTGCTAGCAGGAGCATTTACAAAAGCAGTAAGAAAAGAGCCTGATTTGGCCCTTCCCCCTGCGGCGCTGCCCACTGAGCCACTGGAGGGCTGGGGAAGGGGGAGGAGGGGCGGAGGGAAAGGGAAGAGGGGCTCACGGCGCCAGTGGGCAGAGGACGCCTACCAAGACACCAAGAGGTAAGAATGTTGAGAAAGGGGCTGCTCGGTGAGAACCTGCCCCCAACTAGTGATTTTTAGTTTTTAAAGGACCGCATCTTCCCATCTGTTACTTCATCTTCATTCTTGGAACAGTATTTTGAGGATCTCGTGTGGACTCAGAGAGCCAGCTAAGTGCACAGAAGCACCTCCTAGTTATTCGGGGGTCAGACGCGTCAACCACACCCTGGGTGTCGCCACTGACTGCGAACACGAGGGCCTTTGCCAGTGTGGGGGAAAGAACAATTAACTCAGAACTGTCACCTTCTTAATAGCGCCCTAGCTGTTTTAAAAAAATCCCTTTGGACAAAGACATTTAATAGCCCGATAATTTAACTCATGGATATGTTTTATCCATACTTTCTTTACTAGAAATTAATCGGTATATATACACAGTATTTTACACACACATACACATATATGGGGCAGACAGATACATATAGAGACATATACATTCAAACTGGAGTTCCAGAGTTTCTTACTTAACAAAAAAAATAACTGGTTAATGTATTACCTGTTCACAAAATGGTTACATTTCTTGGCTGGGTATCTAGCCGGTAGGTCTTCCCACCCTTACTCAGCACCTACGGTGTATGAGACTGTGAGGACACTTACAGTACCCCACAGTAAATCTGCTGGCTTTCTGCCAGGCTTTGGTACCTTTCAGGTCTTTCACGCCTGAACATCAAGATTCACAAACAGTATAAGAAAAACCCTTGTTTTTTAAAGGGGCAGGACTCTGCATTCGCTAACTTTCAACACACCTACTGTGATAAAAAAAAATGACACCTTAACCAAAAAACACAATCTGGGAAATGAAATTTCACTCTCCTTCTCCGTGAGGCAGAGACAGTGGTAGTACCTACTTCCTAGGGCTACTGGGTTATAGGGAAAATAAAATAATTCAACATGTGCTTATCTGTAAGCATCCAACAGAAAAGTTATCCAATATTATTCTTCCTTGCAAAGTATCTGAAGTTCATGGTCACACATGTTCATATAGATTAATGGGTACCCTAAAAGAACAGCTTTTCAATGAGCTAGTTTCCTTAGCTAGTAAGTGAAGGAGAGTTAATTTTTGCCAATTTTCACACAATAGGCTGGAAAGGGGATCCCAGCGACCTTGACCCTGGGCCAGACATGGGAGTGCAGCTTCTCCCAGAAACCCTCAGAGTGGCCACTTCCGCCTAATAATACTTCTGCTCCTCCTCCTGCTACTGCTACTAACTACTACTGCTACTACTCTCCTGTTACTTCTTCTACTACTAGTACTTCTACTCTTATTACTAACTACTGCTGCTGCTGCTGCTGCTACTATACCACACACGGTGATACTATTACTACCACCACCACCACCACTACTACACCACGCAGGGTACTGCCCTGGATAAAGTATTGCCCTGTTACAGTATGACAATTAAGAAATTAAAATTTAATAGCCAACAAGTAGGATAAATTTGGTGGGTTTTCCCTTTGGCTCTCCAAATAAGACTTCCCACGAGTCATTACCTTCAGATTCATGCGAGACGCTGCAATTTTAGAACGGTAGGCACCAGAAAACAAAATAAAAATAACCTTGCTCCTTAAGTCTGTATTTCTTCTACTAAAGGAGTTAGGACTTACTTAACATAGACTAATGTACCCCAAAGAGACAAAGTACATATTTTTGGTTCTGCTTTTAGTTCTAGTCCTTTTCACGAGAACTCAACATGTTGATTAAAGACCTTTTGGTTTCTTCATCCTTCAAAACTCTTTTATTTTTAAGGGTCAGCTTCTGGTCACAGCTTCTCCGTGTCAGAGATTACTCCCTCTCTGGTTCCTCAACAGCTATGCCTGGTGTGATCCGAGGAAACTGCTGTTCCACCTTGCACCATGAGCCTCAATCTCCAAGACGGAAGCCCGAGAGGAGCAGGGAGTATGGATTACTCCTCTTGCTGGATCCCCACAATGGCTACTACGGTACTAAGTACGTACCATCAAATCAGATATAGACCGTGGTTTAAACCACAAAAACACCCATACAAATTCAAAATACAAGTGCTATTTGATAGGGAGACAAATTTTCAATTAGTAACAATTCAGTTTGACTAAAGCAAGTAATAAACATATGATTGGCCTGCCTCAATTTTTGCGAGTGAAAAACCACATGTTAATATATAGGTAAATACCAAGTAAAAATCAGACATTTCATAGTAGCCACTTCCCCCACGGGTTATATTTCTAAAAGTCTGTTGCAGCTTTATATTGGACTCACAGTGTATTTTCTTATGCAAGTGATTTATAAATGACATGTGGGGTCCAGGTTAACCAAAGAAAAAAGAAGCACTTAGTTCAAAATGTGGCTAACAAGAGACTGGCAGCCTTGGGCAGCCCTGAGCTCTGGAGAGAGTCTGGGTAGTCAGGCCCGTGTGCTAGTTGGCAAGGTGCACACAGGGGGCTGTGTGTGTGTGTGTGTGTGTGTGTGTGTGTGTGTGTGTGTGTATGTAGCTCTGCTAGCAACTAGCATGGAAACAGTATCTCTATTGATATAAGGTTACTTATAGTTTAAGGGCAAATGTATCAAGGCTGCTTAGCATCCAGACAGTGACTACGTTATAGGCAGGGACTACAGGAAGGCTAACCAAATCCACGAATCAGGACGTCCATCCAGTGCTTTTATATGGAGTTCTCCTTTCATGAGCTTGTAATCGTCTCAATCTTAAATAACATCTCAATGTTATTTTTTTTATAAACTTAAAAAGCAATGAAGAAATAATGAGTTGAAGAAAACACTTAATTTTAAAAAACAATTCTATGTACGGGTATGTTTTTATTTTTTATTTTATTTTTGAAAGAGAGAGAAGGCCTGTACGTGTGTGAGTGGTGGGGTGCAGAGAGAGAGGGAGAGAGAGAGACTCTCAGGCAGGCTCCATGCCCAGTGGAGAGCCTGACACAGGACTCAATCCCACGACTCCAGGACCATGACCTGAGCCAAAACCAACAGTCAGACACCCAACTGACTGAGCCACCCAGGTGTCCTTGTATGGGTACACTTTTAAAAGAAATGTTCGGTTTCATTTTTGTTGCTCTGCAGTCATCAAATAAATCATATTCTACCTGGATTTGAATATATACCCTACCATCTTAACAAGGTCATTCAGTGTGTGAGTGTGTAAAATAAATTAATACCTTCATTCAGATGCCTGTGCATTCATTTTGATAGTTATCCATTCGAAAGGCCTCTCAGATTATAGCTTTGTTAGAAAGTACATGCATATTTAAAATGCTAACCTTCACTTCATTTTCAACTAAACTAAGACATATGATGAAGCAAAAAGATACTTCAAAAAAAATTACACTATTACCTACAAGCACTGTAAAAAAATAGCTTATTTGAGATATAATTCAAATGCCACACATTTGACCTATTAAAAAAACGTGCAATTCGATGCTTTTTAGCATATTCATAGGATGGTGCACCATGACCAAAGTCTAATTTTAGAATGTTATCATTCTCTCTAAAACAAAGCCCATACCCACTAACAGTCTCTTCTCATTTTCCCCATTCCACAATCCCTTTCCCCGAGCCTGAAACAGCCAGCACTCTACTTTCTAACTCTATAAAAATTGCCTATTCCACACATTTCATATAAACAGAATCATTAGTCTTTTGTGATTGGCTTCTCTCACTTATAATGTTCTCAAGGGTCACCCATGTTGAAGTGTGTAGGTATTTTTGTTCAATTAAGTAAAATACAGGAATTTAGAATTTATTAAATATGCCACTTCATGCCAGAGTATCTCCAATGTTCTGAACATGAGCTTGATTATGGTGGTAAAGCAAGTTTGGTCTATACATATGGGCTTTAACAAGACAATCTAATGGCATAAATCGAATAGAGAAGAGCTGTTAAATACAGGCTCTTACTAGGAAAAGCAATTAATAGAGACTATAAAAGATGGGGGCGATGTTACAAAAATTCTTTTAAAAAAATTTCTCTTAAAAATAGAAGGACTGGGGGTGGGGCCTATATATTATCATTTTTTTGGTTCCCATTGTTTTTTGTTTTATCGCGGTATATATATGACATAAAATTTCCCACTTTCACCACTTTTGAGTTACGATTCCATGGCATTAAGTACCTGAACACTGTTGTGTGTCCATCACCACTGTCCACCTCTAGAACTTTTTCACCAGCCCAAACTGAAACTCTGTACCCATCAAACAATACTGCCCCATGCCTCCCTTCCCCCTGCCTTTCATACTAGTTTGTGTCTATGAATCGACTAATCTAGGCGCCTTATATAAGGGAAATCCTACAATATCTGTCCTCTTGTGCCTGGCTCATTTCACTTATCATAACGTTTTCAAAGTTCACCCCTGCTGTAGCAATATTATGTTATTCTAAATATCGCTTTTCCAGGCACTTGGGTGTTCTCTACTCTCAGTGCCAGGGAACAATGCACAGGCTTCCATTAGCACTTATTTCCCTGTCCTGTAATTTTACTGTACATGCTCACACCTCAATGAATAGATCTTATCTGCATCTCCCAATTTCCTTGCAAATGCCCAGGCCCTTAAATACTTAAGGTACAGATGAATGAATGACTCGATGACCCAATTAATTAGTCAACATGGCTATGTTACAGTAAGTCCTTACAAAGACTTCTAGCTAAAGGTCAAAACAGCAATGCCTGTGTTCTAGGAGATCCTATTTCTGGAGTCACCTTCAACACTCTGAAAGTCATGTAAGTCAAGATAAAATAAGACCAGAGTCCTATTTCATCCATTACTTCATTAGTGACACTGTAACAGCCACTAAGTGAATTACCAGCACCTACATTTACTCAGCAATCTAAAAATAAATTATCTTTTAATAGCATCAGAAAGTGAATGAGGGAGCCTAGGAAGAGAATATTCCCCATCCTTATGTCCCAAGTGAAGATGATTAGATGGTGTGAACAGATTCTAAGTCACATTTGATCTGTAACTTAATTATAACCCGGAATTCACTTCTAAACTGCAAAGAGTTAACATATTCAGTATTTGTGTTAAAAGAAGTTGAGACAAATATCTGTTCTAATTAGCCTTCACAGAAATGTTAAAAGGACTTCAATGCTCCTTTACCATTACCACTTCATCTAAATGTCATAGTCAATAATCAGACTTTACATTACAAAGATAAAAATATACATTAATACTAATGTCAGAATGCTAAGAGTTGTAATTATACACACATTTATTTTCAACTGATATTATCATTATTCTATTTTATAATTATAATTCTGCTCTGCCATCACCAAGAAATCAAAAGAGAGTGTTTGTATCCTGACTGTGGTGATGGTTACACGAATTTCTATGAATGTGAGAATTCCTAAAACTTGAACACACATGATTAAGTCAATTTTACTGTATTAGTTTTAAGACAAAATAGCAAAGAGGAAAATTCACAGTAAAATCTGATGTGCTTTAAACACCTTATGATATGAACAGGTATAGCCTAAAAAAACAAATGTATAATATATATATAGTTGCCCTTTTTCTATTGTAGTCTACTAACCACTAAGAGAACAAATCAATACCCGATCAATTTAATGGGGAAAGTGCATCCCAGTTAGACTGAGCACTCAGTGAAGACAATTCAATAGGCTTCTCTCAAGCCTGATATAAATAATTAAGGAATGCAATGGAAAGGCAGATGTTATCATTTTTAAAGATTTTATTTATTTATTTGAGAGCAAGCGAGCATGAGCAGGGGGCAGGGCAGAGGGAGAAACAGACTCCCCTCACTGAGCAGGCAGCCCGATGTGAGGCTCCATCCCAAGCCTGGGACTCGGGGATCATGATTGGAGCCAAGGTAGGTAGGTACTTAACCGACTGAGCCACCCAGGCGCCCCCAGAAAAGCAGATGGTAACGACTTGTTTTTAACTATTCAACACATTTATTTAAGCTCTAGTTATTCAAAATGAGGCCAATGTTAGAGAACTTTTGTTTCAAGTGTTAGGTGGGATACAGGAAAAAGAATGTTCTAGTGACTTAACTGCTCTGGTAAGAACTGCTTGGTAGGTAAAGGATGCCGCTAAGCAAGGATTTATTCAACATCAAACTATGATTCTGGGACTGGGGCTGCAGAGAAGACAGTGAGGCCCTCTGCACGTTACACCCATGGTAACCTACAAGGGCGCCCCTCTGTGAAGGAGCGTGAGGCCTGAGGCAGGCGCCCTGTCGGGCAGTTGGGACCCATCTCACCTGCGCCCTCAGCTCACGGTGCAGGTATTTCTATTATTTCTGGGGCAGAGTGAGTCGCTATTTGCCAAATATCCTGGTTTCCCCGCCCTGTGGGGACTCAGGAGCAGCTGTGGGACTTGAAAGGCCGGTGCCACGTGGGCAGAAATGGCAGGTGCTCCTTCCGGGCACGAGGTTTAAAGCCAGGGGTTTTCGGGGGCTCCCATTTTCCTCCTTCCGCGGTCTAAGCTCTGAAGCAGAGCCAACCTGAACGGAGCTTGTCAACCGGTGACAGGTAGTTAGCACGAGCAAGGACATACATCTTTGTCATTACAAGACACTGACATTTTTTGAGGTCGTTTGTCATACAGCGGAACCTAATGCATCCCACCGCCACCCTGTCACTTTATGGGTGAAGGGGGACATTCGGGGACATTTAAAGCAATATGTTGGCAAGGAAGAGTCGTAAGTGGAATAATGGCACTCAGGACACATGCCTCTCAGACTGCAAAGTCCTTTTTCTGAACCAGTGCTCAATAAACACGGGAGTGGAAGTATGTATCAATTACAAAGGGAGAAGAAGGGAGGAAGAAATTAACTATTAACACGGGCAACAGACGATTTCATCCCAAACGGAGTTCAATTTTCAATGCCAAACACACATTCTCCAGGCAAACCCGAACAGGCAACACATAGCATATCCCCGTATCCTGAGACACAAGGCTGTGGATTTTGTACAAGAACCCAGCAACCTGCTTTTTCAGCCTAATAATACCAATTATATCTTTAAAGTATATTTGGGGAAAATAAGAAGTACACTTGGGGACTACTTAATGTTTCTCTACCTATTTACTCTTTCATCAAATATCTCAATTGTTAACACTCTTTCCTGAAATCATTTTAAAGAGAAAACTGTCCATTGAGGGACTGAGCTTACAGATCTTAAGAAGCTGAACCTGATACACACCTTTGGGGGAAAAATATGCAGAAAGTAATTAACATAAATTAACAAAAAACCCCACTTCTTTTCAAAAATGAATGTAAAAAAATGAATGTTTTCTGTATTATAAAACTAATATATACTCATTTTTGAGATTTTGGAAAACAGAAAAACAGAACGGGAAAAATTAACCATAGTTAAAGCAATCACTGTTCAAAGAAAAACATTCCTCTTATTATCAGCTTCAAACAATTAAATTATAAAATTATATCTGGTATTACCCAGTGGGCTTGGAAAACTGAAATGATTTTTCAAAGACCAAAATATTAAGCTTAACAATACAGCCTTCTTGTGAGCTCAATTTCTTCAATAATGAAAGAAGAAAACCTTTCTTCTAAGCAGGGTCCAAATCACCCAGGCACTTAACTCCAGGGGCTCATAATGCTGCCACATTAGCATAACAGGAGAGAGAAATCTGAATATGAAAACAACAAACAAAGGAGAATCAGAGATAAGAATCAGCAAAACATCTTCGAATCGTTCCTGAAGAAGTTATTACCATTAGGGCAATGTTGTCCCTGGAGCTAGGATAAGAGAGTGAAAAAGATAAATAGACATGAAACAAATTTCTTTGTTCAAGAACAGAAAAAATGGGAAGGAAGGTAAAAGGAGAGAAGAGGGACAGGCGATTCTTTCCCCATTCCCAAATTCACCTTAGAGGGCCTTTGAGACCTTTGGTCTTAAAAACATGGACCTTAAGCAGTCGTTTAATGGGAATGATTACAAGGGGAACCAAAAACATTCCTGGCCCTCCAAATCACAATGCTAGGAGTGGTGCAGCAGCAGTGGGGAGGGTGACGGTGATAAAAAGATAGCAGTTAGCATCTCCGCGTGCCAGACACCTGCTGAGTCACACTCGTCACATTTAAACTTCTGGACAAACTCAGGAAAATAGTTTTACTCGATCTAATGCTACGAGAAGTGAACTACTTTGCCCAAAGGACAAGGGCAGAGCTGGAACTACACACCTGCACGCTGACCCATGAAACGTACCAGAATATGCCACCCAAAATGCGCCTCTTTGGTGTATGAATTCTTTTGAGTTAAAGGCAATTAAGAATCAGCAGACCCAGGAAAAGCTCTGACAACTAGGGCCTTCGTTTTCCTTTTGTAGAAGAAATTTCTACTTATAAGGGAAATTTCCATTAAAAAAATTTTTTTTATTAACATGTATTATTTGCCCCAGGGTACAGGTCTGTGAATTATCAGGCTTACACATTTCACAGCACTCACCATAGCACATACCCTCCCCACTGTCCATCAATTTGGAAAAAAGAAAAAGATGTAAATATGGACATTCCAAACTAGGAAGAGGAGAACTTTTAACATCTCTTAGTAATGATGAAAATCCAACCTTAGATCTGCATTGCAAACTTTACTAAAGAATCCTTGTTAATCATAATTTTCCTGGTCATCTTCTCTTAATTTGTCTCCCTCACCTTGAAGCCCCAAACCCCTTTTCTTTCATTTTAGCATAGGATGGCATATAAACCCAAATTCTAAGCACTCATTTGGGTTGCTGATTGCCGGATGCATACATGAGTGATGCACAGTTAATTTCTTTTCTACTCTTATTAATCTGCCTTTGGCCAGTCTAACTGATAGAGGCCCACCTAGAGAACTTAAGGGGGGTAGGTAGTGGAAAACACTGCTCCATCAAATGTGTCTCACAAAGCCATCCTTCCTGCAGACTGATGTGTGATCATCCCTAAACCTAAAACTATTCTTGAGGAAAGGCACAAACTAATTCACATGAAGATGTTAACAATCATCTCTGGAAGCAGGGTTAGAAAGAAGCAGTGCAGAGTGGGCTCTTTAAACAAGATGTAAAATACAGAGACACATATCAGTATCTATAGAGATACAACAAAGGTGATTTAAATTTTAAGTTGCAAAATTTTCTTTATATCAAATTTATTAGAAATGTATGGATTTTTTTTCAAATGCCTCAAAATGTATAAACAGCTCTTATGTTACTTGAAATTAGATGGCAGTAAACAGGATCTTTTTAATCTTTTGCTGCTGAACGGTATGAAATCTGAATTCAAACTGATTAACGAGTATGGGTATATTATTTTTATAAGGCAATAAGGCAAGGCATATTTCCTCCTTGTTCTACTTTAATTGTTTTCACTTGGTAAAATTGGCTTCACACGTCAGTTCTTTAATTGGAACTGAAATGAAAGCATTTCCAGTTACTGGAGGGGAGGCTAGCTTGTCTAAGAACACCTTGTCAGAATATTTGATATTCTAACCTGCTGCTTTTAAGTACCATGGCTCCAGAGTTACAGAATCAGATAGATTATCTAGTGCATCAAGAAAGATCAGGAAAAACTTCCATTTGGTGAACCAAATTTACCTTTTAATACTTGTGCTAATTTTTTACTGTTTTGTTATTTTTTTAATAAAAAAAAAGTTACAATTCTATGCTATTGAAATAGACTTCTTCAAATGAGCAAGGAAAATGAAGGTTTTTATTATCTTCATTTCTATCAAAGCCTATGGCCTCTACAAATATAAAAATTTGCTGCATCTTTATTGCAGGTTTCTGGCTAATGATAATAGAAGCAATCATCTGATACAAAAGTATTTTCAGATCTTAAATTTTGCCATTTTTATAGGATTAAATTACTTAAAAAAAGACAGTATAGCAGGCTCTGCAATTCATCTTGAGAAGATCAGATGTGTCATAAATAAAGATTATTAATAATTATGTTTACCTGCCTTCAGAACCGGATCAACGTGGGTCTAAGTAACAATGATTAAGGAGATGCAATGCATCACATTACAGGCTAAGAATTTCCTTCTGTCTTAGGTTAGAAAAATGATTTCCAAAATAAGTACTCTACCTTTTTAAAAAATATTTCAAAATTAGCTGGAGATTGAGAATATAAAAAACAGAAAGGAAAATAAAGAACTATGTCACAGATAAGTCTAACAAAATGCATAATATCCTTAAAGACCCAGGATGGAAGATAATGGCCATCAAGAGTTTTCTATACAATGTTGGATCATTTCTCTGGTCCCATCCTCACAGGACTCTAACTAACCTCTCCACAGAACTACCCAATGGCCACAGGTCAGAGGATATCTAGGAAGAACTGGGAATTACGCCGAAAGGTGTCAAGAACTGGGAGAACACATTCCAGATGAAATTTATTCCAAGTATCCCCTGGGTGAAATTAACACTCTGGAATATCTTCTGAGTGAAATGAAGAAAGGAAAATCCAACCCTGTAGAGATTTAAGAATCACACATTAAAACTACTCATTCAAAGCTAAAACCAAATGGATGTTTAATTTTATTTTTTCCTTAATAAACTATTGAATGACTTTCTACAATCTCTGGTTGTATAAATGGAACTGAAAAATGAAGTTTGTATAGCAGAATGGATAAAGGAAATGTGATATATACTGTGTTTTATGCGCACACACACACACACACACGTGCACAGGAATATATTCAGCCTTTAAAGAAGAAATCCTGCTACTTCCAAGAATCTGAATAGACCTCAAGAGCATTATGCTAAGTAAAATAAGCCAGATCTTAAAAGTTCTCATCATAAGAAAAAAATAATTATAACTATGTGTGGTGAGGGTTGTTAACTAGACTTACTGGGGCTATTATTTCAGATTATGTACAAATACTGAACCATTATGTTGAATGCATGAAACTAAAATGTTATATGTCAATTATATCTCAATTTAAAAAATGATTTTGCTAATTGGATTGTGATGATGGTTGTACAAGTATACAAATTTACTAAAAAATATCATCAAACTGTACACTTAAAAGAGGATAATCTTCAAGCTTAAAATGCAGAAATTTTAGTATAAACTATTTAAAGTTGGAGTTTATTTAGAGGCATATATCAGGTCATTGAAAAAGCCAAAATAAGAACTGTGAATATCAAATCACTAAAATACATTGCTTCTTGGTAAAATTAGGTGCTATCAACTCAATTCAACCAAAGATGTCAAATATTTTTTATATGTGATGTGAAAGGTGAATGCAGGGGTGGGGGGTGCTAACTAAAATGTAGAATATTGAAATTATCTACTAGAGGTAGAAAGTGTTCTTAATAAGAATTGTAAATAAATTATTAATTCTTTATGTACATTGGGAAAGACAGGGGAATTGATAATTGAAATGTGGATGGATTTTTAGTAGGCAGGAGTACCTTGGAGGTGGGGAGTTCCATGCTAGACCGAAGGTGACATATGACCAAGGGTGAAAAGTCTAGAGCATGTTCTGGGCAAAGCAGCAGGTCTGTTTCAAGTGGAAGTATGTTACTTGAAAGTGGGTAGATAGTAGAGGGAGGGAAGAAAGTCATCATTGGAAAATGAGTTAGGAAAGGCGGGGTAGAGGGCCAGCCTAAGGCGCAGGATTTTGTTTTGCACACAAGTCAGTGGTATTGAAACTTTCCCTTGGTATTACCCCAAAATAATTCCTTAAAAAACCATGAGCCACTTCACACATTTTTTACTGACACTGAAATTTTTTTTCACAATAAGTTTAAATAAGTTGCAAAGTTCAAATATGGAATTATAAAATAAAACTATGACATCACCCTCTTAAATGTATTCACTGAAGTAGAATAAAAAAATTGACATTCTCTTTTTTCTTTCAGTTTGAATTTCCTTTCTACTTCCTCCACAGAATTTTATCTAATATGTTTTTAAGCTTGAAAGCCTACTGATCATTCTAACCATCCTTCTGTGTATCAACATGTGTGTGTAAGTTAAAATAAAAACATTATTGTGACCGCAGGCTCTAAGTATTTTTAAAGACATTTTTTAAAAATGGAATTGTCATTTAATCACTAGTACACAATTCATCAAAACAGCATAAATATTTATTAAGCATAAGTGTAAACATTTATTATAAACGCAGTCTTTAATGAAATGGACTGTGAGGACAGTGGGCCTGGGAACTTTGTGTGCTGCCTTGACTAGGGCAGCTCTGTTTGGTGACCTGAAGGTGACCTCTGGTTCCATACAGGTGAGAGGGAAGTGTGGCAGGAGACCCAGCATGAAGCCTTCACTACAGACAGATCAGTTATAGGAGAGAGTACAAATGGACAAGGATGACCTGGAAATGGATTCATTTTTAAGGACCCTCGCCTGCTGGTTTGTTTCCCTCTTGGAATACACTACGGTCATTGCCAAACACTATGGTTTGTTAGGAAGAAGTGTGTGACCCGCACAGTGCAAAGGGACGTACAGGAGGTAGATGTGGCAAAATACCCAAGACTTCTAAGGGTTGAGTAATATAAGAAACACACAGCAACTATTGGGGGATAGTGGATGAGTATGAGAAATACACTGATTTTGAAACTCTGTAGGAAAAGGCTGTAATTCTTTGGCAAGGAAATGGTGAGCTCATTTTTAAAAATGGCGATATAATTGACATACAACATTATATTAGTTTCAGGTGTACAACATAATGATTTGATATTTATGTATATTTTTAAATATAATCACTACAATAAATCTAGTTAACATGCCTCATCAGACATAATTACACATTTTTTTCTTATGATGAGATATTTCAAGATCTACTCTCTTGGCAACTTTCCTTTTTTATTTAAAAGATTTTATTTATTTGAGAGAGAGAGAGCGTGAGAGAGAGAGAGGACAAGCAGAGAGGAGGGCAGAGGGAGAAGCAGGCTCCCCTGTTGAGCAGAGAGCCCAACGTGGGGCTCCATCCCAGGACCCCGAGATCATGACCTGAGCAGAAGGCAGATGCTTAACCAACTGAGCCACCCAGGGGCCCCTCTCACCGGCTTTGTACATACAACACAGTATTGGTTTTTTTTTTAAAGATTTTATTTATTTATTTGACAGAGAGAGATCATAAGCAGGCAGAGAGGCAAGCAGAGGGAGAGGGGGAAGCAGGCTCCCCACCGAGCAGAGAGCCCAATGTATCCCAGGACCCCCGAGATCATGACCTGAGCCAAAGGCAGAGGTTTTAACCCACTGAGCCACCCAGGCGCCCCCTAACAGTATTGTTAACTACAGTCACCAGTATGCTGTATGACATACAGTGCTGTATGACACTATATAGTATATCCTCATGCCCTGTTTATTTTATAACTGAAAGTCTATACCTTTTGACCACCTTCGCTCATTCCTTCATCCCACATCTGTTCTCTGTATCCATGAGCTCGTTTGTTTCTTTTTTTAAAATTCCACATCTAAGTGAGATCATACAGGATTTGTCTTTCTCTGTTGGGCTTATTTTACTTAGTATAATGCCCTCAAAGTTCACCCAGATTGTTGCCAGTGGCAGGATTTTCTTTTTTTATTTTTATGCCTGAATAATATTCTTAGGAGAAGTATAAAACATTACTGTATCTACAAACACATTTTCTTTACCTGTTCATTCATCCATAAATATCTTACTTTTTATACAGGAGAATTTTTAATGAACACTTAACCAAAAATAATTTTTCATCATTACAAATATGAAAAGACTAATTATGACTATTACTAAATTTTAGATGCTTAAAAGTCCTTTTTAAGATAACCAAAATATAAGGAGTTCACCTGACAAGTCAGATCAGTTGAAGAGCAGAGGATACTGCTCAGATGCTACGCCAGTATCCAACCGTATCTTAATTTTGCTGTCCAAAGTAAGAGATACTTTAAACAAATGAAAACTCCACATTCAAGAAAAAAAAAAATCCACATTCACATTTTGCACATTTTACTACTCAGGTCTCTAAATCAACAACCCATAATAAAATGATGATTAAATCCATTTTAATATTTTACTGAACTTTAAAATGTGCAATATGATAGAGCAATTCCCCCAGTCCCCTTCAAAAGAAAAAAAAAAAAAAGTACCAGACTGCATCACTCAGTAATAAAACTATTAACTTACAGCCCAAAGAGAGTATGAAAACCTGCTAGTTTCAAATACAGTTCAACTTTATAGTTATCTGCAAGTCGAACTTCACATTTATTTCCTGATTCTATTTTTCACAAAGTACTTTGTATTACTAGATATAATTATATATTCTGCAGAATGAAAAAGTAGAATACAAGGCCTCCTTTAGTCCCATCTGGATATAATAAAGGAATCAAATTTTGAAATGGCAGGACTGTGAAAGGAAAATTCTACCTTTAATCATAACAGAAACAGCTGATTGCCCTTTTTCCTACACTGTGGCACCTACTAATAACTGTTAAGAAAAACACTAGCCACATGTGAAACTCTGAATCAGTGGGGGATCTGAGGAGCCACAGACTGCTTGAATCAGTTTCAAGCTGCCTTTACAAAACCCAGTCCCAAGTTGAACCTTTGCAACATCCGATGTGGAATGTCCTCTGGGGCTCTGATTACGTAGTAGCTGAGCAGCCACATCTGTGACACATCACAAAACCAAGGTAGCTGCCAGTCACATTTTTAGTTTTCCATCTTTTAAGAACATATACTTCTGGTTTAGTAAGACCTACCCTGTTCTTAATAGTCTAAAATTTTAGACTCACTTCAATGTCTTTGAGTCTGGAACTATTTTCTCTTCCTTGAGTTAGTAGAGATTAATTAAGATTATTAATCTATTAATTATATACATAAGGAAAAACATATTAAATAACTTTAGGTGACTTATTAAAAAGTCAAAAGATGAGAAAACTTAGAAGAACCTAAGAGAAACATAGATCAAACTGCTCTCCCACCACAACTTCTAGGCAAAGATAAAAATTTAAAGAGGTTATATGACTTGTCCAAGGTCACACAGTTAAACTGGGTTGGAAGAAGAAGGGTTAGAACCAAGGTCTTCAGATTTTCAGAACAGTGAGTGCCTTCTTAAATGCCACTCTTAGAAGTTAAAATTTATGACAGGTTTCAGAATAAAACACTTTTATTACAGATTTAACCAAAGTACACAAAAATGTATTCTAACCGTGCCTGTGACTTACCGAGTCTGGCGTCATATAAATACATTTAATATGAATAAAACCACTACATTCCAAATGTTTTCATTCTCTTGAATAGGCATTACTACCACCAATTACCCATTGGGCAAAACCAACTCACAACCAATCCCAAACACCTCTCCATTTGTGGAAAGGTTAAATTCTGGGTCATTCTACATACATTAATTCGTTGTTATACTGATGTTACTCTATAACTAAAACAAAATACTAGATTTACATAGTATCCCACAAAGCACTGTTGACACATTATTTAATATTCTCTGTAGAGGGTAACTGCTATTAGGCCCCAGGTGATATCTGAAAACATTAAAACCTGGAGAAATGTGCAAATCTGTCCAGTGCCCCACCTAAATCAACAGCACATCCAGGACAGTATCAAAGAATGGCCCTGACCCCGCCAATCAGCAACCCTCAGTTCTGTATGGAGTCCCTCTGAGTTCTGAAATCCAAGATCCTTGCTTAAGACAAGAGAACGGAGGCTCATGAGCTAACCCACACTGTGGTCTCAGCATTAACTCACTGGTAACACATGCTCCAAGAAGGAAATGCGCCTGAAACAGAGGAAACGAACAGAGGTGAAGGCAGACTAGGTTGGTGGTAAGAGCAAGAGGGACAAAAGTAGATTAATGTTTATCTTGTCTCTTTTTGACTTCTTTCCAGAAATAGTAAAGACCTTGAGAAGGAGAGACATACAAAGAAACTTACAGGCTTCCATCAGTAAAACTGAGAGTGAACCAAAGAAGAGGAGCTGGGGCCTCGGGACACTTACAAAGGCTCACTGCGAGTGTGGAGAGCGCCCCAAGCCCAGTGCGGCTGGGAGAGAATGCCAGAGGGGGTGTGTCTGAGGACTCCCGGAGCCAGCCACCAAAATGATCCCCAATTCCTCTCCAGGGCCAGAGGTGGGGAACAGATGAGTCCATTTGCAAAGCTATCATCTCATGAACAACAGAGAGATCGTTGTGATATGGTTTTCTGCAATTTTCACTTTTATACTGCATTATTTACAATATGAAAAGCATTTGAAAGTATGGAGGGCCATGCTATCCAAAAGAATGTTTCTTTCTCAGGCTTCGGATGGAAGATACACGTCAAGGAATTAATTCCTCACACTCATTACAGAAACTCTTTGTGCTCATGGAGTTCATGAGGTTTAGGCCTCACAAAGGTTTCCACAAATAGGATATAACCCTGAAAGCACCTGTTAAGATGATTAGTTCAAACCAAATACCAGATAATGAAATGGCACAACATTTTTTAAAAATGCTTTTTTCTTTTAAATTTTAACCCACATTAAGTAAAATGAGTTTGAAAAGATTTCAGAAGGCTCAGAATTAGAAATTGAATGGAAAATTTTAAATGTCTCATTCAGCGAAATCCCTCCAAAATGGTGCTCCTTTTCAGAAAGGCTCAGATGTGAATGAAGTGATCAAGATTCAACTAAATGAACAGATTAATGAGAAAACTGATTTAGACTCAGGTTTTATACTTGTGTGAACACTTCACTACAATCATGACCCATTCAAGATAGAAGAATAAATAAAAACATCATAAAGATATTTTAACAAAAATGTTGTTAATAAAACCAAGGCATTTTAAAATCTTTGTTTACTTTCATGACGGTAAAACAATGTACTGCACGTTTCAAAAACACTCATTAATCCCTGGAATTAAATATCTCTGTATCACCAGTATTTTCCAGTGGTTTACTGCAAATCCTAAAGTTTATATAGTTCTTAGTTGCCAACTGGGTATCTTTTTAGTTTAGTAAATTGACATCAATTGCAAACATCTTCTTTTTGATTAACAAATGCTTAGTCAATTGACAGGCAAAGCTTTCTGGAAGACTACACAGATGATGGTACATAGCCTTGTGAAGGGGACATCATTATCAAGAAAACAAAGCATTTTTATGAATCAAGACAAACAGAAACGTTAGCAACATAAAAGACAGTGATTGTAGAAACTGAAGTATCTATTAGAATAGAAATAAAAAATACTATTTGATACAGCTTTTAAAAAGAGAATCAATTAAAAATAGAGAGCGAGAAGCAACCAACTGTCACAGTCAAGATTCAGTCTATGTATGTCACATTACCTCCTATGTGGTGCCCAGAGCAGTGAGCATCTAATGAGGTATACACTTTATCTCTGTGCTTTCTGTGAGGGTGATGTTTGTTACAGGCCACTGAGAGACTCAATTAATAGTGATCTTTGGCTGTCAGTAACCTTCTAATGACATGAGCTCCTCCTCAAAAGCGTTAGGAGCGCAGATGGCACCATAAGTGATTGATGGCACCTTTGACATGGAACACAAAAATTAAGCAAGAAAATTGACTAACCCAACACACTAATGGCTTGACAGATATATAGGCAGCACATTTGAAGGCATAAATATTATTTACCGACATCAGAAGGAATGGCAGAGTAAAGACCTCTGAAAATTCTCTCCTCCATAAAAGCAATGTAGATAGTGACAAATGGTCAAAAACAATTTTTTCAGAGTTCTGGAAATTAACTAAAGGCTTGTAGCAATCTGGGTAGCCTTTATTCAAGAAAAACAGAGGAATCCTGGTAAGAATAGTGAGCTATGAGGCATTTTAAACCTGCCCTTTCCTCTCCTCCCACTCCCCAGTTCTGCAGTAGCCTTGAAAACCAAAAGCCTCTAATCATGGTGCAAACCAGCAGCTGGACAGCCACTGGTGGGGACAAAAGAGGGTCAGAGCTCCTTCAAAGCCCTATTCCAAGAAAACTGTCATTATCTGATCCGTCGAGTGGTTCTAGGGAAGACTCTACTCACTCCAAGCTTGCTTATTTAACCTGACCTGGCACTCACACAGTGAAAAGAGCCTTTTTCCCAGGGGCATTTGTCAAAAATAATCAGCTGCAATTGTTCAACATCAGGGCTGCCTGGGGCTGTGAATAAGTTAGGGCAAATGATAAACAAACCAAAAAGCTTAACAGGAAAAACTAGGGAATGTGATGTCCAGAGGGGGCTTTGAAGAACCCTGACATATTGTGGGGAATCTAGAGGGCCACGAGCGTGCACAGGACTGTGTGTGTCGAGGTTGTACATGTGCTCACAAAAGACCCAAGAAGGCCCTCAGCTCTCACCTCTGGCTCAACCTGAAGTTTCGCACAAACAGAAAGTAAAGGTAAAGACATAGCTGTAAGCACCCTGATTGAGCATTTAAGATATTCTCCAGTACAGTACTCTGTGAAGAGGGAGGGCCGTGCAGGTTCTTAGGCATTTAAGAAAATCTCTACCCATCAGCTGACCACAAAGCTAACTGGATAGAGACTTCACTATCTACACATCACAAAAAAACAGACTTTACTGAATTAAATTAAGAAAAGTCACTAAACAAACAACAATAACAGTAACAACAACATACTGCAGGCGAGGGAGGACTATTTGATTTCTAGAGCTTCCACACTATATTTAAATGTCTTTTTAAATAGTTTTCAACAAAAAAATATAAAACATGCAAAACACACAGGGAAAAAAAGCAGCCAATAGAAACCGTCCTGGCAAAAGCCCAGACTGTACTTAATAGACAACAACTTTAAATCATCATTTAAAATATGTTCAATGAAGAAAAATATGTTTAAAGAACTAAAAGAAAACATGAAAATAATGTCTTACCAAATAAAGAATATCAATACTGAGAAAGAATTATAAAAAAGAGCCAGATAGAAATTCTGGTAAGAAAAGTATAACACTGGAAATAAAAAAATTCACTAGAGAGGCTCAGTGGGAAATCTGAGCAGACAGAGGAAGTCAGCAAACCTGAAGACAGGTCAATTGAGATTACTTGGTTTCAAGAACAGAAAGAGAAAAGAATAAATAAAAATGGACAGTGCCTCAGAAATCATTGAGATACCATCAAGCATACCAACACACACATATTGTGAATTCTAGGAGGAGGCAGGGGGTAAAAGGCAGAAAGAATATTTGAAGAAATAATGGCAAAAAAACCCTCACAACTTTGAAGAAAAATGCTACACATTCTAGGAGCTCTGGGTAGGATAGACTCAAAGAGATCTACCCCAGGTGTTTGACAATCAACCTGTTGAAAGACAAAGACAGAATCTTGATAGCAATAGGAGAGGAGCAACTCCTTATAAACCAGGGGTGCCCAATAAGATTAACAACTGATTTCTCATCAGAAGTTACAGAGGCCAGAAGGCACTGGCAAGACATAAAAAGGCTGAAAGAAAAAGCCTGTTAATCAAGAATTCTAAATCCAAAGAAGTCATCTTCAAAAAAAGAAGAAAAAAATTAGGACATTCCCAGATAAACAAAAACTGACAGACTATGTTGCTGGCAGATCTATGTTAAAAATACTAAATGAAGTTCTTCAAGCTGAAATGAAAGGACCCTAGACAGTAACTACAATCCACATGAAAAAATAGTACCGGTAATGAAAACTATACAGATAAATAGAAAAGACAGTATAAATGTGGTTTCTGATTGTAACACTTGTTTTTTTTTTAATCTTATGTAATTTAAAAGACCAATGGCATAAAGCACTAATCAGAACTGTGTTGATGAGGGGCACTTGGGTGGCTCAGTCAGTTAAGCCTCTGACTCTCGATTTTGGTTCAGGTCGTGATCTCAGAGTCGTGAGATGGAGCCCCATATCAGGCTCCGTGTTGAACGTGGAACCTGCTTAAGAGTCTCTCCCTCTGCCTCCTGTCCCCCACTCATGCTCTCTCTAAGAAAAAAAATAAAGAAAGGTGTTGATAGGCATACACTGTACAAAAATATAATTGGTATGACAACAACAGCACAGAAAGGGAGAGGGAACTAAGGTATACATAAAAGCAAAGTTTCTGTATACTAGTATAAAGTTGGTATTAATTCAAAGTAGACTGCTACAAATTAAGATATTAACTGTAATCTCTAAGGCATTCACTAAGAAAATAACTACACACACACACACACACACACACACGGATATTTATATAGATAAACAAGGAAATTAAAATGGCACACTAGAGAATGTCTGTTTACCACAAAACAAGGCTGTTGTGGATTGTATTGGAGTCATCATCCCTAGTATCTGTGAATATGATCATCTGGAAACAGGGTCTTCATGGACATCAAGATTAAACGAGGTCAAACTTACTTAAGGTGGGCCCTAACTCAGTGACTGGTATCCCTATGAGAAGAGGAAATTTGGACACAGAGACAGAGAAAACACCACATGAAGACTGACACAGAAATTGTGGTGACGTGTCTATCAGCCAAGGAATGCCCAAGTCTGCCAGCAGCCACCAGAAGCTAGGAGAGAGAAAGAGAACAGATTCTCAATTCAGAGCCTCCAGAAAGGAAGTGAGCCTGCCAACATTCTGACTTTGGACCTTTGGTCTCCCAAACTGGGCGAGAATAAATCTGTGTTATGTTAAGTGGCCTAGTCTGTGGTACTTTGTCACATCAACCTTAAGAAACTGACACATACGCAGTAATAGAAGAACAGAGGAACAAAACACAAGGATTTGTTGAGGCAGGGGAAAACAATGAAGGCTGAAAATACAATTACACATTAACCAAAAGATTAACGTCTGAAGTTTCAACTGATCAGAATGGAGGCCGATATTATATATGACACTGGATAAGAAGAGTTGATATAAAACTTGCTTTTTTTTTTTAGATATACTTAACATGTAATTAGGAAGCTCTTTCTTTGTTTCCGTATATTAGAGACAGACTTATCTACAGTATTTTTCTACAATCACACCCTGTTTTACATGTAGCGAAGTTTTCAGTGATTTTTAAAAACACCCAAAAATATATGCTATTAAAAAAAAACAACAGAATAGACTTTCTCGCTAAATTAATGAACAATTAATTCAAAATTACTTTCAACATTACAGTTTGATTTTCTCTGGACAACATGCAGCAACTCTGATACTAAAAATGATTGATTACACATGGACTACTCATGCCCATTTAATCTTTGACAGTTTTGCTACATGACATGCAAATAAAGGAGTTCTTAACAATAATAATAATTTAAAAACCCTTATGTTTCCAATCTAGGGCACAATCGTTATTTACTATTAAATGAAATCACAGAATTTGGGACTTCAATTTTGAAACCTAACATTTTCATGCCGATTATTATTGTGGTACGCAAAGGAAGATGTGGGGGAAAGAACAGATACATTCTGGACCCAAAAGTGATAAACAATTTAGTAGATTACACACTAATAGAAGCAAACTAAGAAACTGTGCTTTGCTTTCTGAAAAATATGCAGAATATCACTCTACTATTCTATGAACCATTAACTTCATTACCAACCTTTCTGTTCTACACCATGAGTCATCTGAAAATTCCATTATCCACCTGATATAAAATATGAGGATTTCATTTTACTAAGTGCTGAATTAGCAAGTGCCTAAGGTAGACTTTCATAGGCTAGCAGAGCAAAGGAATCAATAGAGAAATGATCCTAGAATCAAAAGAAAAGTGGAAAGGAATGACCGTTGATTGCCATGTGTGTTAGCTGCTCTCTGTGCTTATGAAGGAAAGTCAAAGGCAGCTTTTCTCAATGGTTTGAGCATAAGAGACTTCCTAAGTTAATGAGGAAGATAAAGCCCACAGATGGTGTATTGTGGAGTCTGAACTATACTAACTTTGACAGGTGACATGGAAGCTTTCTCAGCTACTCCTGTGAAATTAAGGATTCAGGGGAATGGCAACGTGAAATGCCTTTTAAGATGCAAATTAAACCACATACATATCTAATACCATCCTTTATAAATGGAAATATACACAGGAATACTGAAAGATGATACAGGAACATTTGTATGCCACGACTGAAATATGTAAATTTGCAGGCTTCTCAAGTATGCTAGAATATTCTAGAAGTATTCTAGAAAGTACTTCATATAATTTCCGTTATATAATTCTCAATATATCTAATATATACTATATTACATATTATATATGATTAACATATATAGGATATAATTTTTAATATATATGTTCATATATATACACAAAAGTCTTTTGCTTTGTTAAAAGGTATCTATACTGAGAGACATGTGTCCATATATTTGGCCATGGTGTCAGTTTCTTTATAGAAGCATCTGCTGGAGCTTTTTCTCTTATCCTCTTGACACATGTTTTATCCCTACGTACCTTTCCTCTCAGGAAATATCCTCTCAGGAAAAATTCCCAATAGAATAAATACCCACATGTCATTGGATTTCATGAGCAATATTCAAAATTTTAGACCAATGGCAAGAGGGAAAAATGAAATTAGAGATTGAGAAGTACAGACAGCTTTTATCACAAAGTAAATTAAAGCATCTTAATGGTAACCAAAGATGATTTTATTATTTATATTCCCATGTTATCTGGTAATTCAGAAATGGGAACTGAGAACAGCAGTGAAGCCCACCATGTACGTCTCTATAAATTACTAGCAGCCATATAGATAGAATTTTTAACCAAGGCATTTTCCATTATGCTTCCCAGGAAGACAGACGTAACCAATTTTCAACATGAGAAAAATTCATCCACAAAATAGTTCATTTTCCCCTGAAAATGCGGGGATCATAAGTGTAAATAAAATTCCTGATGAAACCTGTTGAGTCTGTTGGCTATGAGGGCAGCCACCAAGGGTCACTTGCTGAGAGCCCATCTGTTTCTGAGTTCACTTCTTTTCTGGGTCCTTGGGTCTGCATGGAAGCACGAGGCTTCTCCACCCAGAAGGAATATCCCACGTTAAGACTAGAGTAAGAAGCAGTCCGCTATGGAAGTGTTTCTGAGGGGCGGTTGGGTTCGAGAAAAGCTTAGGCTTCCAGCGCAGGGGTGGAGCTCAGAAGCTGGAAGGTGACAAGGGATCACGTGAGGGTCACAGGAATGCCTGGTCAGAGACGGACCTGTTGACAAGGCCCCACTGAAGCTCTGCTGATGCGCAGGCCCAGGCCCATCCGAGGCTACAGACCATAAGGTGGGGAGGAGCCTGCAATCACACTTACGCAGGGGGCATTTTAGTTTTATCTGTCGTCACAGGTCGTCAAGTCATTTGGCAAACAGAGCTGGGGCCTCCCACCATCCTTCCCAGCCCTTCCAGAAGGGCTGCTCCCAGCACTCAGCATTAGGCTCCCAGGAAAGCCTGATAAACTTTCCATTATGGATACGAAGCCTTTCAGTATTTGATGGAGGGCTCCCCTCCCCTCAATTTTCAGATGGGCACAAACTTTGTCTTCCAGTTTCAGACGTGTCAGGGACCTCTTGAAACTCACAAATGCCAGTTTCAGACGTGTCAGGGACCTCTTGAAACTCACAAATGCCAGGTTAAGAAGTGCTGAGGATTATAATTGGGCAGAAAATGGGTGCCAAGAGTCAGATCAAATCATACAATGACGTCCCAAAGCTAAATCTGGATGGCAGAAACAGAAGATTTCTCCTCTCCACCTCCTTGCTTAAAATAAATCACCTGGCATGTCCTTCCATTATCAAAAGGGGGAAATATTTTATATACAACAGCACAAAGTCTATTTGCATATTTTTCTGTTATTCTGAAAAGTGTAAGCCATAAGGAAAACTAATTTTAAGGGCCCCACGTGAATTAGTGACTTCAGTTTAGAAATTCCGTATTGCTTTGACGCAAGAGAGGTACAGCAAGTACTGAAATTGCTATTATTTTGAAACCATGAGGAAGTTTTTAGAAGTCTGCAAAGCCAAACATACTATCAGTGCTCATAAATTACCATGTGGCATATTTATTGTCTTTGACCAGATAAATTTCTTTTGATAAATATCCAATTAGATTAGAATGTAAGATCATTTAAGTGGAAGTAAATATTCAAAAATCAAGGGTAATGGAAAACTGTTAGTCATTGCAAGATTTCTCAACCAAAAACAGACATAACCCTTTAAATATCATTATTTAGGATCAATCTTACATAATATAACATAAATATACTAAATGTAAGTCTTGTAAAAAACTATACATTTTAACTGAAACTAAATAAAATGCAGTATAATATCAATGTGAGTAGTATTTTTAGTGATATTTTACAGAGTAATATAAATTGAAAAGTAAATGATTTGTTCGTAACTTTGAATGTAGTTAAGTCCTCAATCACAAGCATTTTTGCTCCAGATTAATCAACTTGCCCCTCTGGACCAGGCTGTAAGTGATGTACTAAAATTCGGATACAATTTTAAGACATACAGGAATCTTAAGGGAGATAACAGTTATTTTAAATTATTCATAACGCAGGGAGAACCGGAATAGCTTAGATAAATAAAATCCACAGACCCTTCCCATATCCCTTACTGGTCAACAGCTTCAATATCTTTCCTCACCAGCCAACCCATAAAATGAAAAATAAGAAAAATTGCCTGATTTTAATTTCTCTTCCTTGACCATCCACTGCTGACTTCTCTGATGGGAGATTGTAAACACACACGCGCACACACACACACACACACACACACACACACACACACACACCACGACAAAACAAAACATCCCAGTGAGAGCTAAGGAGTGGGAAGGAGAAGAAAGAAGCTGAGAGCCTAGAGAATCCATAAATTAAGTAATCATACAGTGAGCTCACTTGCTCCAGGTAGTTCTAAAGATACTATCTATCATTATGATATGTTAGCAGGGGAAATAAATAAAATGCATCCCTTAGATGGATCTTCCCTCACCATCTCGAACCTTCTCACAGAAGTGTGACTCATAAGCGAGAAACACACATGACAACCATCTACAAAGTCTTCCAAAACTAGCCGCTCACCAGATATGTGAAGACCCTGCAACATATAGGAGACATGCAGTCAAGGAAGAGCTAAACTTTAGAGCGATCCTACACATGCATTAGGCACGTCATCACAGGCACCGCAATGCAAAGATGTGACCAAGATAGCCTGTCCCTAAAGATGGTGATGGTTCTGTTGGGTTTACATGTGAATAAGTGATGCTAGAGCACATGATGAGCACCCACAGAGAGAGGCTGGACGGAGGCAGACGGAGCATGGAGGGAATCTGGGCAGCATTAGGGAAGGCTCCGTGAAAGACGGAGGGCAGGAGAAAGCCTTTTAGAAGCAGACAAGATAAGAAACCAGTCCATGGGGCGCCTGGGTGGCTCAGTGGGTTGAGGCCTCTGCCTTCGGCTCAGGTCATGATCTCAGGGTCCTGGGATCGAGCCCCACATCGGGCTCCCTGCTCGGCGGGGAGCCTGCTTCCCCCTCTCTCTCTGCCTGCCTCTCTGCCTGCTTGGGATCTCTCTCTCTCTCTGTCTGTTAAATAAATAAATAAAATCTTTAAAAAAAAAAAAAAAAAAGATAAGAAACCAGTCCGGCTGCTAACCAGTTATGGAATTTGACCAATAATTAAAGCATTCTAAGATGTGGCTTCTAAATCAATAAAATCAGGAGAATAACATCTCTATAGGTAGCTTATTTTAAGAAGGAAAGGAGATAATGTGTGGGAAGCAATCAGCGTGGTTTCCTGAAAATAACGAGCAGTCAATAAACTCTACTAATGTTATTATGATGCAGTCTTGAAAAAAGGTACCAGTGACTTCTGGTGCCTGAGGACCGGTAGCCACTGTGTCACTGTCACTGGCCTCAAAACACCTCGTGGGGTTCACGGCTATCACGCTGTCTGAATTAACACCTCAGCTGTGACCTACGACCAGGAGGGCAACGCGGAGCAACGTGGTCCAAGAGTGCTCTGGTTCACCAGCCGCACCACCTTCTGGAAGGTCAGGTCGCTCGAGAGGAATATGCCAGGGTGTAGTATCAATAGGAGAGCAAACCCAGCACTGAAACCTCTCTTATCTGTCGTGGTGGGGGCCGTACATTCGTTGACACACGTAGCTGCAAACGGCAGGATGTCTGATTCAGTCATTATTACCCACGGTCACCGCGTGGTAAGAACGGAAAGAGAAGAAGTTAAAGTAGAAACTTCAGAAGTATGAAAAACCCACGATATACGAGAGACAGTGCGGGGAACCAAGGAGATGAGAACGGGGGGATGCACTGGAAGAAGGCGTTCAAGGCCCCCATATGCCAAGCTAAAGGGTGTATCTTCTCCCTGTGGGTAACGGACAGGTACAGAGATCTTCAGGAGCAGCTAATAGGTTTCAATCCATTGTTTCACCTCGTTTCGACCTCCTGTCCATATTTAATAAGGACTGCATAAGGTTATACTTATGTTTCTGCAATCCTAGGATGCCTTCCCAAGATACATATCCGTTAAGTACGAATGTTGGAGATTCTCTCTGTTACCTATCTCATCATTTAAAATGCATCTCAAATTATATTTATTAAGGCAGAAATAGGCTAAAATAAGGGTTTGTAGATGTTCCAAACAACACTTAACTATTTGGCTGTTAAGGATTAAGAATTCTTGGGGCACCTGGGTGGCTCAGTGGGTTAAAGCCTCTGCCTTCAGCTCAGGTCATGATCTCAGGGTCCTGGGACCCCCGCATCAGGCTCTCTGCTCAGCCGGGAGCCTGCTTCTTATCTCTCTGCCTGCCTCTCTGCCTACTTGTGATCTCTCTCTCAGCCAAATAAATAAATACCTTTAAAAAAAAAAAAAAAAAGAATTCTCCCTACCTCCCTTTTATTCACTACACATTTATTCAATATCTACTATATAAAGTGCCACACTTACTGCTAGACTTTTTTTTTTAAGAAGGCTCCATGTTCAATGTGGGGCTTGAACCTGTGACCCTGAGTTCAAGAGTCACATGCTCCACTGACTGAGCCAGCCAGGAGCCCCTATACTCGTGATAATACCTTGAAAGTGCACTCTATTTTAACTATAATATGTATCTTCTGTTCCTAAGGATATTTTATAAAAAGTCATTATCAATAGATCTATTTTTCTACATTGTACTTTTAAATAATGACAGAAACCTTGATATTTTTCCTTTAAATGATTTCCCCTTTGTGGGATACGTGGGTGGCTCAATGGGTTAAGCGACCGACTCTTGACTTCAGCTCAGGTCATCATCTTGGGGTTGGGAGTCAGAACCCCATGTCGGGCTCCATGCTGGGCGTGGAGCCTGCTTAAGATTCTCTCTGTCCCTCTGTGCCCCCCACCACTCACTTCCTCTCGCTCTCTCTCAGGGAAAAAAAAAAAAGAAAGAAAAAGATTTCCCATTTAAGGTGCTCAATTAAATACATTTATACATAAATAAGCAAGCAAACTGGTAAAAACGTTTTAAGGAAGATCGCAAAAGTCAGGTGAATGTGAAGTAAACAGAACAATGGAGAAGGAAAAGAGCCCAGTGAAGTGCTCTATAATTAAAGTCTGAAGCCTGAAGCATCTTCCAGAAACTGAAGAAGGCACGGTCCTACCAATACAATTCTCAAGGAACCCTCGCTGCGAGGGTTTTAAAGCATCAGAGGAGTTATCTCAAGAGCAGGTTCCTTCTATCCCCACAGTTTAAAAGACATCACCATGTATCATTCGCTGGTGTTATTTTTGTTTTGATTTTTTCCTCCAGGTTTCTTTTTGTTCTTATTGGTGAACTCTCTCCAGCACTCTTTAGGTAAGTCCGGTAATTTCAGTAGAGTGCCCGCGGCTTAGTGAGAGGAAAATGGGGAAGCACAATGTATTGGTGGGCACGGGTTGAGGCTCAGCGGGGCTGGGCTCCCTTCCCCAAGGTCCTGTTTCACATGGGGGAGCCGGGGAAGCCTCCACAGCTCAGCTCCCTTTCCTGTTACACAATGAATGGTGTGTTTGGGGAACACGGCAAGCTCTGGGCTCTCCCGCTCAGAGGAGAATGAGAAGAACGGCCAAGGCCAAGGGGTGAAGGTCTCGTCCAGATGTCTACGAAGAGACTGCTTTCTCCCTTGGTGCGGTAGGACAGGACTGGGCGACTCCCAGCGTATCGAGGGCACAACAGTGAGTGGCTTTCTTCGGGACAAACTCTCCTCCTTGAAGTTCATTTACTTTGTCATCTTCTGCAGCCTCTTCTGACCAGAATGGTAAGACTCACAAGTTTGAGGCTATCAAGTGGGCTCTATAATTTATTATTTTGGTTTTTAAAGATTTTTTACTTACTTTTTTGACAGAAAGAGAGAGAGAGAGAGACAGCGAGAGGGAATACAAGCAGGGGGAGTGGGAGAGGGAGAAATAGGCTTCCCGTTGAGCAGAGAGCCCGATGCGGGGCTCGATCCCAGGACCCCAGGATCATGACCTGAGCTGAAGGCAGACACTTAACGACTGAGCCACCCAGGCACCCCTATAATTTATTTTCTGCAGAAGGCCCTTCCTTGATTCATTCTCGATTCACTCACTTACTGAACCGCCACTGGGTAGGGTACACCCGGAGAGGGAAATGACAAGGTCCTTGCCTCGAAACATGACAGTGGAGGAGGGAAGGCCAACATTACTGACACCTGACAGCGGGAGTTTTAAAAGGGTAACGTCATGACAATCAGAACTTTCTGTCGCTCCAACCACAAGGTATGAACTAAACATCTGGTGTTTTTCCAGGTAAAGCGTAAAGCCGTGTTCAGCGACCTCTGCTGATTTCCAGATGCTCTCCTGCAGCGTATGCGCTTGGAGGCCAACAACTCCAGCACCACTGTAGATTCTGAGCAGAGGCTTTGCTATAAACGCAGCATTCGTGTCTGTGACCTTGCAATTAATTGAAGTGCTGAATTTATTTCCAAGAGGTACTTTATTCAGTCATCTCAGAGCCTATGCATGATTTTCCCCCTTATGTTTATTCCCTACTTGAACTTCGCTGATTCTAGTACTACGGGTCCCTTGGCCCTAGAGATTTGTTTCAAACCACACATCTAGCGTATGGCGTGGTGGACGCCTCGCATTTACTTCAAACGGAGCAGGACTCACTATATTCGATTTGTAAAGAGAAGTCACTTGTTTTTTTTTCGAGTTTTGGGTCACAGGCTTGCGTATAAACTGACACACCTGCGACTTATTTTTCAATAGCAAATCTTAACTGTCCCCCCCACCGTCCAAAGTACTAAAGTTAACCTATCGATCATAAAATTACTGAAAAGATCTGGCTAGGGGATATGTGAATAACAAAAGTGAAACTGCCGAATTTCTTCAGTGTGTATTTATAATTAACAATCAGGCTGCTACCAAATCTGTTGCAGAATTTCTAAAAGACGTTGTGGACGTAAGGGCCTCGAATCAAATCAACAGAAACAATCTTACAACTGTTGACTATTCAATGGGATTTGTGCATTCAATTTTAGCAGCTATGCCTGCTTTTAGATTTGGGGATTTTTTTTCCTGCACAAAGCAACTGTAAAGAACACAACTGATAAAAAATATAAACGACTTGTTTCTATACTTCGCACATGATTTTTCCAACAGCGGTTATCAGATTTCTTATCCAGAACTGTGGGTCCAGTGTGATTATTTTATTCCTCAAATAGCTGTCATGGATCTTGGCATGCACTTTTCCACATAAATGTCCCTATTTCTTGCTCATATTCACTGTGGCACTTGTCACCCGATGCCAGGTACTTGCACTTCAGTTTCCACTACCCTCAAGGTAAGTTCCTGAAGGGTAAGCGCCTGGCCCGGGGAAGGGGTACAAATGAGACCAGGCATCTCCCATCGCCACACCCCTCCGTGTTCACAGTGACCACAAGGGAATCAAGGAGAGGAATGCCAAGCTCTGCCTCCCTAGGATTCCACTTCATCCCTAACTATCTCCAGACAAAGGGAGGAGATTTAAAACATGCTCCAACTGACAGCCCCGCACCCTTACCGATGGGGTGAACGGCGGCTGGGATAATGTGCTCACGGCCGGCCGCGAAATTAATGCAACGCCCTAGTGTGCCTGAACTACACTAGACCAGGGTACTGAGTGTAGGAACCGAGGCAAATTTATGCAACGGGAGTCTGAGGGGTTGCAAAGAAGAAACAAAGAACTGTGACGAGAGGGCAAGCGCTGGAAAATCCGAGCAACGTTAATCAACGGAGAGCAAGCAAAAACAAGACGTGCAGACTGACAAAGGGGAGGATTTGAAATTCTCCACTCACTCTTAGTGAGGCAGGGCCACAAAAAAATAAAAAATAAAAAAAATAATAGTAGTAATGTGCCAGAGGTTTTAAATGTAACCCTAGGATGGTGCTGAGGCTGCCCCATTGTCTTGGGCTGGATCGTGTCTGTGTCAGCAGGGAAATGGGGTGCTTTGCCTTACCTCCAGATGCTCTAAGATATAGGGCGGGTTTGTCATGCCAAGCCTCAGCATTGCTCCCTCAGGAATCACTTCAACCAGTTTCCACAGCAGTGCGGGGAGACTGGAGCCAATGTCTCTGCCGTAAGCCCCTGTGTCTTCACTGGTCAACCATATCTCACAGACACCCTCTGTGAATCAAAGGAGATAATTAACCAATCTGGTGCAGAGCTGTTTCCTTCATCATACAGCTGCTCACTCTTTTTAATGCAGTATTACTCAACGCCATTATGCAGGCAGTCTGGGTATTCAATTGCAGAGAAAAAGCAGCTTGTCCCGTGGTGGCACTGGGTTATTAAGTTCATTTTATGAACACTAGAGAGTTAGCACAATGCTGTAAATCATCAGTGCGTCCTATGGAGTGATTAACATTCACCGCCAGTCAGTTCAACCGTGCTTCCTCCCGAGCACTTTGATCAGGACGAAAGCAGCAATCCCATCACAATGAATACCTATTTTATGGAGCATCGCAAGCCTTGGAAGCGAAACAGTCACTGCATAGAAGAGGTACCATCAGGAGTTAACTCACTAATCAGCCTGTCACCAACCCAAAGAAAAATGTCAAGTGTAGTTAAGGTTTAACTCACAAATTATTAATTACGAGGTACCCGTTTCTCCTGCAGTAACTATTCTAATTTGTTGTCTTTATTCAATTAAGAAGAGAGTGCTCTGTATTGCTGCGTTCAAAGAAGTCAGTTGCCGTATCAACTAAGTATTTGTGCTGAAGTACCCATTTACTAGCAGCTTGAATCCTGTTTTCCATCAATCCGACTTGAGGAGAATGTGTGTATGTTTTGTTGTTACTGTCGTTACAGAGAATCCTGACTTCAAATATTATGGCCTGCGATCATGGTGGGCAATTCAGCAGAGCCTGACCAGAAAATAAAAGTTTTTGAGCATATTAAGCACTAAGCAAATGTCAACACTCTCTCCTTTAGGTTGTGTGCTTACAAGTATCTTCTAGGCAAACCAACCAAATAACTTTAAAAAGCCAACTACAACTTGTAACTAAGAGGAGGCTTGATATTGAAAGTATTTTTTTTCTTTTTTTAAAGATTGTGTTTATTTATCTGAGAGAGAATAACATCCTTTCAAAAATCAGAAAGAAGTATGTCTGGATAACCTGGTATTATTTAAAACGAATAAAAGAGAGTTAGCAAGAGCCACCCAGGTTTTCAGAACCTTTCTGAAAGCACATTCGATTAAAGGATTAGCCTACTTTAAAAGGCCAAATGATTCGCACAAAGCTAAGACCAACAATCAAACAGCCCTGTGAAATTTGTTCATGCTCAAGTGATTTGTTGCTTCGGAAGAACCTCAGCACACGCCCCAGGCCCACAAAGACGACAGCCTGACCCGAAAGTACACATTTCTAGAAAGAGTCTTCAAATTATAATTTTAAATTGTCTTCAGTTGATGGGAAAGAATTTAAAAAAATACGTTTAAATATTCCCAGCCGAGGGAGACAACAAATAAAACACGTGGCTTTTGTGTGAATGTGGCCTTGAAAACTCACAGAAAAGAGAAGCAAAAAGTAAAGACTTTTACTCTCTTTAACGCCTTCCACAGAGGTGGAAAAGTATACGTGAAGCTGAGATCGCCAATAAGTACTCTTTCCTCTAGAATAAGAGATGTATTTACTTTACCCAACACCAGCCAAACCACAGAACAACATGTTTCACTTTTCCCTATGGGTTTCTTTCTGAGACATGCACATCCTCACACACACCGAATACAACACAGAAAAATACAAGGACAGAAATAAAATTTTAGTTTCCCTAGATTAAAGAATCAATAACTTAGTGTAGAGAACTGGAGGTATCAAAAAAACCAAACCAGTCCTATCTAAAAAGCTGGACATGTTTTCAGTATCTGCAAATCAGTAGTCGTATGAATATACCGGTTTTCTTTATTTCAATTAAATATGTGGTTCCAGAAATCAATAAACATTTGCTTAGTTTTAATCATTTAATAAAA
This sequence comes from Procyon lotor, assembly GCA_028646535.1. Lineage (NCBI taxonomy): Eukaryota > Metazoa > Chordata > Mammalia > Carnivora > Procyonidae > Procyon > Procyon lotor. The sequence continues at coordinate 119,884,211 of CM053608.1, read as the reverse complement.
AGTCGTCTCTTCAAGAGAAACAGTCTGCCATGTTCACAGGTTACCTGTGTAGTCTGTCCGTTTAATAAATATTCTCTGCACATGGAGTAAATATTTTTCTATTTTAAAAAGAAGGGTTGCGATTAGTGGTACCATCTTTATTTGGATATTACATATACCACCAGACAGTGGACTCCTACAATCTTTCTTTTTTTGGTTTGTATTTAATCTTATCACAAAATCCCCTCCAGGAAAAGAAATGGCTAAATAACAGCATATACGATTTTAAAACACCCTGAAAGAGGTTATAAAAACAGGACATTATCCCTGATTTTCCAGTTACTGGCACTTGAGCAACACAATATGAATATTTTAAAATGAACAGAATAATTTTAATTTATAATTTTTCCATCCAAATGGTTCCATGTTACGCCTTATGTAGAGAGAGCGAGTTCCTGGAACAGTGCCTTGCTGTTGCTAGATGAATATAGAAGGGGGAAAAAATCACTATGAATAGGAATGGAAATAACATCCATGCAGAAAACAGCAGCCAGCTCTTAAAGCTGCATAGGTGGGGACCAATAGCCCCCTGGTGGGCTGAAACTTCAAATTAAATCACATAAAGAGGAAGCAGCTGTAACACTAAATCAGCAACAACAGGAATAATGGTCTTGATGTCTCCAAGATCAAGGCTGCTAAAATGCTCTATATAATAGCGACCTGGGTTAAAACACAATGAAAGGAGAGCACATGTGCAAAATGTGAAATCCCAGGACTTTGGGCCAATTGGGCCTTGCCAAAACGTGTCAAAGTTGATTTTGCTCTTAATCAACGTGAGAAAGTGAGATTTTGCAAGGTTCTATCTCAAGAATTCCAATGAATTCTGATCCTTCAAGTCGTCAGGATATAGAAAGTCATCTCATACTAAGGGTGAAGCTAAATGCAGCACCCCCTCCCTGCCACCCTTTTCTCTGGGAAATCTGGTGATTACTCACTGTGCAAGCGGTTCCTGTCAGGTCAGCTTGCGTATGAATTCACCAGGGAAAGTGCAGGCTGCAGTCTGTGATCACTAATGGAGACCGGGACACATGCATGCTTCTAGCTGCACACTTAATTGGCTCTACTTCTGGACAGAAGGGCTTGCCTAAACAGCTTCATTCCTTAAGGACTCCGGTTATGAGCTATATTCCTTTGCACATTCATTTCTTTATTGGTCTACCAAACGTTTATTAAGCCCTTCCCTACTATGTGCCCTGCATCAATTCCAGCTCATGACAGATACGGATTCATCATTAGGCTTCTGTGAGCTAACACTGGCTATTATCCAGGAGCTGGCAAGGGGACATTAACAGACACCCTGGGAACTTCACATGCATCCCTATCAGTGGGGGGAGGGGGCTGGGGGTGGGACTGGAGAACACAGCCTCAGACACCAGCGTGAGAGGCTCACTGGGCTGGCTCGGGGGAGGATGATGTCAGCCCCAGTGAGATAGGCCCAGTCCGCACTCCAACGTGCGCTTGGATGAATACGTGTCAGGAAAACAAACACACAAAAATAAAAAAGAGATGCGAGCAGGAAGAACTGAGATAAGAGGAGTGAATACCCAGTAGAAACTCCCAGGCCTGTAAAAATAAACACGCGCAAAAAAAAGAAAGTAGGTGGTGGAAAAGTGGGAGATAGAATTAGCTTTTTATAAGCATCCGAGGAGAGATTTTACTTTTTTCCTAAAACTGTTCATCCATCTGATTTTTGTCTTCCTGAAATTGTTCATTTTGCCTTTTCTGATGAACATAAGGTTCATCAGATCATCTACCTTCCGCTTGTTGTTGTTAATTTTGGTGAAAAGACGAGCAAATACTAGGAAGGAATGAAATGCATCTTACCAGGGAAAGCCCTCTAAAAAGTTCAATTATTAGAAGCCATTCTCATTTTACCCAAGTAATTACGGATCAGCCTATAGTTGAAATGCACAGCATTTTCCCTGAATGGAGAACAACCCCCACAGCTGCATTCTGATCTCTGCTCCAGAGTAATTTGAGATGACAGAGTACAGAAAAAGGAGAAGACATAAAAGGTTAACAATAAAAAAAAAAAAAGGTAATATCCTTGATAAAAGAGTCTCACAACAAAGAAAATTATTTTTGAAAAATCAAACTTTGCCAAAACTCAATTTCAAAAGCTTAGGAGTCACTGAGACTTGTCCTATGTAGGGGCTTCACTTTAATAGATGAAAATATGGGCAAAGACTGATTTCATCTAATCAGAGAACTGATTTTTTCCTCCACTGGCTCTCGCTTTATCGTTTGGAAAATTTCTACCATACAAAGGTGATTCATTTATTCCACAGGGAGTAGAGTCTCTAAAAGTAAGGATTACAAAAACAGGAAAACTGTAAACAGTGATTAATGGGATCAAAAGGGAAAGACACCAGATAGCCTGAAAATCTTTATCCATGACACAAAATTAAAAAAAAAAAAGTCCCCTCAAAATCTGCTAAGTCTTTCTTCTTCAGAACATGCTTGCTAGCCTCTTGTTCTTCTGTCTCATTCCCTCCAGTCCTGCCCTTGCTTTCCCTTCCTTCTCTTTCTCCACCATCCCACTCCAGTGCTCAGTCTCCATCTTCCTCAAAGACCAATAAGGAATATGAATTAAACAGATTATGTTGTATTTATTTAATATGCATTCAATTCTCTACTCTTGATTCCTGATGCTCTCTTTTAAGGGGGACGGACAAGGGCACATGAATTAGATTTTTATGGTTTTTTTCTTTAAAAAAAAAAAACTTAGGAAATTCACAAATTCACAAATAACTCTGAATAACTCACAAATAACTCTGACTCTCTGATTAAGCATTTGAAAGGTCATGGAAATTTCTTCATTGGTGATATTTTTAAGTAATAATATATATAGGCAGCCCTCCACCTAATTAATCTATTCACTTACCAGTGAATTAGACAATATAACTTCTTTGGTCCCTTCTAATTCTATTATTGGATGCTCAAGGGTTTTGTAAAACAAAAACCAAAAAACAAAAAACTTGAAATGACAGTATTATTAAAGATAGCATCATAATAGGACTGACCATGGCTATCCTGAATAGAACAATGACATACCA
>CM053608.1:119856152-119881016 GCA_028646535.1 Procyon lotor | reverse complement strand
CGACACGGACGGGACTCGATCCCAGGACCCTGGCATCATGACCCCAGCCAAAGGCAGACGCTTAACGACTGAGCCACCCAGGCGCCGGAACTACATCGTTTATGACTTTTGCAAACTAACAAAAGTTATCAGAGGCATGAAGGTGTTTCCTGCTAACTTTTTATTTTGAATAATGTCACATTTATAGAAAAATTTCAACAGTACTACACCGAATACTCACACCTCCTTCACTCAGACTCCCAAACAACATGGTTGGGTTTTTTGCTGTTGTTTTTGTTTTGTCCCCTGAGAATTAGTTGTGGACACTGCAGCACTCTAAATCTCAGTATGTCATCGTGTACCTTCTAAGACCAAGAACATTCTCTCTCACACTCACAATACAGTCACTGCTCTTGGCAAACCTAACACTGGACATCACTCTCACTGTAGTCAAACTGAATTCCTTGTATTTCTTTGTGCAAGTCCTGCTGCTCAGGCCTCTGTGCATTCGCATATGCTGTTCCCTCTAAAGTGTCTTCCACTCTTCTTTGCATAAGGGAAAATTTTTTGACCACCCAACTAATTTAGATGATCCTGTTCTTTGCTCCCAAGCATCTTATATAAAATTTTATATCACAATGCATTATAGTTAGCGGTTTGTTAGGATGCAAGCATCTCCAGGCAGATGTGCCAAAACCTTACTAACAAGTATATGCCCAAGACTCACTATATTGCATAGCACATAGGAAGCACTCAACAAATTTTGGTTCCATATACATATGGATGTACCTATGTACATGTACATAGAGTGTGTGCGCAGGTTCTGTATCAGGCAATTAGACAATATGGAAATGCAGTTTGAATGAGGCCAAGTGTGTTGCACGGTCTCTTAAATTTTCCACAAGATTAGCAGTCTTGCTTAAAGTTCCCTACGGTCCTATAATGATAGCTGGATACCACAGCAGGTGAATATAAATATTTTTTTTTTTACTTAAAAGATTTTCCACTTATAGGCAAGTTCAGACAGATCAATTAAACTTTAAAATTATCTTTTTTATTGCTTTCATAGCAAGGGTTAACAGAGTATTTGCAGAGCACCCTGACCTCTGTGATCACAGTGCTACACAGAAAAGAAGTTGTTGACATAAATTGATCATGTTGTCGCTCAACAAAGGCAACCTGTTTAATTTATTTCTTTCAAAAGGTCATAATCAGAGAGAATACTGTTTATTTTCATACTTCTACAAGAATCTGGAAATAATGAAAAGCTAAAAACAAACTAAACACCACAAAAGGATGACACACTTTCTGAAAACAAGGCATCTGACTCCCCAGGCTCCAAAACCGGCAGTAAGCCTCAATGAGGGAGATTAAGTTTATCCTCCTAATCCCACAGTGTGTTTTATGCCATATATGGGCTTTTCTAAAGCCCCCAGAGAGGATACAGACAGCAGTGTCTATGAATGGGCCCTCTGGTATTTTAGCAGGATATGCGGAGAGATGTTATGTTGTCTTTAAGACAAATCACAACTGCCTCAACTCCCAGAAGTCCAAACATTACAGATACCAAAGGAAGTCCGAAGAGGGAGAAAAGAAACGAACAAGATGCCTACAACACAGTATCTTGTGCTCAGAAAAAAATTAGTATCAGGTGATCTGGGGATGTTTAGAAATTCCTCTGGATTCCAAGACAATGTTTAAGAGTTACGGAATAGTTTAGAACATAAAGGAAACTAAAGAAGCAAAGCATTTTGCACTATCTGAGCCGATGAACCCAATTACAGAATGAAGGACAAATAGAATTTAAATTTTAAAAGGACAGAATATCCTTATGACAGATGTTTTATGGTCCTAAAGGTCTTTCTCCAAAGGGAACTACACCGAATCTATAGTCCAATGGGACCAGAAATTCTGTAGTTACTATTAGGGAAACTCAACTTTGAATATAAAACTTACGAATTAATAATTTCAAGGGCTTAAACAGCAGATACAGTTTTCTACTTTCTGTCACATTCTTATATTCATCGGGTGGACAGTTTAGTAGGTGTTCTAATACAAATAAAACAACACCCATTCACTCACTCACTCATCGCTCATTCTTCATCTAGCAAGTATTTGTTGAGTATTATATTGTACCAGACACTGTGCTAGATCTTGAGTGAAATTCATTCACGTGAGGGATACAATAAGCTAAAAGACGAATAATATACTGTCAGGTATAAGTAAGTGCTATAAAATGTTTAAAAGCGAGATGAAGAATGAGTGATGGCGTGGCTGGGTCAGGACACTACTGCTGACCAGGAGTAGTTGAGGAAGACTCAGGGTAACGCGAACCCTGTGTGAACCAAGGCCGTAAGTGCGCCATGTGCATTTAAGGGAAGGACGGGCACTTGCGGCAGGGGAACCTAAGATCCAGCATCAGCATGTTTATAGTTCCCAAGCAACCACAACGAGGTCAGCGTGGTTGGGGTGAAGTGGTGGAAGGGAGGAATTTGTGGTGAGAAAGAATTATAAGACGGGAGCCAGTGGGGGCATAAGTTGTTGCGAGAGGTTTAAGCTCACCAAGCAGAGCTAAGGAAACAAAATTACATGTTGATAACCTATTCACTGTCATGGACAATGAATATGCAACATGTATATTATACTTGCTAGTGAAAGCTCTCAATAACTCCGTGTTTTAAGATATTTTCGTGTTTAAGCTCATGAATATTCGGTGCCATTTCAGAATTCTCAAATCACTATATTTGGTAGGTAAGAAGAAACAGGAAAAGGAGTAACAGATAATGTCCGTGTCCAGTCTGTGTAAAAGAAATTACTTTCTTTTGCTCTTTTTTGGGAGGGAGAATTCATTATTTGGTCAATTCATGAATTGACCAAATTTAATGCCTGAAATCAGGCTCACAAAATTAAATAGGAACAAGTAAAAGGAATCTGAGACCAGTGACGCATTTATGCCATTTAGCTGGTAGCACCTAGAGGAAAAGGAGGAAAGGAGCTGGTGCCAGCCTTGTATCTATTCTGTTTCTTTTCTCTCCAACAGAACCGAAGGATTACTAAGAAGCCCCCAGCTTCTCACTTCACATCATTTAAGTTGACATCCAACATACCAACATTTGCCACACACTCAGTCTCCAGAGTTTGAACCACGGCTACAATCTCAGAAGGAAGGACAAATAAGAACAAGTAAAATAAAACCCTTTGTTATGAGGCAGGAAAAGGTAAAGGAAAAATTCATTTTTCCTTCATTAAAGAAAAAATAGGCTAATCCTCAAGAATATACTACCCACACACCAAGTAACTATAGTGATAAATAGCGTAATTCAGATCAGTTTGGCTCTTTTTAGCTACTATACTTTGGCAACTGACCAAAAAGTGGGTTAAAATATTCCTGTAAATGTTTAAGTGTGCCCTTTCCAGGTCTGATGTCATTGAATTCTGAAGATTTTTTTTCTGGTGAATACAAAGTAAAAAAACAGTGGGGGGGGGTGCAGGTAGTGAGCACTGTCCCTACATAATGAAAGATTAAGATGCAACTCAAAAGAAAATATTTAAAAGTTTAGAAGTTCTGTGGAAAAGCAGAAAAGTTCTGTGGAAAAGTTGTGCCTTAAGGAAAAAAGAATGCGCAGAATATGAAGGTTTGATACATACCTCACATATCAAAGATTTAATGGTCAGCTACCTGTTCAATTTAAAATTTCTAAAAAGAAATTGCAGGTGGTATTAATAAAAGGTGATTTTACCATCTGTCATACTAAAATAACATATATACCAATAACCAACTCTATAACTTGAGCAAGCTATGCTAATCGAAATTCTATCTACCAATGGGTGTTTCAGAGGAGGAATTAGTGTAGTATCAGTATAAATTGTGGACTCCAGTCATACGGAAGACAACACAAAATTTTAAGTAAAAGGAAATACAGTGAGGACTTCCATTTCTAAACACGAAGGATTAACTGTTACAGGAACTTCCTCAATGCTATAAACAACTAGAAAAATTGATAACGTGTATGAAATAACAATCACCAGACAAGTTATAACGGGCAGTGAGGGCCTGTGATTTTTGGAAGAAGCAGACAAGAAGAGTCCTATAATTACCCATCTCACTTCCTAAAGGCATTTTCTAGGCCACAGTGCAGACACGGGGAGAGCAAACAGAGCCCAAAGATCTTGCTGAGCTGAGAAGAAAGAGACTGAAACTCAAAAAGCTACAGTACACAGGGTTAAATATGATAGAGGAAAGAGCTGCACAGAGATGGAGCTCCGAAGACCAGCTGAGGGCTCCCCTCCAGTTTTTGGCTGAGCACTATCTGGACATGCATGAGAGGAAACGAGATCGCAAGGCTGGCAAAGAACCATAGCGAAGCAGCGGCCTCACCAGTCTTAGACGTCATGCAGGACCAAGGACGACCTGTGCTCCCAGAAGTCAATGGAAAGATCGTAGAATACAAGACCGACTGGATAGAGTCCTTAGAAAGGTATTTTGCCTTAATGGTTGAGAAAAATTTGTGTTCTCCTAGAACCTGCTCTGGACCTATACTAACAGACCTTAAAAAAAAAAAAAAAGCCTCAAAATATTAAAGTAATTTCAAATAACTAAACTCTGTGAAAGAACAAAGTCCAAAACTCTTTAATGGAAAACAACAAAATCCAATGTTCGACAACATCAAATTTAAAATGCCTCACACCCAGACAAAAATTATCAGGCATGCAGACAGGAAAGAAAACACTGACTACGTTTATAATCAGGGGAAACACCAATCAATAGGAACAGAGTCACAAATTACAGAGATGATGAAATTTGCAGGCAAGGACGCTAAAACAGCTATTGTAAATGTAGTCCATATCCTCAGAAAATGTGAACATGATGAGAAAAGAAACAGAAGATATTAGAAAAAGACCCTGCTGAAACGTCTACAGATGAAGTTGAAAACCTACTGACATAAACTATCCAAAATGAAGCAAAGAGAGAAAGAATAAAGAGTAAGAATGGACAGAGAACAATACCAATTCAAATAACACACACATAATTAGATTCCCCGAAATAATGGCTCAATTATTTCCAAATTTGGTGAGAAGTATAAACCACAAATTCAAGAAACTCAATCAACCTCAGTAAAACAGACATAAAGAGAAGCACACCAATGTGCGTTATAAACAAATTGCTTAAAAAAAGGAAAGAAAAAGAGTAATAGAAAATTTTAAAAGCTATTAGGGGTGAAGGGAGTGAGGAAGACACTGCACAGAGGCACAAACATAGGACAGAACACTTTTTGTCAGAAACTGTGCAATCCAGAATGCAATGGAGATACATCCACAAAACACTGAGAAACTACCCTAGGATTTTATATTCAATGAAAATTTAAAAATAGCTATTAATATGAGGGCAAAAATAAAGACTACAGTCTAAGCTGAGGGAATTCATAACCAGCGGACCATTAGTCTAAAGAGTAAGAAAAAAAGGTCTTTAAGCAGAAAAGAAATGATTCCAGATGGAAAGAAAAGCAACAGAAAATATACAAAGGAAAGAACAGTACCAGAAATTGGTAAACTTGCAGGTACATATAAAAGCTGCTTTCTTACTTTTTATCAATTCAAAATATAATTGACTGTTTAAAGCAAAAACAATACCAATATATTGTGGGGTCTATATGCAAAAAAAAAAAAAAAAAAAGACAATAACACAAAAAAAGAGAAGGAAGGAGGACATAGTATTTGACTGTGATAAGTTAAATGTGTATATCTGAACCCCTGAGCAACCCACAGTCAGTCAATCAAACTTATAAGGCATTAGTGGAGATAAAATGGTATTATAATACTCAATCCAGAAGAAGACAGGAAAAGAAGAAAGAAGAAATGATGTAAATTATAATGAACTATTGATGGAATCATGGAAAGATCCACACAGGAGGCTTCAATATTATCTTTATTTTTTTTTAAAAAGTCTGAAATGAGTATGATAAAATGTTAAAATTTGATACAGCTAGTAATTTTTTAACTCTATTGGCTTCTAACTAATTGTGTTAATTTTATATATTTTGGAAATGTTTTATAATTTCAAATGTGAACAAGTAATAGTCCCTGTGATTAAATAAATATTAGTAAAGTCCATCTTTTTTTCTGTTTCATAAAACACTTGAAAGAAGCTAAATCAACCCACAAAGTCAGTGTGCTTTAATTTAAGTGGTTCTATAAGCATAATTAAGTGCAATGACCTTTATTAAATTCTGCTATGTGAGGCTAATCTAGATAGCTAATATTCAGTACTTAAAAAGAGAATGTTAACTCTCCTCTAGCCTAAGGGGAAAATGTGAATGCCATTTAAAAATAACTACCTTATTTTTTGTTGTTATTTTTGTTGTATTTTTTTGTTATTTTGTTGTTATTTTTAGGGGTAAAAATGATAATTTCTGATTTCTCCACTTTTCAAAGAAAGATAAAATACAGTTGTTTGGTGACACTGAGGAGAACAACAAACCAATACTACAATGACCTCATCTTCTTCCTTGCCCCAATTATTCCAATTCAGGGCTCTCTAATTTGTATCCAGATATGATGTAATATTTTAATAATTCTATACTTGAGAGTGAATTAAGGTCACTTTTCTCTCTTCATGATCTAACAACTGGCCACTCACCATGATTCACTGAAAACAGATTCCATCAGATTCTTTGTTTGTTTGTTTCGGGTACTATGCCAAACACAATGCAAATTAGGGTAATTAATCAATGTATTTGAGTAACAAACACAAAGGTAATTGTAAAAATCACAATTGTCCAATTAGAAAATGCAAGACTTTATCCACCTCTTTTTATAAACAAAGACTCTGAAGATCAGAAAGATTAAGTGGACTTAGCCAAAGTTATACAATAACCAGTAGCAGAGCAGGGATAAGAATTAATATCTTAACTTCCAAGGAAGGAACTCGAACATAATACTTTTTATGCCAATTCAATGACTCAAAGACAACCTCTATACAACTTTGACTATAATTATGGCAATGTGAGACGTACCAACTAAAATCGCAGAAGAAAGAAAGCTTTAGTAGCATTAGAAATAAGAATGACTGAATAAAACCAAAACAATGCATAAATAACATAATGAGATGCATTAAGAGTATCAGCCTGCACTACCCAATATGGTAGCCATCAGCCACATGTGGCTAAGAAGCATTTAAAATACAATTAGTCCAGAATGACCTGTGCTGTATGTGGACAAATGCTGAAGGTATGAAAAAAGAATGGAAATATTAAGAATTTTTATATTGATTATAAGTTGAAATTATCACATATGCATGTACTGGGTTAATTAAGTATCTACTAAAATAAATTTAACCTGCATTTTGTGACTTTTCTTAACACAGCTGCTAGAGAGTTTTAGATTATTTACATGGCTCACATTACATTTTGATTGGACAAAGCACTGTTACATAGACTATAGAACTACAATGAAGAACTGAAAGAATACGAACTTCAACTAACTAATAAATTACACTTTCTCCTAAATAATCAAGAAAAACTAAAAACTCTTCAGTTAAGTAACCTGATAGATATAAGGTGTTGTCCCTTATCTATCTAATTCTGCATTTACTTATGCTTATTTCCATCTACTTGATTGTGTTGCTGTATTTTAAGAAAACTGCAAAATACTAAAGTTAATAAATAAAAGATGACATTAAGAAACCCTCAATTCTACCATTTCGTGTTACCATGTTTAAGTCATCTCGGACTCACACATTTTATATAGTTCACAATATTCAAAAAATATCAAGATCATGAATCTATTCAAAACTATACGTAGCGGCACCTGGGTGGCTTCATCGGTTAGGTGTCCTGAGAACTCAGGTCTTGATCTCAGGGTTGTGAGTTCAAGCCCCTCACCGAGCTCCACACTGGGTGCGGAGCCTGCTTCAAAAACAAACACACAAAACTATACTTAAAAAGTTCCTTGAATCCTTAATTCTCACTACCAAAATACATGTTCAATAATGTAGTTTTTACTGCAAATAGCATTCCCAAGCATGAGATTTTCAAAGATCTACAAATCGCCTCTGATTGTAAACTACTACTTATAACTTCAAAATGAGAAAACAAACATAGAAAATGGGTAAGATAAGTGCATCAACTATTGTTAGTCAGGACATGAGTTGAATAGGAAATTTTTAAAAGCTCCCAATTTCCAAGTCTGATCTATACAACTGTTCTTCTCTGAGAAAAAAAGTAAGTATCATCATCAAATCACTCATACTAACTTAATGAAAACTAACGTTTATAACCCCCCAGTAGCCCTCCATGAAACTGTTATAAGGAAACTCTCCACCTTTCCCTCCATTCCTGCAACCAAGCTATTATTGTGGTATTATTGTCTAACCACAGAGAAATGATTTAAGAAGAAAACAGAGTACTTGCAGTAATTACACTGGCCCAAACTCAGCCCACTACACCAAAATTACTGTTATTTTTTATATAAGTATATTGGTTAAGTTTTTTAAATGTGTTAATTTACCTCTATCTAGTCTGACAAATCTCTTCCAGGGAACACCATTTTGATACTTCAAACCTGAATTCACTTAAATATTCTACCAAACCCTTGTGAAAAAAATTTTTTAGTCTCAATCATAAATTCCCTCATTCATTTGTGTTATTTCATGTGACTTCAGCTGGTGATGGATGAAGGTGAGGTCCCAGAGGGTCTCTTTCATTCATTGTTTATTTTAAAGATGTCCAACAGTATCCACGGTGAGAAAATTACTCAGAGAATATAAAAGGAAGGGGAAGCCAGCAGAAGGAAAAATGGAGTGAAGAATCTCATTCTAATATACTATATAATTTATTTCTAATTATGTTTATTGTATATTGTCTCTCCACCCCACCCCCAACTAAATTGAAAGCTACAGTAAGACTGAGATTTTCATCTGTTTTGTTCACTGATGTGTCTCCTGCAATAGAACAGTGTCTGAGACACTGCCAAATGGCCAATTGGGAACAACCTGAGCAACAATATAAATCATGATAGTAATGGAATTTGAAGCACAGAATAAAATAAATATTTACACTTACATAAATAAGTAAAGGAAAAAGCAAAGATCTTCCTGATACTGTAATTCCAATTACTAAATATAAGAGGAGAGAGAGAAAAATCCCTATTTGGCAAACACCATGGTAATAACTGTTGGAGGTAAGAATCATCAACGCACATTAAAGTTGGTGGGCCAGAGTTGAAGACAAACAAGGTACTGCATAGTCTTGAAGTTTATCCCCACATGGTACTTATCGAGAAAAATAATGAACTTCATAGAGGAGAAACCTGGAGACAGCACCTTAATAGAGTGATAAAAATGGACCCCTCCCTGTAGTGAGCCATTTCAACATAATGTACCTGGATGACTTGAAGAGTGCCCAACATTACTTTAGCTGTATTCTTGCCAAAAATACACTATCTGAATTTGATCATGCAAAAGCATCACAGAAACCCAAGCTGAGAGAGGTTCTATAAAATAAATGGCCAGTACACACCCTTCAAAAACATCAATGTTATGAAAGATGAGGAAGGACAAGGTACTGCCTCCGATGAGGGGTTAAGAGACTGGTGGGACATAATCACTACACAGTCAGATGGCTTCCTCAACCGGATGCTAGGCCAGGAAAAAGGACTTCGTGGGACAGTGGGTGACATGTGAATAGCGTCTGCAGATTACACAGCAGTACTAGATCAATGTCAGCTTTCTGGTATTGATCATTGTTCTAGAGTCATGGAAGATAATTCACATTTGAGCAGGGTGGATGAGGGTAATTGCTAACTCCCTCTACTATTTTTGCAACATTATTGTAAGCTTGGATGTATTTCAAAGTAAAAGTTAAAAAGGAAGAACATTGAGGCAAGGAAGTGGTTACCAGGACAAGAGCCTATACACGAGAAGCCTGAGCAATGGCAAAGAATATTCTATACTCTTGAGGTATTAAACTTAGACGTAATGAAGATAAAATACATTACACCTATATTTATTGTTTTATATATGTTTTTTATACATATTTATAATATTATATATTTTATAATGTTTTATATTTACTGTTTTATGTATTTACTGTTTTATATAATGCATATATATATACATTAATACAAAAAGAAATTACGGGATGTGGTACAATGGTGGAAAGGAATCAACACAGCATTTGTATCCGAACAAGAAATTGCTGGCAGGTTGTCAACAAGCTCTTCCAGGTCCGAGGGCAGGGAAGCAGGTCTGTGATGCGGCTTGAAGACCCCCAGCTCTGCACCCATATGGGACAGCTTTAACAGCTGGAGGAAAGACAGTAGGAAGAACGAGGGGGGAGAGTGTCTGGCCCCCTAAAAAATATATTGCACTGTTGCCTTAGGAAACCATACTTCTCATGACAGTTATCACTTAGAGGAGACTAAAGTTAAAGAATATTCATTACAAATTACAAGGCTATTAAAAGTCATTAGCAATTAAAACAAAAAGATGTTACACCCTTCATCTAGTAAAAAGCATGTACAAAAAGTGAATTAAATACAGGTTTGTTTGTTTGTTTTTAATGCAGTGACTTTATAATATGCCTTAAATATCTATCCAAGGAGAGAATGAGAAAGGGAAATTCAGAAACGAAGAAAATCTTCAGAAAATGATCGTGGATTCCCTCTCGGTCAACATGTACATCATAGTAATTCCACAAACATTAACTGAGTGAGATCCGTTGGCCAGGCACCAGGCCTCGAACACGAAGAGGAAGAAGACCCAGGTCCTGCGTCCCAGAAGCACAGTGTCTAGCCTCGCGTGGCAGCAGAGGCAACTTGTCTTAACAAAAACAAAACAAAACAAAAAACCAAGCTCTGAGTGGGTGAACACATCCAAAATTTCTTTCCAGAAACAGCCTAGAGATACCTGCTATGATGTGCCAAGTACTTACAGCCTTGTCTTGCCCATGCTGCTCTCCCACCCCAAGTTACTCATTTCTGTTACCAGAGTCATTTGAAACAGTCTACCTTAAATCCACTTACTGATCCTTGGTCTTTTCAAGCTACTGTGATTAGTACCACAGTCCATATAATGCTCTGAACATTACTGGCATTCAGCAAATAACAAACCGGTCTTACTATTAAAAAAGTAAATAAATCAAAAATTGAACAATGAGCCTAGACTGTAGAAATTGTTATTGACCACAGAAGTGCTGGGACACTAAAAGCCATTTTACCATAAAAGGTCCTCAAATTATAAAATATGCAAATTACCTCTATGCAAGAAATGTACCAAATATTCTAAGACTCAGAGTGCTTAAAAATATTCACCCAACTGGGATGATTTCAGATTAAAGAAAATAAGGACTGTGTAATTATATACACTTACCTTGACAAATAGAAAGCAATCTGTGATTAGAACATAGCAATTAGTTACAAAATGCTTCACATGGATTTAATTACCCATCAGTCTACATGTAGCTTAATTACTTTTATCTCATTGCATCAGTAAAAGATTTCTGCCTGAGGCGACTGCCAGTCATATATTTATAAGGCTTCTAGACTTTACAGTGAATACATTATAACATTCAGGCAAATGTGCTAAAGTTACAGTTAGAGGCATTCTTAATTTTGAGTCTCCAGTTTTAGTTCATAAATATCTCATCACTTTCTTAGAGTCAACTATCATCAAGCATTCCTTACACTGACACTGTCACCTTTTGGCTAAACAACGTTGTTGACATAAACATCACCTTTGTTTATTCTAATCCCTTAAGAGCCTGGAAGGAAAGACCCAACAACTATCTTACTGCCCCAAGGCAAATGGTACTATATTCTCCTGGGTAAGGTAAACACTTAAATTCCGAAAGGACATGACTCTCTTTCAGGACAGATGAAGAAAGTCCTTTCATTCAGTGCTAATCTGTGGATTATAAGTTTGGAAGGATGGTGGCTTCGTGGGACGGATTATTTTGTGATTCAGAGCAGGAAGCATGGTCTTCCATTTATACAGTTTTGAATTCAGCCAACCAAAGTTTGATTCCCAGCTCCTTTGACTCAATGTCTTTGGGCAACTTGACCTGGGGATAAATAATAACTCTTTCACTTAACTGTTGAATTGAGTAACACAAAAAATATCTAGTAGAGGGTCTGGCCCATAGCAAATATATATATAATCAAAGTTAACACTGTTGGCTAGCTTCCCCCAAGAGAGGCTTGTGAAGATTAGAGGACTTTATCTTTGGAATGAAGTAAAAATACTCTCCCACCATTTTTAAGGGAACATTTTTACTGTTGGTTGGGAAATTAGGTTCTCTAAGAAGACTGGAATTTGGAGTTAGGGGAATCCAGACTTATCCTACTTAAAGCCACTGAAGAAACTCCTGCCTGTTAATGAAGGAAGGTTGTCGGGCCAGATAGCATTGTGTCAACTCAATTTACAGAGATCTATGGAGGCTTCCCACAGGGTTCGCAAGGCATCAGGAATCCCTCCGCCATTTCTTTTTTACCCCAAACCAGAGTTTCTTCTGCTTTTGCTTAAATATAAACAAAACCGACAAGAAAAATAGGCCTCCAATGCTACTGTGTTTAAGAATCCCCCAAGGCATGATAAAAATTCAAGGGAGAAGGGTGGGCAAGATTCTAATGAAGTAGGTCTGAGATGTCCAAGACCATGTACCCTGGCAATCCTGATAACCACACCTAGAGAAAC
Organism: Procyon lotor; assembly: GCA_028646535.1. NCBI lineage: Eukaryota > Metazoa > Chordata > Mammalia > Carnivora > Procyonidae > Procyon > Procyon lotor. The sequence goes on along the minus strand of CM053608.1, from coordinate 119,868,349 downwards.
GCTAGGTTGGGGTATATAGCACGAAAGTATATAGCAAAAATTTAAATATATTTAGTTATACAATCCTAAAAAAGAAAAAAAAAAAGATTTCACACCTTCACATTTAAAACTCCCTCCTTGAATTTAATTCACACTCACACTATGATTTCATGCTTCCCAATTATTAATCCCCAAAAGGAATATAAGCTCTAGATTTTCTTTTAAAAAGATTTCATTGATTGATTGATTTGAGAGTGAGAGAGAGAACATGCCAGCAGGGAGAGGGAGAGGGACAAGCAGATTGCACTGAGCACGGAGCCCAATGTGGGGCTCGATCTCACGACCCTGTGGGTCACGACCTGAGCTGAAATCAAGAGTCAGATGCTCAAGAGCATGTGGCACAATGACAGAAGATTCTATGGGTATGTGAGTTCACAAGCACAGAGACAGAACTCAACATCTGAAATTCGTATTAAACACATGGGGACAATCTGCACTGTAAAATCGATCCCCCGGAGATTTTGTGAATTTCTACTCCTTTGTGGACTTCAGAGAAAGCTGTACACAGTGGTTACACAAACATGTGGAAGTTCTTGCAGGTCAGGGTGTGTTTTGTATTCATCTAGGTGCTCTTAGCTCTTCACATAATGACTACCACACATGGTAAGTAGGTAACTGATATTTGCTAAGGGAAGGAAAGTGATGGGTAAGAAAGGAGGGAAATACCTCACATATTTAACTTTCTAGAAACAGTAAATTGTTTTAAGACAAATTTTTTTTTTCCTCTTTCTATGGGTAGGAAATAATTTTCTAGAAAGTGTTCTAGAGATAATCAGATACCACAGAGAAAAATACCAGGACACCTTTTAAAAAAGAACTGAATTGCACTTTAATCCCTGTGTGGCTTGTCCAAGTAGTTCCCGCCCAGCAAAGGGAGAACAGCTTTGTTTGGAGACAGCCAGCTGCCAGACCAGGCTCACGACCCCGGCGAGGACACCTTACCAGCCAGGGACAACGAGCACATTAATATCTCCTGCGTCTTATCTGCAACAGGGGCACGGTGACTTGGGATTGTTACAGTTCAATGAAAGATTTTTCTAGGTTGCATAAGACCTGATACCAGGAGGAAGGCCAATTATTACAGTGTCTTTTTTAAAGCTGAAGTGGCTTCAAAATGAGGTGTAACTAGGGGCACACCTGGGTGGCTCAGTTCACTGAGCGTCTCCCTCTTGGTTTCCGCTCAGGTCATGATACTGCGGGTCACATGATCAAGCCCCACACCGGGCTCCACACTCAGCAGAGGGTCTGCTGGAGATTTCTTCCCCCCCCATCTGTCCCTCCTCCTGCTTTCTCTCTCTCTCTCTCTCTCTCGTGGATAAATCTTTTTAAAAATGATGTATAACTAGAAAAACATCACGTACATCTCAACAAATGTACATCCCTAAGTATCGGTATAGCACGGTGACTCATGTTAGAATAAGATTTAGTTAAGAGTCTGCCTAGGTTAGAATTCTGGCCCCACCATTTACTAGTGAGGTAGCCTTGCAAAAGTTAACTACATGTCTCTGAGCTTAGATTTCTTCAGCGGTGAGATGAAGAAAATTATACCCACACCTCACAGGGTTGCTGTAAAGAGTAAATGAGATAATCCATACAAAACAATTCCCATTCACGAGGCACAGGGTAAACAACAAATGCTAGCAACTGTTCCTATTATGTGAGATACCAAAGTAATAATGAGGGGATGTGGACCCATTCCAGGTCTCAACATGGGTTCTGTTTGCTGGACCAGGGGCCATTGCCTTAGGAAATTGGAAATGACGGTATGTTTACTAAGGCATTTGAGTTACTCTGGAATTTCCATTTGGAGAAGAAAACTACTTCTTTGACAGTAAAGTTACAATAAAAAGGGTAATTGTGGCATAGCCTGTTCAGACCTATATGCAGAAATTGCCCCATTTGCAAATGGGAACTACCCAAGCACAGAAAGAGAGCTTGATACAGGGCTTTAAAAACAATAAAGTTAATTAAAAGAAAAAAAAAATACTTTTTATGGAGTTCAAAAACAAGTTAATTTTTCTCAGATTCGCATTTATAGTGTTAACAGTCAAGGAGTTAAAAAAGCAATGAAATAAATGCTTAAAACCACTTCGACTGACTTCTCCTAAATAGCTTTCATTAGTTTGGTTTGAGTCTGCTTTTTAACTCATTAAGTGTTCTTAAAAATAGATTTGTTGTTTTAATGCAGCTTTTCTCGGCACTTTTTGTCAAGAAAGAAGTCCAGAAATCACTTACACTTTCGATTCAGAAAATCCAAATCAATTTGATATGGAAATTTTCTCCTAAACCACCTTCATGAAGACCGGTCAAAATTAAAAGGAAAAAAGAAAATACAATTTCATAGTATTTAACAAGTACTAAAATCATAAGCCAGGGGCTGACACCCTGAAGACAACTGTGCCAAATCGGAGCCTTATTCCCTTGTATTTCTGACGTCGGAAGAGGAGACGCTGACAGGAGCTAATGCTTGGACGACGTGCGGGTGCGGCTAGGGCCTCGCCAGCCCGTCTGCCATCTGGGGAGAGCTCACCTGCACTGCCCTCTGATGCGGACCTGCGCTGATCTTAAGGGCTGCTGTCTGCCGGCCAACATTACAGACACAAATAATGAATCGGCCCATGCCAGGCCTGCTACAAAAATAAGCAAAACCAAAAACACCCTACTTTGATGATTATGGAAATAAAAGAATAAGCCAAATAAAAAGCCAAAATCGCTACTCCTGATATCAAAATACAAAAAGATTATTAAAAAGTGAAACAAGATGAAGATTCATAGGAAACATTCAATCTACCCTCATTCCTTCCTCACGAGTAGCTGCCCTTGTTAGAATATCCCTACCTCACTGCCTTCTTGAGTAGATCTCACTCTTCCCACTTGTGCTCTCGCTGGGCACCATCTCTGCTCTTCTGGGTTCTCCCTTCCATCTTCTCCGACACTGTACTGCTCTGTAGACCACTATCCTTCCCCCAAAGGCTAGCCTTTATTACCAGGAAGAACATGTGCCCCCTCCCCAAAGAAGTCGTGGAGTACCCCCAAAGAAAGCCAGTGGATACAAGTGGTTGCCTACATTCAAGACATCTGTTACTATCTGCTCAGGGAAGTCATCCCTTCGAGTCTGGACCTTAAGTGAGGAACCTTTCAGTGTCTACTGGGAACCCACCACGTTGTCTGCAACTGCCAGATTCACTCTAATAGAGGCTACATTTCCACGGCATACGGTTAAAATTAGGCGGAGGAGGCATCACTTCCACTCATAAGATGTAATGAATATTGGCTGACTTCTGTAGATATTATCTTCAAGCTAAGATGGAACTCCAGACAATATGCCCTAGATATTATGAATCTGGGACACTAGTTCCTATGTACTTTAGGGTGAATACATTTTTGTATGGGAAAAGTTCCCATTTTTTTTTTTTTTCAATTTCAAGTTCAGAACATCTAAATTCTTAAATGACACTGGAAACCCCGGGGACAGTCCACAGTAAGAGAAGGGATTTTAACTGGAGCCCTTCCAATATGGTCTCACTTTAAGTAAGGCAAGTGATTTCTGCTGGCTCTCAGTTTCTTCATCTGGAAAATAAGGAGATAAGACCAGGCTACCGAGCTCAACCTGTCTGCATGAAAGATCTCCTCTGACACTGATGCAAGTTAAAGATCCCCTTCGAACAGCAAGCCACACACAACATATTTTGTCACAGTTCAGGGGCTTCATAGATTCTTAGAAGCACATCTGTGGAAAAATTCCTGGACTACATTTTCAAATGTGATGCTATAGTCAGTGCACAGAACAAGCCTTTCTTTCTTAAAAAAAAAACAAAAAAACCAACTTTATTTATTTATTTACTTACTTAGAGAGTGTTAGCAGGGGGAGGGGCAGAGGGAGAGGGACAGAGAGAATCTCAGTAGGCTCCACACCCAGCACAGAGCCCGATGCAGGGCTCGATCTCGGGACCATGAGATCATGACCTGAGCCGAAGCAAATTTTGGATGCTCAACAGACTGAGCCACTCAGGTGCCCCCATAACAAGCCATGTTTGAAAATACAGATCTATAACTTTTACTACTAGAAAATCAGCTTCTTTGCATCCCCACTCAATAATTACTGAACAATCACTTGAGAAATACAAGTTTAAAGGGACTCTGAAATTATTGGGCTGCCCGAGGCAGGCCAACATACCCATCCATTTCATATAATTGTAAAATAATTATTCTATCAGCCAACGATGGTCACTACTGATTGTCAAGTGACCTAAGTACTCACGCTAAAAGCCACAACTTCTCTGGCTGAGTTTTTCAAAGCTCCTCCCAAACTGAATGAAATACATGCTTAAAACAACTGTCTGACAAACCAAGAAATAGACTGTGCACTGTAGAGAACACACTGATGGTCACCAGAGGGGAGGCGGGTGGGGGGAAGGGGAAGAAGGTGATGGGGATGAAAGAGGACACTTGTGATAAGTGCTGGGTGATGTATGCAACTGTGGAATCACTAACTTGTACACCTGAAATTCTATTTGTAATTATATGCCTGAAATAATATTATGCCGGTATGTCAATAATACTGAAATTAAGAGAAAAAATTTAATTAAAAATAAAGAAAATATGCTAAAAAAGCAGGGAGGGGAAAAGTAACGGTCTCTGAAACAGCACTTTCAGAGACAATCACATCCCTTTTCCATCAAATACAGACCATTCACTTAGAAAAAACAGAATAAGGGCACCTGGGGGCTCAGTCAGTGAAGCGTCTGCCTTCGGCTCAGGTCACGATCCCAGCGTCGTGGGACTGAGCCCCACATCGGGCTCCCTGCTCAGTGGGGAGCCTGCTTCTCCCTCTGCCCCTCCCCACTGCTTGTGCTCTCTCTCTCTGACAAATAAATAAAATCTTAAAAAAAAGAAAAGAAAAGAAAAGAAAAAACAGAATAGGACTGGTTAGGAAAGAAGCATCTCAACTCTCAAGAGTCAAATGATACAATGAAGATTAGTAAATAATCTTCCAAGAATTTTCAAAAAATTCACAGATTTAATTTTTGTATCCAGGAAAAGAGAGTAGCTATTAAAGAGAGAGGTTTTTACGGTGACTACCAAAGAAGATAATGTAACTAGAGATGTATAGTTCTTCTAAGCTTAACTAGAAGATGACATTCTGAGGGGAAAAAACTGCTATGGTTCCTGGATTCAGGCTTATTCAGTACCAAGGCAAATGGCAATCGGGAAAGCAAAAAAGCACATCCCTCCTCCAGACACCTAGGATAGGATTCCCAATGGAGCTACCAAGTTCTAGAATTCCAGAGTCAAGGATAGGTCTTCCAGTCCAACATAGGTCAAAAATTGGATTTCTCCGTTTATTTTTGTTACTGTGGTTAAAAAAATCGATGAAAAGGTATTATTAATGCAAAAGTGGTGTACTCCTATTGAATTATTAATAGGCAATACAACTGTAAATGTTTTTGTTCACCATTCTTCAGTGCTCTTGCAAACAGTTTTAAAATGGGAGGTGCTGAAGCATGAAGACCGTTTGCAGCCACTGCTTTTTGAAATCACAGTACTGGGAATTGGTGGAATTCTTGCCTCCTTGGGTTATTATCAGACATTGTGAACTTTCTTTGAAAGCAGACTACAAATTCACAAGGGGGGTCCCTTTCTTTCAATCAAGGAAATGTTTAAAATGACCCCCATCTGCCATTTTAATGTATTCTTCTCAAAGACTGCCATAAATATTTAATATAAGAAAGGCACTGTTTAAACACAACGAATAGCTTATGAAATTAAAGTTGGCTGACGGATTACACTGTGTACATAATGCACTGTAAATAATGACAAAATACGAGCAGCATTGCTAACCTTCTCTTGCTTCGCCTGACATTTCGTAAGGAATATTCAAAAGATACTTAATATGAAGGTCAGCTTAATTGACATCAAAGGGTAACTAAGTTTATAGAGTCATTCTATTCTTGACTCTCTACGTAACATCTTGGTACGTTACCCCCCTGTAAGAATCCCATTTACGTTTTCCATTTCTCGGCAAGTTTCACTTAGCCTGCTAATTCCTGCCCCGAACGTCCCAGAAGCAGGAGGGACACCTTCCATTTACTCCCTGGAGTGGTCGGTCTCTTGTATCCAAATGGGAATCAGCACCTAACATTATACTTGTCTATGGAAGACATTCAATACGCATTTGCCAAATGAGTTCACACAAAAGTTTCACTTTCTGTACTTTCTCTGCGGTTTCAGTGGCCCATTGTCAACTGTGATGTAGAAGCAGATAGTTCACTTTCTGACATACTGTCAGAGTTACGAGTGGCCGAACACTGTGCCACGGCGCCTACGTCACTCACTCCCCTCCGTCCCATCCCACGGGCATTGGATTTTCTCACATCATCACAAGCACAAGAGTGAGTAACAGGACATAAGACATTTTGGGAGAGAGAGAAACCACATTCATGTAACCTTTATTACAGCATATTGTTATAATTGTTCTATTTTATTCCTGTTGTTAATCTCTTGCTGAGCCTAATATACACATTAAACTTTATCACAGAAGAAACAGAGTTCATACAGAGTTTGGTACTATCCACAGTTTCAGGGAGCCACTGGGGAGCTTGGAGTGTATCCTTTATGGAGACCATCATACCATTATTATCAGATGCAATTATATACCACATTCAAAATTCCTAAGAAAAGATGCTCCTTCCTTTCTGGTACTATCACAGCAACCAAGCTGCATATTTTCCGCTCATTAATATTCACTTGTTCTTACTCTCTGTTAACCGAAATGGGAGAAAAGCTGGTACCTCTTCTCCTCATAACTCCTAATCTCTAGATTCTTCTGTTTAAATCAAACGATTTGATTTCTTTTAATTTTTCTGAGAGGCGCTACCCAGATTTTTGCCCTGAGGGGTTAAGGCCAAGCCTCAATGCTTTACATAAACAACTGTAGAGTACAACATACTATTATCTATCGATGTTCCTGACAGAATCACCCACTGTTAATTGAGAATCTTTTATTCTCTTGACACCACCAATTTATCCCCTTCTATATTTTTCATTCCAATTGCTAAGTAAAATGCAGTATTGTTCCAGGCTAATGATATTACCTATAGAAGACCATCCTCGGGCTATTAATGGAATTCTACAAGGGTACCTCTCAATGTGTGTGAACTCAATTCCCTAAAATTCTTCTGGTAAAAATATACTGGAAACTGTCAAGTTTTTCACTTATGTCTAGGGAGTTAATTAATGTGAATTTCTTTCCCATTTTCAGGTAGGCCATCATTCCATCATAAAAGAGAGAAAAAAAACTGATTTGATTGTCAGTATTCTTCAAGGCCTCATAGTACTTACTAACCAACAGCACTGGCCTGCTGTTTTGACAAGTGGTTGCAGTTCTATTACCTTCCCACTTCTTACCATTATATGATTTATAGATAATGTCTACTTAAAAGATGATTACTGTACATAATGAAACCTAAAACATCAACAATGTAAAATACAACTTTTTTGCTATAGGTCAATTACATAATAAATCTGGAAAAAATAAAATATACTTTATAAAATGTACTTCTAAAGGGGAAAAAACATAAAATACTCCCAGATAATTTTAAAATTCCCTCAGTAATAAGACGCATCTTAATTTGGATGTAAGAGTATCCCCATTTAGGTGTAAAAGTCATTGCACCCTAAAATTTATTAAACAATGTATTATGGTTTTTTGCTCATAACATTATATCCAATAGTAAGTACATTTCTGAACATCACTAATGTAGTACTGATAATGTAACCCAGAGAGTTAACTATTTAACATAACAAGTATGTTAACCAATTTTCTCTATCAGAATTCTGAAATCTTAAGTACCTAAGAGTTTATATGTACATGCATGCTTTCCCCCCTCAAATCCCTTTTAAAATCACTTTGTCTTCTTTTGTAACTTCTCATCTGCCTTAATGGAACATTTTTAAGTCAAATACCACTCTACCTAATAAATACTCCTAAAGTCTAGAGCTCAACTTAAGACATACATCTTAAGCATAAGTTATGCTATTCCTTCATTTTACTAGACAAAGTCAAATGACATCCAGATGCAGTTTAAACTACAAACCATTTGGTAAATGCTGGAGACTTCTGTGCGTTATTGAGATTCACTAAAACAACGGATTTTCATAATGAACAAAGGCTGCCTACACGAGAGAGCTACTGCTTGAATGAAGTTAAGCTCAGAGGTTCGAGTCCTACTTCTCCATTCTCAGGCCGGTGTCAGGTCAAATCTTGCAGACTGAGGACTGCTGTTCCAGGAGATAAAGCTTGCAGGTGTGGGACTCAAACCAGCACAGCCCAGCACGGAGGCCTCGCACAGGGAAATGAAGCAGCCCTCAGTTTACCCTTGTCTTCTTGCACGGGAGCAGCTTGCCTCTGCCCTTCTCCGCAGAAAAGCGTGAGCACGTGCGCGTCCTTATACACACACGCCACCTCGTGTGTGAAGACTCATAGCTTTCATTCAGACCCTGTCCCCTCACGTGTATTTCTCAGGTGAGGTCACGGGTTTCAGTGGCTCCCTCGCCCCCACACCAACTTCCCGGCAAGCGGGGATAGTGTAAGAGGGTGAGGAAAGAAAAACTTCAAAATCTGGATTTCTTTGTAGCCTCAAACATGAAAAGGGTCTTTACAGTGCTTCCTTCTGTGTCTTCATTTTGAATATGTGATTAATTACGGCAAGTACAGGGGCGCCTGGATGGCTCAGTGGGTTAAGCCTCTGCCTCTGGCTCAGGTCATGATCTCAGGGTCCTGGGATCGAGCCCTGCATCAGGCTCTCTGCTCAGCGGGAGCCTGCTTCCCCCTCTCTCTCTGCCTGCCTCTCTGCCTACTTGTGATCTCTCTCTGTCAAATAAATAAATAAAATCTTTTAAAAAAATTATGGCAAGTACAGCAAACCCTTTGAATGTTGGTGGGGCAATGATTTATTCAAAAACAAAGTCTGTTCCTCAAATAGCACCAGAGGATTTAAATAAGTTTGATATCACTCTTCTCTCTGGCACTGCCTCAGAATGTATGCCTTTATCACAAACCAGTTTGAATTATGTTCAAATAGCCTGCTATGCTTTATTCAAAATATTCTGTGCTTTTATGCACACTGCCCTGGAAAACCTACGTGACGCCGTGCTTCACAGTTCGAGCACACAAACACATTAGGGCTCCTCAAGTAGCCGCAAATCAGGCCCAGCATCTCCCAGCATGAGAGGAAACGCTAAAAAGTTTGATGTATTCCTCCATCCTACAACAAGAAAATCATAGAGATATCTGCAGTTATTGAGAAACTAGTCAAAGAGGGTTTAAATCCTCCAACGGGCATTCTCTTGGTCATGCGCCATTTTGGCTAAGGAGGAAGAATGAAAACCATAGAAAGTAAAACTCAAATCTAGGAAAAAGGATTTCCTAATAGGGAGTAAAATGAAGTGATTCTCCGTAGTCACTGCCGGCTGCTAAAAGTTCAAAAGCCTGTGAAATCAAGCCTCGAGGCTGGTCCAAGGGTTGAGAACAATTCTTGGGAGATGTAGACACCGACAGGCCACAGGGCTATTCGACTTAGACTCTATGAGGTTCAGGATAAGCAACAATTAATGATTCCTAAGAAATAGGCTCCTTTGATTTCCTTCAAAATTACTCTGAAACATCAACTTAAAATAGACCCAGAGAGCCATGAGCTAGTCAAGTGACCTCTCCGAACCCTATCTGCTTTATAAGATACAGCTAACAACAGGGTCTTGCTGGGTGTTGTGTGGCTCAAAAATCACTTATATAAAACATCTAGTGCAACAACTGGACTCTGCACTAAATAAATGAAAACTATTATTGTGATCTTTTTATTTTTATAATAAGAAATTTTAGGGAAGAAACTTTCAGTTTTATGTAAGAGAGCCTTTAACTAAGGGAACCATCTGAATCTTAAGAAAACGAGGCATTTAGCAGTCGGGATCCTATTATGAAAGTAACATTGCCTCCTGATTGCCACAGTCCTAAATCACCGGGTCAGTGATTCTCGATACAAAGGGTAAGTGAGACTCTCAATGTGAGAATAAATCTGCTAACCTAAGAGTATCTGAATAGTAATTTCATAGGTACGTGGTTTCTGGAAGCAAATTTTCATTATAAGTGCTTTCTTGGGAATATTATGCACAAACTATTAGAAAATTAGCATCATTGTTTTAATACCAATTAAATGGAATTGTGGATGGGCATACACAATCCTAAGAACAATAAGAATAATTTTGATTTAGTTACTTCCGTATATAGTAGACAAAGAAGCTGATTCTCTACAACTTTTTAAGACTGACAATCTTAGAAATAGGACAAAGGGCAGTCGGAATAAAAAAAAATGATATTGAAACCTAAGATTTTTTTAAAACCGAGACAAAAAATTACATATACTTTAACTTGCCAATCTGGCCTAAGTCTAACCCACTCTAGTCACTTCACTGACTTTGATCTGTATCCTCAGCCCACTTTGGAGTTCAGCTTTTTCCATAGTGGGCTCAAACCTTTATCTGGAGCTCAGTCTCCAAGCCTCAGTTACAGGCCTACTTTCTAGGGCTGGTCCTAAAAATGTTATCACTCATTCAAGGGTTGAGCCTAGCTCTTGTCCTCTGCCCCAACCTGTCAGTGAAACACGGCCAGACCAAATTTAGTCTGGGTGCCCTAATGAGATGCTCCACGGTGCCAAATGAGAATTGACAGCCTTCAACTACTTAGTCATAAGCAACAGCAGCTGATTCTGAGTAATCGCACAGAACACGAGTTTATTAAAAGGACACTGGGAATGAGGCTCAATAGTAAGCTTCCAGGAACAGTGTATAATACAAAGCCGAAGGGGCCTAATGAGAAAACAGTCCATTTTTCTGCGGGACCAACATGAGAGCCTGTCCACAGGGCCATTTCCAAGAGCAGACTGCGACACTGCTCCTCCTGCTAGCGAGAGAGAGATCATAGTTGGAAGGTTCCAACTACCCGCGAGTTACTCACTTCCAAATTTAGTGTTGGTGGAATCTAGGTCACATTTCTATGCTCTCCAGCAAAGGAGGTTAGCTTTCTGAGCTCCGTCTTGGGGAGGTGGTTTCTGTAAGGTTGGAAGCATGCTAGATTATTATTCCAAGTGTTCAAAAGGTGCCGGGCAGCTAGAAAATAGAGCGAATGCCAACTGCACTGGGTTATAAACTGCCACAACCAAATAAACACCCACATAGAGAAAATGAAGAGTCTTTATCCCTTCATCCTGGAAAAAAGACATGTTTTAAAGCAAGTAATTAAATCATAAATATTGCAAACAAACATGGTTTGGCTACAGCAACGTCTCCAATCATGATTCAAGTCTACCATGAACAATGGAAACAAAAACTCTACAGTATTCTTAACTACCTAGTGCCAACATTTCCAATACCTTTTAGCTGTCCCTAACCTTTCCAAGTCACAGAGGCAAAGCCGATGCTTCGGCCCCTGTAATGACTTCTGCCACATCGTGGCTAATTTTGCCCCCCTTCTTCCTCCCTTTCCTTTTATCTTCAGATACTCAGTGATTACTGACATTTTTGTTTTTGCTGAGTTCTCACAGAACATCACTGCCATCAATAAGCATTTGTGTTTAAGTAAAATAAAAGTGCTTCTGTAATATGAACACTTTGTTCTGACTCAGGAAGTACAGAATTCCAGGATCTGATATATAGACAATATTGCTACTGGCCAATGCTAGAGTGTAGGAATGCTCATGAAAACTAAGCACTGGTATTCTTGCTTACGTCGGCATCACATATGGATAAACACAATGAATAAGGGCTGATCTCTGTTTCTTCAGGCATCATAACCAGGCCTGACCTTATGTACCTTTCCTTCTGCAAAGTATGTATAGGGACAGGAATGTGAGTACGTAAAGAGATCAAGAAGTGGAAGTAAGAGAATTATCACTTGCAAGTTAAAGATCAAAGCAAACAATATGCATGCTTATGCCTTAAAAATGAGGAAGACACACTGAAAATTTCACAGTGCCTTATAGCTAGGTAAAATTATAGAATAAGCACACTTGATTATCCTTTGCACTTTTTTTTTATGTGCAAGAATGAGCATATTAGGTAGGGAAATAGGCAGACTTGTTTACTGGAGTACAGTCCCCCAGATA
>CM053608.1:119835405-119855652 GCA_028646535.1 Procyon lotor | reverse complement strand
TGAAGTCTTTGGGGTAGGGCCTAATCCAACCTGACTGCTGTCCTTATAACGGGAAATCTAGACAAACAGAGACACCAATGGTGTGCAAACGCACAGAAGAAAGAAAGTGCCATCTGCAAGCCAAGTAGAAAGACCTCGGAAGCAACCAAGGCTAACACTTTGATCTTGGACACCTAGCCTCCCAAAACTGTGAGAAATAAATTTCTGTTGCTTAGGTCACAAAAGTATTAAAACTTTAAAATATGTGCTGTAAAAATGAGCAATCAATAGCAAATACACACACGGTACTGTAAATTTTACTCCTTAGTTCCATAAACGTATACCAAAGCCCACCGCTTCAAAGGCATTTGATTGTATTGCTTGTACCACTGTATTAATTATTAGCAGAAGTCCTCCCTTCAAAAAAAAAGGTTACTCTGTGCAAACCTATGTTAGGACAAAGGTGTGCTGAAAGTGTACCTTTAAGAAGCCACAAATGGATTAATGCTCTTACAATACTGGAGTGACAGCCTTACAGTTAAGCACAGTATCACTGCTTCTTGATATTTTCCATTTTTCAGACCTAAAATATATATACCCTTTAAAATTCCACTTAATTTTTACTTTGTGAAAAATCCCATGAGAGCTCCCGATTTCCTTCTTTGGAGATGAGGTATCAAATGCCTCAGGCAAATGGCTTCTACAATGATCCATATCCTCTGCTTCTGAGGCGCCCTGCCTGCTACTTCCCCACAAATAATCCTCTTCCATTAGTCGTTCTCCTCACTGCCCTTCATTTCCACCATGTTCCCTACAACTGCAGGGCTTTACTTGTGACTTCTTCTGCCTTTCAGCCGCCCACCCATCTGCCATTTTCAGTGACTTCTTTAATATCTAAAGATCCTTCATTTCTCTCTGCCTTTTAGACAACTTGTAATTTTGAAATAGTTTTTGATTCACATAGAAGTTACAGATAGAGTGGAGTTCCCTTGTACCCTTCACTCAGATTCCCTGAATTCTCATACAACCATAAGATCGATGATCAAAACTCGGAAACTGACGTTATTACAATTCTGCTAATTCAGCTATAGGGTCTTATTTGGATTCCACCAGTTTTTCCATGAACTTACAGGGGGAGGGTCTCATACATTTTATTGCCATGTATAGATTCATGTAACCACTACCCTAGTCAGCATACAAAACTGTTTCATCACCCCCCAAAAAACGCCCTTATGCTATCCATTTATATTCATTACTCCGCCCACTCTTAACTCTTGGCAATCCTGTTCTCCATTTCTATAATTTTGTCATTTCAGGAATATTCTATATAGACTCTCACAGTATGGAATCATTTGATATTTTTTTAACTCAAAATCATGCTCTTGAGACCATTTCATATACCAATACTTTGTTCCTTTCTATTGCTGAGCAGTGTATTCCATTGTATAAACTGGATGTACCGCATTTTGTTCGTCTGTCCACTTGCTGAAAGACGTTTTGGTTGTTTCCAGTTTGGAACTATAACAAATAAAGTTGCTATGAACAGTACAGATTTTTGTGTAAACTTGAAATTTTCATTTCTCTAAGGTAAGTACCCAGGAGTGAGACTGCTGGGTCACATATTGCCTGCGGTGGTTAGTTTTTATGTGTCAACGTAGCGAGGCTACAGTACACAGCTGTCTGGTCAAACACCAGTCTAGATGTTGCTGTGAAGGTAGTTTTTAGATGTGATTAATATTTAAATCAGTATAATGTGAGTAAAGTAGATTATCCTCCATAATGTGGTTGGGTCTCTTCCAGTCAGTTGAAAGCCTTTAGACAAAAGGCTTCTTCCCAGAAGAGGAAGAAATTGTGTCTCCAGACTGCCTTCAGACTCAAGACTGCAACACAGACTCCTGCTGGAATTTCCAGACCGCCTTGCAGATTTCTGACCTGCCAGGCTCCACATTCATGGGAGGCAATCCCTTAGAATCAATCAATCAATCTGTATGTGTGTGTGTGTGTGTGAGCATGTGTGTATCTATGGGTGCATGTGTGTAACTGGTTCTACTTCTTTGGAGAACTCTAGGGACCTTAAGACTGGGAAGTAGGCAGGGATGTTTGTCTTCATCACTTCCTTTTAATTTTTTCCTCTTAATTATCTGTAATTTTCAAAATATAAATCAATTTATAATAAATGAGTATATTTCTCAGATATCTGCATATTGGCTAACCTAGGATTAAGAATTTGATAGAGATTCAGTAAATATGGTATAAGAACATCTTATTATAAAGTCCATTAGTATTTCATCAAATAAATTCCGTAGGCAGAGTAAAGTAGACTATCTTATCTCCAATTTACTCACCGTGGTAAACTAAGTAAAGTCTATGTTCAGGTCTATCATGTGAGTTTGGAGGTGACCAATACCTTCGGCATGCGTGGCAGGCAAAGGTTGTCAAAGTAGGACATGAGCTATGAGGAAATCTACACACAAAAAAGGTGAGAAAACCGACTCCTGTAGACGTTTGCAGGGGGTTACAAGAACCTACAAAAAGCTTATTATGTTCTATGCAGTAGTAGCAGAGTATTTTCAGAACGTGCCTTAAATAACAGTGCTTTAGAAAATAATGTAGGGCCAGACAGGTAGCGTTAATATCTCTGCCAAGAAAACAGTCATTTAAAAGAACAACAAATTTGTATTGAGTATCTGTTAATTTCTACCATTAAGGATATAGCAAGAAAGAAAATGTCCAGTGTAGGGTGCTCGGGTGACTCAGTTGGTTGAGCATCTGCCTTTGGCTCCGGTCGTGATCCCAGAGTCCTGGGATCGAGTCCTACGTCAGACTCCCTGCTTGGCGGGGAGTCTGCTTCTCCCTCTGTCCTTTACCCTGCTTGTGCACTCTCCCTCAAATAAATAAAATTAAATAAAAAAAGGAAGAAAAAAAATATCCAATCCAAACTCTCATGAAATCTACACTGGGCTTGGCTGGGGTGAAGGGAAAAAATGAATAGACATATACTAAATGAAACTGGTAAATTCTTATGAAAAAAATGTAAGATGAGGTAAGAAATGAAAAGATGGAAGCATGGGTTGTAGTAGGTGCTACTTGAGACAGGGAAGATGACGCTGAGAAAGCGACATATAAGGGAAACTTAGGCTCTTTAAAGCCAGGAGTCACCTTTCACAAGAGAAAATAGAAAGGGAGATCCTCAGAATCCTTCTAGAGAGGTTAACCCTGTATTCCTCTACTTGACCACTTGAGTCTCCAACTTATTTCCTCTTATGGGCTCTCTGGTCTTCGTAAGGTGTCTCTGATTTAATTCGCAAACACCTGCCTCATTCAGCTATCCCTCAGTGAAGACATCCTCCCAAGTCCTCATGGGGCTGGACTCCTGCATGCCCGACCCTCATTTAGGAACTGAAGACCTGACCAACAGACCACTACTCTCATAAAACGACTCATCTGCTGAAATGAGGAGCCCAACTCAACCCCAAGAGAAGCTTGACCCTTTACCCAAGGACTCAGTCCAGAAAAGCCTGCTGCTTCTCCACCCAGGCCAGGAAAGTCAAACAGGTTTAAATGAACTCCAATTTAGACGAAGGCAAAAGAAATAAATACTCATGAAATGGAAGTTGAGGGTTGAGGGAAGAAGAGCACTGGAATTTTTATGCATTTGAATGAAATAATAATAATAATAATAACAACTGCCCAACAGTTTCCTGGTAAAAATCAACAGCAGAAACAGGAGCTTCTTAATTCACATCCACTCAAAACAAAATGGCAGAGGATCATGGGTACATCAATCACCATGTGGTAGAAAAATAGAAGAACTATCTAGCTATTGGGTGGTCCTTCTCAAAGGAAAGTTGTCAGATCCATCTGACTTTGATCTCTCATTCACAGAAATAGCCTGGAGAAACTTCTCCACCCCATAAAAATAATAAATCTCAGAAGCCACACACTCTGCAGGCCAGAAATCACCTCTGGTGAGAAATCTTCTTTTCCAATGCACTAAGCAAACATTAACTATTTGAATGCGGGGCTAGAAACACTCTACTGGAAACCCAAAGGGACAGAAGTCCGCACCACAAACCTCAGGGGTTGGAAAAGACAGAGGAAGTGGAAGAAGAGGGAGGCAGAATCTACTATTCCATGCATCGGAAAGACCATATTGCCAGCAGTCCTTCAGAAAAACTGGCAAACACTAATAAGAATATAAAACCCAGAAACTAAATTTGACTATGTCTGTTCTGGTCCAGAGCAAAACAAGAAGAACATATAAATAAAAACGTCTGTAATAACGTGAAAATCTTACTTGTATCAAATTCTTTCAATTTTTGGTAAAACTCATGAACAAAGACATTCTGGGTGACCACATACACGTAAAAGATTACTGATTCATAGGCACATATGCAAAATTAGCATGTAAATCAAAATATGGCATTCTAGAGCAAAAAATAGCCCAACAAAATAAGTAGCCTCCTTTCTCTCATCTAGTTCTTTGTGGAGTTATACAACCGGTTAGCATCTCTCTTATCTGGTCGTAAAGCGCAGTGCTTGGAACCAGTGACTTGGCCTTGATTTCTAGTTCCACCACTTGGTAGCTACTATTCGACTCTGCCAAGACATTTTCTTTTACTGAGCTTCAGTTTTCATTCATAAAATAAAAGTTGATTGATAGGACTATCTTGGAGATTAAATTAGATAATGGACATTCAGCTCCCTGGCCATGAAAATCCCTCTGCAAGGAGCATTATTATAAACATATACACATACATATTTCATATTTATGGTCCATATATTCTCTATTTATATGTCAATAAATGTTGGTAAATGTTAAGTTCTTGATCAGGGACTTGGGTAAATCATTTAAATCACTCTGGGCTTCAGCTTCTTGGTCTATAAAACAGATATTGTGCTATTTATCCAGCCTACATTCTACCGATTTCCCATCCAAACAAGAGAGTTCATCAGCCCAGTTTCCGTATGGCTTTGTTCACTAGTTTGGTCGAGTTACTTTAACAAACTGCCACAAAGCACCACCTGGCTTAAACAACAGAAGGTCCTGTTCTGGAGGCTAGAGTTCGAAGACGAAGATGTTGGCGGGGTTGGTTCCCTCCCAGAGCTGCGAGGAACATTATGATGCCACTTCTCCTAGCTGCGGGTGCGTTGCTGGCAATATTTGGGGTTCTATGGTTTATAGAAGCATCACCCCAACAGCTGCCTCCATCTTGACATAGCATTCTTGCCATGTGTCTGTCAACGAAAATTCCTTTTTTATAAGGACAGCAGTCATACTGGATGAACGCCCATTCTGATGACTTTGTTTTAACTTGATTACTTCTCTAAAGATACTATCACCAAATCTGTCACGCTTTGAGGTACCAGGACTTAGGACTTCAACATGATGCAATTTAACTCCTAATACCATGCTTCATCAAAAGAGCTAGGAGGGGCACCTGGGTGGCTCAGTCGTTAAGCGTCTACCTTCGGCCCAGGTCAGATCCCAGGGGCCTGGGATCAAGCCCCGCATCGGGCTCTCTGCTCTGCAGGAAGCCTACTTCTCCCGCTACCATTCCCTCTGCTTGTGTTCCCTCTCTCGCTGTGTTTCTCTCTGTCAAATAAATAAAAAATCTTAAAAAAAAAAAAAAAGAGCTAGGAAATCAGGGAACACAGAGAGAGTGAGAAGTGGCACCTACATTTTGGTCCAAGAGAATTCTAATTCCTAGACCCCTGTGCAAGTCCAAATAGTTGTTTCTGCAACACAAGTCTATTTTCTCCATGGGCAGGACTGCCAGATAGAACATCCAGTTCAATGTGAATTTCAGATAAATAATGAATAACTTCTCAGCCTAGATATGTCCCATGATCCTCGTGCGTTTTCACTTGCTAAAGCTGACGCCCAGCCGCACTGGTGGGCCGCTTGGCGGATCGCCACACTGAGCTAGCCTCTGCAGGTCAGGCAGCATCGCCTGAACTTTCCTGATAAGAATTACCTGCCGAGCTTGTGATCCACACAAATTCCCAGACTCCATCCCCAAGACCTTCCAGGGAAGGAGTCTGGAAAGCTAGAAGTTTAACCTGCCGCCAAGGTGATTCCTATCACCAAAGCCATATGGGATGCTCTGGATCTGGCGAGGACGAAGGACAATTGAGGAGCTGTTAGTAGAAGAGCGACGAGGAAGAATGATAAAATAAAAACAAAATCTAGAAATAAACAGCTGAGGATAATAAACATTCTTTTAATTTAGAACATGAGAATGCAGGAAATAGGAGTGGGTAACCACAAATAATTAATGCTTGCCTCCCGGAGAGCTGGGAGCGGGAACGATAACTCTATGAGTCAGACTGTTTTCTCCCGGGCGGTCTCTGCCAGCGAGAAACCTGCTAAACTCACAGTGCCCGACGGCCGAGGCTGTGTCTGGGTGGAGACGAGGAGTCGCTGGTCTGCCCCTGTGGGCACGATACCTCCGGCTCCACGTACGGCCGGCCCAGGAGTGTGTCCCCACTGCCTCCAGATGCTTAACCTTCCTGGCACTGGGACATTCTCTTTCTTCCTACAAGCAGAAGCTCTGAGGGCAGAACGGTACCTAGGCTGTGGGTGGTCTGGGTTCACTCAAAGTACTGAAACATGTTGCAAACAAGGAGAAAAAAATAACAAGCAAAAACCAGGGCAAATGCCATATTAAAACACAATCTGTTTTAAGTTGATTTAATGAAGCACCTAAAGCATTTAAATATATCTCAATGACAACACACCAATAATAGTTTAGATATGACTGCAGGCCTTTTTAAGAAAAGTATTATTGGTCCACAAAACCTAATTACAGTGAATAAGATTTGTTTAACTCTAAAGGGTGCTGAACTGTGATACATTCTTTCATCCCTTCATCAACTCTGATTACCTAATTCCAAGTTTCGTCTTGTATTAGATATTTGGGAATGATTTCTGAGCTCTGTGTAATTTGAACTCCATCCCACAGAGGCTTAAATTCAACAAGAGCATTATGTATCTCACATCATACACACAAATCACACACAAGGTACAGACATGCACATTCTCGTCACACTACAGCTAATTTTAGCTTTCAGATTTTAATTTAGAGTGTCTGACTTTTCATTAATATACTTTTGTTTGTTAGAAAAGGATGCAGCAACAACAAAGGAGAAACAACCAGAAAGTGAAAATTTATGAAAACAGATCCGATACCTAATACTCATTCAGATACATTGTAGCAAGACATCCAAGGATATAATTTCTATGACAAAAATGAATAATATGCTTATAACAATAGCTAAAGTTATAAGCACTACTACCAAAAATATAAATGAAGATTCCTCTTCAAAAAATACCTAAGAACTAAAAGTATTTAAATTTTAATAAAAATATTCCATCACATTACAATTGTACTGAGACAGACTTCAGTGGAATCAGACTTAATACGTAATGCAGGGAATCTATTCATCAGAAGATTGTTACGTGAGATAAAAACGTTTATTATATAAGTTAAGTTCTTGCTAATTGGAGGAAACCTTTTTCCCTAAGGACATGGTAATATCTGAAGACTGTAGAATGCTTCTTAGTTTTCACATACATTATTTCTTTTAATCTTCATAAATAAAGAATGTAAGGATGGGAAAATTAAATATTTATATAAAGTCACACAGCTGGTTTATGACACAGCCAGGACTAAAATCTAGATTGGGTGATGTCTAGTCTGGTGGGCCTTTTCATTTGCTTACCAATGAAAATTCAAGAAGGAACCCCACTGTAATCATTCAGTTAAACTTGTATTTATAATTCCTATGTATCTGAAAGAAAATATGACATTTTTAACCAATACTAAATATTTTCAAGTAATTATACTTAGACCCAACCAAACCTAATAAATATAGACATACTCAATTCTTACTAAATTGTTCTTATATAATCAGGTCTGTCATTTGTCTTCTAGCCAAAACTACATTAGCCTTTCTTCGGTCTCCATTCAGTAATGCTCGGATGTGAAACGCTAGAAAAAAGGTCAGCTCTTAGGGGCACCTGTTAGTCACATTCCATAGGTGGTGGTTTGTTCCGCCTCCCAATGGCTCAGCTGGAATCCTCCACAGACTCTTCTGGGCACAGTCCTGGGTTAAAGTGGGCCCAGGGAGGGATGCTCATGAGATCCGGAAGCACATGTGAAGCGGCACCACCACTCTGTGCGTGAAGGTCGTCATGATTAGAAGGGGGGAAGGGAGATGCAGGGATGCCGGCGGGTACCGGGGGATCCTCGCTCTCCTCCATGGAGCTTCTAGTGCATCTCTACAAGCTGGCCCTACTGTTGGCCAACAGGAGCCCAAGGCCACCACCACATGTGGGGCAGCAAAGCCACAGAGGCGACCTTCCCCTTCGCCGTCCACTGTGCCTGGCTTTTGACTCATTGGGCCTCTGATTCCCCGCTGGAGCCCCCCATCCCAGCCCCCCCTCCACACCACACCATGGAAGCCTTAATTTCCCGTAATGAATCCCTTATCCCATAACTCACAGTGGTTCCAGTTCCCCTGCCTGACCCTTGACTGATACAGCTACTGACTAGACCACAACTAGCCTAGGATTTTTCCCCAGTTACTATTCTTGTCTTCATAGTCACTTCTTTTCTTTTTTTTTTTTTTTAAGATTTTTACTTATTTGACAGAGAGAGAGAGATCACAAGTAGGCAGAGAGGCAGGCAGAGGGAGAGGGAGAAGCAGGCTCCCTGCTGAGCAGAGAGCCCGATGCGGGGCTCGATCCCAGGACCCTGAGATCATGACCCGAGCCGAAGGCAGAGGCCCCAACCCACTGAGCCACCCAGGCGCCCCTTCATAGTCACTTCTAAGGCTACTTCTTCCAAACCTAAAAGGGTTTATGTTTTCATGACAAAATAAAGCAAGCCCAACCTGCCCTGTGATGTGAATCCACACGGACGTCAGAGTTGCATGCGTTTCTTGGGGGTGGTTAGAAGCACTTTCAAATAACTCATTTTTTATTTAGAAGCTCCACCTTTGTTACCAGAATTTTCTCCCCTTCTCTGTTACTATGTGCAAGTATATGGAAAATACAATCATGATTAAGCAATCAAACTAAAGCATATAGGAGTAGAAAATCATCTCATCTTTTTCAATAAATATATGAGGGTGCTATAAAAGCAGCAAAGCTCAAAGAGGGAACATCAAGGCCAATCTCTGAAGACTCCTAAAATGATGCATATTACTAATGCTCAATTATAAAATCTCAAAGGAACTCAGGCTGAGTAAAGTAATGAGCATGCATTTACCAATTCCAGCAGCGCTTTATTCAAGAACACATCTCCAAATAATGATGCTTGGGAAGATTAAAGGAGATGGTGTTTCAAAGACTAACATCCTCAGAAGAGCTTTGAAATAAAAATTAAGATATTCAGCATTAAAGGGATATGCGCGTGTGTGCATATGCATCTTGAATCTGTCCGTTTTCCTCCAACTTCACTGCCCTCAGAGTAGGTCTAACAACCCCGTGATTTCACCAGATAGCTTCTTATCTAGATGATCCCTGCACTTAAACTCTGGACCCCAACAAAGCTCACCCCGAAGCTACTCATCTTCTAGAAATGCAAATCAGATGATGTCATCTCACTACCTGGAGCCTTTGGATAAAAGTTCCCATTGTTCCTAGGATAAAGGTCAAAATCCTTAATCTGTTCTCATTTATAAAGGTAAAACTGATCCACAGTGGTAGAAGTAGGGAGAACAGTTACTCTTGGTGGCGACTGAAGTGTAAGAAACTGGTTTCCGAGCAGCTGGGAAGGCCCTGTTCCTTAATTTGTGTGCTGGTTCCGTGTTTCATGTTTCTTAAGAATCATGAAACTGGCACCATTACGATTTGTGTATTTTTTTGGTATACACGTCCCATGTATAAAAATACTAGACAAAAATCCAGAGGGGGCAGAACTCAGACTTTGCAAATAAAGGTAACAGTCTCGAACACAAACCCTGCCTTCATATCTGTCCATCAGATAAAAGTGCTACTTAACATGCGTATCTTTTAGACCGAGGTCTGTTCACACACTAGTCTTCCCTCCTTCCCTCAGGCCCACCCACGCCAAGCAAGCATTAGTGAAGTTGTCCTCTCTGCATTTCAAGGGCACCCTAAACATTCCTAATTTAATATATGAGCCCAAATAGACATTACCTCGTCAATTACATGGAGGACAGCCCACTGATTTTCAGCACACGCCTGCGACTGAAACTACTGTGGATTACGCAAGCCCTTCAGGATAATGCTTTTTCATTTAATTTTAATATTTAACTTTCAGGAAAAAACTACCGCACAAATGGTGATATTCTATCACATGTTCATAAAAAATTTCCTCAAAGAATGTTGTCCCTTTTCTTACATTTTATATCACATTACTTGAGCAGAGCTGTAACAGTAAGATTTTGAAATAGTTTCTGTGTTTCCCTCTTTCACCAAGAAATCCATTAGCAAAAGCAAGGTGATTCCACGAGGAAGTTGGAGAGGACTCTACCCTACAGGTGTTATTTAAAAGTGACAGATGTTTCGAGAGGAGCGCTCTGAATAAGCATACAGGTAATGACCCTCAGGCTCATCATTCAGCTCAACAGCAGCCTTTCCCACTCAAGTAGCCTATCGATGATGTGCCCCAGCAGCATCTGTGTGTAGGGCTGGTGCTTTCATTTGCACATTGCATCGAGCACGCGGTACTTAAAGGGAGAACACCGGAGGCCACGTGACAGTGCTGAGTAGGATATAAGCCTCCAGCATCTCACCTTTTCCTAAGGAAGTGAGATTAGCACAGAAGTGTATTACAGGGGCACCTGGGTGGCTCAATGGGTTAAGCCTCTGCCTTCAGCTCAGGTCATGATCTCAAGGTCCTGGGATCGAGCCCCACATCAGGCTCTCCGCTCAGCGGGGAGCCTGCTTCCCCCTCTCTGCCCGCCTCTCCGCCTGCTTGTGATCTCTATCAAATAAATAATTAAAAAAAAAAAAAAAGAAGTGTATTACAACAGCCGCTTAGAGACTATCTTTTAAATAGTAGGAGACATCAAAAAACTGCTGTCAGAACACCATTTTACCTACTTGTCTTGGAAAACCACATTAGTGTGATTCTAGGTATGTGCTTACTTAAACTTTTCATGAGTATTGGGCCAAGCACTGACCATCTGAAGCAGCATGCCAGATTCTATATGGGTATAAACTGAAGTGGGGAGGGCCGTTAAATCCTGAGCTTCTACAAACAAAAGTTCTTGCAGGTACAATTTAAGGCCCAGATGACTGGGAAGGTCACGTGTAACTTCAGCTGTTCCCTAGGGTATTAAGAGCACAGGGTCCAGGGAGCATCTCTAGTCATCAAGCCTTTTATCGGTGCTTAAAGCTAACACGGCACGGTCGTAAAGAGCCAACATGGTACGCTGGGCATGTCTCCCCAGGACCCCTCTGCTTCCCTTTTTGCATCCACAAATGTTGATGTTAGTAACAACGTTAAAGGGTCATGTTGAGAACGGAATTGAAATTAGTGCAATGTAAAAGACTTGGGGCACGAAACCTGGTAAATATTATATCCCCAGTACATGGTTTTTAATAGCGGCAGCATCCTGTTCACAAGATGCGTTGCACCGGGCACTAGACACACTCTGCCCTCAACAGGACCCCCCATTAAGAGGATGTAGTGGGATGAGGCAGCTCGCGAACTGGAAGAGGAAGGACAGTTCCAACGGACTGTGTCTGGTTTGCGTCCTGTTCACTAGAACTAGTTCTAGAGATGTGCACAAGTCACTGGGCCCCTCTTGCTCTCAATTTCCAATCAAAGAAAATGTGGAATTTAGAAAGACCATGTCCAAAATACTCCTCGGCGCTAGTAGTTTGTATGAGGGAAGTTCTGGGAGCCATATTTAATCTTAATATAAGTCACTCTGAGCAAACACTTATTAGGAGGAAATTGTTCTACAAAAAGTTTCATCACAGGATTATACTAAATACAGAATCAATCATTTATGAGAATAAGAAAATATTTAGCTATGATCGATTTTACAAAACATTATTTTATTCAATAATCTTCACGATGATATTATTTAAATACTGTTTAGTTTCTCTGGACTCTCAGGTGTCCTAATCTTACTGAATCCAATGTACTTAAAAAGAGACATTGGGTTTCCAGCTCTTAGATCTCAGATGCCAAGAAAAACAGTCCTTAATCAAGAGTAGGCCACTTTAGAACAATTACAGTATTTCTGTAAAATGAGTTCATTCCTGAAAGAACCTAGGGAAGCCTAAGCAGGAGACCGGCCACTCTCAGAATGAGTCGCATTTAGGTCAATCTGCTCTAGTCATTATTGTCTAAGCTGCCTAAAAAAATCTCATTCAGAATATCCTGACTAGAGAGGAATAGCAGGAGAGGCAGGAAAAGAGAGAGAGAGAGAGGGAGAGAGAGAGGGAGAGAGGGAAGAGCAGAGAGTATGCACCATGAAGGACCAAGACGATATCCAGAAGTACAGAGAAAGACAGGACAGGAAGACATATACAAATCAACAAGAGACA
Organism: Procyon lotor; assembly: GCA_028646535.1. Classification (NCBI taxonomy): domain Eukaryota; kingdom Metazoa; phylum Chordata; class Mammalia; order Carnivora; family Procyonidae; genus Procyon; species Procyon lotor. The sequence goes on along the minus strand of CM053608.1, from coordinate 119,843,138 downwards.
AAGGCAGAGATAGGTAGAAGCAAATGAAGGAAAACCCAGACTAAGTAAAAACAGTTCCCCACTGCAGAATCCAGGTGACACAAACTAAAATATATCCAAGAGGAACTGGGCTATTCTTTCCCACCTGGAAGAAAATGAGGAAAAATCTGTTGATTAACAAGACTATACCCTACAGAGCAGCCACATTTTCACGGAATTCTCTGTAGATTCAGAAACTTAATTTCATCAATTCATCAGACCTTGACTGAGTCATATAATCCAATCTTCAACAGATTGATGTATTAGTTATGAAGCCATTTAACTGAAAAATGAATAAATAAGCCACAGAAAAAATAACAGCCACCAACATATCCTTTTACTGTGCAGCACTAAAACCACGAAGTGCTTTAACTAGGTAATTTTTTGAATTATCACGGGGAGGAAGGAGGAATTGATTCATGTTGATTTTAAGAAAAAAATTATGGACACTCACTATAAAAAAATTCCATACAATATAAAATTAAAATAACTAAATCCCACTACTGAGAGATAACCACTTAGCTATTTTATTTCAATCCAATCTTTTTTTGTATATTTATACACAAAGAGACACCATTTTTCCCTAAATAGTGGGCATAAGATTGTTAGTCCCTTAAAATAAAATTTGACTTATCATCTGATTATAAAACTGAAGAGACACAAAATTAAGAGTTATCTCTTCCTAACAAATAGTTGTTTTTATAGTTGGTTTTATAGTTGTTCTCTAATGCAGATATATATGCTGTTGGAGGTACCTGACTGGCACCAGATTCCCAAGGTCAAAGAGGCCCTAACATGTGGCCTCACTCTCCATCTGGTCTGGAGCAAGGTCAACAGCCTCCCGTCGGAGGGGCACAGCATGCCGATCAATTCTTCCTCCAGCCTACATCTGCCTACATCTGGGCTCTTCATTTCAACCAGATGTTAGGAAGCACAGCTGCTCTCGTGGAGCTCCATCTGATTCATCTCATTTCTGAACAAATCCCCCAGCTGAATCATCTCTAATGACAGGGTATACAGACTGGGCTCTTCTTGGAAACCGAGGCTCAAGCCAACAATATAAAGTAACCGACATCGTGTTTCCCCCTCTTTTCGCAAGAGTGACAGCAGTGGGAGATGGAAAGTACAGTGCCAGCCTTCGTCCTCATCCACCCTTTATATCTCTCAGTTACTTTTGGTCTAAGAAGGTCATCCTTTCCATAAAGAGAATGATCTCTCCCACAGAAGCTGGCTATCTAACACTTCAAATTAATCATCTGGACCATTTCAAATCAATGTAATTAGTGTAGTGATACTGAAAACAGCAGAACTTAAAAATAGTTTCCAAATTATTAGATACATTTAGCCAAGAGAGCCATACTTCTCTGCACTCTGCCTAGCAGGTAGTATCACATACTCATCCATCTTTTAATTGTCAGTGGTGGGGGTGCATAGGTGGCTCAATAGGTTAAGCCCCCACTCTTGATTTCAGCTCATTGTCATGAGATCAAGTCTTGCATAGGACTACACGCTCAGTGGGGAGTCTGCTTCTCTCCCTCTGCCCTCTCCTCCTGTCACTAACTCAAACACGCTCTCTAAAATAAATAAACCTTTGGGAAAAAAAAAATAAATGTCACCTTTAAACAGGTTTAAAGAAAAAAAATTCACTACTGGGTGCCTTGGTGGCTCAGTTGGTTAAGCAACTGCCTTGAGCTCAGGTCATGATCCTGGGGTCCCAGGATGGAGTCCCACATCAGGCTCCCTACTCAGTGGGGAGTCTGCTTCTCCCATTGACCCTCCGCCCCATTCTGTCAAATAAATAAAATCTTAAAAAAAAAATCACTACTACCAATAGGAATTCTAAGTCTAAAATCCTATTTTCCTTTAGAGTAGCATGTCTGAGTTAAAAATAATTTCTGAGACCTAGCCTCTGAACTCAGGAACATGTTAACCTGATTGAGTTGAACATAATCCCAAGATCACAGTTTCTGTAAAGAGGGGTTCATTCTGAGAAAGGTAGGGAATCATTATCCTGGCGATTTCTCCCTCCCCACACTCCATACCCAACTTGGTAACATCTAGGAGTCTCAGGCTCCAACGATGAGGCAGAGAAGCCTAAACTACATTGAAATGTTAACTGAAAAATAAAAGAACCGTGTTAACTTGAACTTAACTATACTTACTTAAACTATGTATTAATTTTAAGTTAACTTAAACTATATACATTTATTTCTCAAGCACAAAACCCAATCCATGGCTTTCGTTATTGACTTACAGTATTCTTTACCCTTTATTTAAGAGTGGAAAACACTCATCTAAGCAATTGTGAAAATATGCATTTTATATCAAATGGACATAATGTAAATATTTTACTCGCTGTTTTTACCAAGACTTCGTTACCTATTCTCCCACATCCCATTGTTAAATTTCGTAAGATGATTTCAAAAGAAAAGAGATTACTTCCAAGTCCCAATCCCTTAATTTTGATCTGTCAGTGCTCCCTTTCAGTGGCTGCCCAGGATGCTGGTTTTCCTTTGACGGAGCTCCCGCGGTACTGGAGCCCAGGCTGTGAGCGACAGCCCACCAGAAGCTGTAGTGAAAACAGGGAACTAAGCCTTGCTTAGGCTTCCTCAAAAGGGCCGCTGGGTAAAGAAAGTAGAGGAAGACGATTTTAAGGACAGACTACCAAAATACGCATACTTCCTCCAGGCAGTCGTGCCTCGGAATGTGTATTTGAGCACCTCTGTGCTTGCTTTCGGGGAGGTTACTATGGAAAGCCATTCCCTTTCTTTCCAGGAATGATTATAAATAGTAGCAGTTTAACAAAGCTAAAGAGATTTGACGGACCTCCCACAACTGCCAACGTTAGATGTTTCTAGAAAACTGCGAAATCTCCTAAAGGAAATGATCGACCCAGTGATGCTAAACACCTACTTGAACAAACGCATCACCATCTGTCTGTCTAGTTATCAATGTATCTATCATCTCTCACACAAGGATACAGAAGGTCTTCAAGTTCATCTTTCTGAAATACATTTATTTATTTTGCACAAGCAGGAGGAGTGGCAGAGGGAGAGGGAGAAGCAGGCTCCCTGCTGAGGGACTGGATCCCAGGACCCTGGAATCATGACCCAGGCCAAAAGCACATGCTTAACCGACTGAGCTGCCCAGGTGCCCCTGATACACATTCTATAATTCCCAATTCTCAAAAGGAATAGCTGAGTAAGCATACGGGGAAATGGAAATACTTACACACTGCCGGAAGGGGTGTGTGAGAGGGTTTGAATATCCAGCAAAGCTGAAAATAAGCATATTCATTAACCCAAAATTTCACTTGGAGAAAATACACCCCGAAGTAACTCCCACATGCTTCCGCAAGGAAACAAGTACGACTGCAACGCTCGTTGCAATTCCACTGTTTGTGACTGATCCATCCAAAGGTCCATCACCACATGAATGACTGGTCAATTTATTTAATGGAGTACTAGAGAGCTATTAAAATCCATGGAAGGGGCGCCTGGGTGGCTCAGTCATTAAGCGTCTGCCTTCAGCTCAGGTCATGATCCCAAGGTCCTGAGATCAAGCCCCACCTCGGGCTCCCTGCTCAGCAGGAAGCCTGCTTCTCCTGCTGCCATTCCCTCTGCTTGTGTTCCCTCTCTCGCTGTGTTTCTATCAAATAAATAAAAATCTTTAAAAAAAAAAAAAATAAAATCCATGGAAAAGAGATGGACCAACATCTCTAGAGCTCTTTGAGAGAGAAGAGAAAATTCAAAAAATATTTGAGTATGAAACTGTTTTTTTGTGTTTTGTTGTTGTTTTTTAAGATTTTACTTATTTGACAGAGAAATCACAAGCAGGCAGAGAGACAGGCAGAGAGAGGGGGAAGCAGGCTTCCTGCTGAGCAGAGAGCCCGATGTGGGGCTCGATCCCAGGACCCTGACATCATGACCTGAGCCGAAGGCAGAGGCTTTAACCCACTGAGCCACCCAGGCGCCCCTGTTTTTTAATGTTAGAAACATAATTATAAAACATACACAGATATACACACACAAAAGATAAACACTGAATTCTTAATAGCAATTACTTTTGGTAGAGAAGTAGCAGAATAAAACCTGATGAGATGAAAGGGAATTTCACATTTATCAGTAATAGTTTATTCCTTAAACAAACAAACAAAAAAACTTAAAGAGTGTGTGACAATACTAACATTTAATAATTTTCTGTGGAAAGGTCACCAATATTGCTCTATTATATTATGTATTTTATGTATTATTTTTGTCAAAACTAAAATTAGAAAGTACATAACTTAGTGTAAAAAAAAAATAATGGTCATTTCTACAAATCAGTGGTTTATCTCTATAAATGGTGGATCAGTTATTACATTTGTAACACTCAAATACGAAAGAAAAGACTTTTTTCAAAATTTCCTAAGCGGAAAATCTCTGATTTGAAAAAGTAGCCTTTACAAAGAGGGTCATCATGCAAAATTCTTAAAAAAAAAAACCACAAAACTTAAATTTAAGAGTTTTTAAAAATTTAAGGCATTGATGTGTTTTTCCCATTACTATTTAAAGAATTATGTACTATATGTTTAAAAGCACAGCAAAGAAAAAAAGTATAAAATGTAAAATCAGACATTAATCTCCCAATTTCTAATCACAGTTAATTTTAGACCATCTGAATGGTACGGTAGGAATAAAAGAGTTTTCGTTAAATATATACACTGACTTACAAAACAATACCTAACAAAGAGGCAGTGAAACTGCTTTTTTTTAAGGAATCAAACAGGTGAAGTCAATAATACCCGGAACTAGAAATTACTCATCAGATTGACTCCAAAATATCATTTAAGATCCTTAGTACAAAAAAAAAAAAAATACAAAAAAAAAGATCCTTAGGACACAGCCAATAAGCAAACCAACTACTAATGTCCTTGATAATAACTACATTCTCCCATTGATTAAAATGTACTTAGTATATGATTACATGTCAAGAAGTTTGAAAATTGTTTCCTTTCTGTGTATTTACATTTCATTTATAATCACACCACCTGAATGCTTTGACAAGGATTGTTTTGTGAGCATGAAATAATGTTCATTTCTGTTCTAGTAAAAAGTGTTCAAAGTTATATGCCCAATCTTTCTACTCACACACTACTCTGCTAGTCCTTCCTCCTCCTCATCAGTTCTGAAGCACTCAGCCTGCGGCTAAGCCCTTTCCATACATCTTTTCATTTGATTCCTACTATGATTCCATGAGGTTAATTCAATCAGTATCCTCCCTTTGCAGACAGGCAACTGAGAATAACGCATCCAAAGTCACGTAGAATCAGCAAATAGGAGAACAGTGATTCATCTGACTGCAGAAGTGCTTGGAACCATTACACACTGTACACATAACCAAAGAGAAAAGCCAGGAAACAATGTAGATAAATGCAGCTACGCACACAACAGAAAATTATGCAATATGGCAAACACACTTTAAAACTGACATAATTTTCCCCCAGGGGCAGGCCCTCCCCACTCAAATAACCCAGCCTCCACATTCCATATATCCTGTACTCTTTATCATAATTATTGAAAAACAGTTGCAACAGGCATGAGATCTAAATTGAATATGCTGAGCACCATTTAGATATACAGTGTGGAGGCAGGTGCATTGAACCCTATTGTTCTTTTGCTCCGAGGCAAGCAAAAGGCCAGCAAACACCTCGTGGGCAGTAAGCTATAAACTGCATTCAGTGCAGCAACTTGAATGGATCACGATTATCTTACTGACTCCAGTGAAAATCCCAAAGAATTTAGTACCTGATTAAGATGTCCTAATGTGCTTCTTTTGTGATGCCAAGTCAAAAACATCAGCTATTAAGAATGAGGCTGCACAAAGAGCTGCATAGTTGGGATCATTCCAGAGCCACCTACAGGGCCATGCCAGTCTGCTTTCAACAGCTGTCTCCCCTTACCTGAGGTGAGGCAGGTGCAGGACAAAAGCATTGAGCGATTCTGCACCTGCTCCCTCGAATTCAGCTCAGGTAAATCAGTAACGCTGGCCTTTGGAAGCCCGTCACCAAGAGCAGATGTTTAGTGGAAGACCTGGAGATTCTCATCCACTTGACTTTGGCGCCCTTGAATTGCACTCAAATTACCCAGTGTGATCAGACTCTATTAACACAGATGTTTAGGGCAACTGCTTCCTGAAAGTTGGGTTCGCCTAGAGAGACCCTGTCAGAAAATACAGGGACAGAATCGCAGCAGGCCAAGGGGGACATGAAGAGTTGGCATGAGGGAAATGAAAACTCCTTACACCAATTTTCAAGGAAGAACCGCTTTATTAATTCTGGAGGTTTGTGCAGATGAAGCAAGTTTACAAGCCTATGTGGTAACTTTGTTTTAGAGAAGAAAACTTCAAATACATACCCAAGTGGACAGGATGGGCCAAGGAGTCCTCACGCACTCAGAACCAGCTTCAACCGCTGAAACGCAGGGCGCCCATCCATAGGTCCTCCCGCACACCCCGCCCCGGGCCACGGTTTCGGAGGCAAGTCGCAGGTCATGTCGTTTCATGTACAACTATTTCATCATTACCATCATATTATGGTATAATGATATATATAATGATATATGGTACCATATTATCATCAGCATTCAGTTTTTTAATTGTCCATTTTGCACACACATCTGTTGGAGCGAGGATCCACATATGCCGCACACACTGCAGTTTTCTCTCAAGGTGTGTGTCCTGAGGCTGTCCTCCCACGGCTTCCCCTCCCCGCCCTGCCATCTCGCGCCCCTGGCCCCGCCACCTCTCCCCCAGGAAGAAACTGCATCTTTGCTTGCGTCCAGTTTCTCACCTCTGGACTTTACTAAGAGCATCCCTCAAGTATAGTTTAGCAGGACCCCACGTCTTCCTCATTACCTTCATCAAATTTCAGCTCAACTCTTTTGGTAAAGTTTCCTCATGGGTGGTGATGTGGAAACAAACTTTTTTTTTTTTTTTTTTTTTTACAGATTTTTGTTTGAGAGAGAGAGAGTGCGCTCGCAACCAGGGGGAGCAGCAGGCAGAGGGAGGGGGGAAGCAGACTCCCACTGAGCAGGGAGCCGGCCCGAGATCACGACCTGAGTTTAAGGCAGACACACTTCACCAACGGAGCCCCCCAGGAGCCCCCAGAAACAACTCTTTTTACCAGAGATACACAAGAAACAGAAGTCACAGAAGTGCCAAAGAAGAGGAAAGACACGGAACAACAGCAACTCAAAGGATGCGGTCAGGGAAAGCAGAGCTGGGGGGAGGGGGTGCGGGGAGACTCTCTGGAGGTTACGAAACAATTTTACCAAGGAAAACAGACAATCATCAAAAAGGAGATGAGCCTCATAAGCACCCTGGAAGTCACCAGGGCGGGCAGCACAGGGGGAAATGGGAAGGAACGGAGGATGCCCATTTCCCCACTCGGCATCACTTTCGATGTCACACAAGGCACAGCAGAGTCACCGCCCCGCGGGGAGGACGCGCTGTGGCATGGCCGCCGGGCTGCTGAGACCGAGCCTTCACGCCAGAGCCTTCCAAGCCCTGTGCAGTTCAAGATGGCGAGTGCTGCATGGCCGGGGACGCGGGCTGCACGGCTGCACGGCTGCAGGGCCGGGGTGGGGGGGCGGAGCACCGGAGGGAGGACTCGGGCTGCACGGCTGGGGGGCAGAGCACCAGAGGGAGGACGCCAGCTGCACGGCTGGGGGGCGGAG
>CM053608.1:119808036-119835305 GCA_028646535.1 Procyon lotor | reverse complement strand
GTGCAGTTCAAGATGGCGAGTGCTGCATGGCCGGGGACGCGGGCTGCACGGCTGCACGGCTGCAGGGCCGGGGTGGGGGGGCGGAGCACCGGAGGGAGGACTCGGGCTGCACGGCTGGGGGGCAGAGCACCAGAGGGAGGACGCCAGCTGCACGGCTGGGGGGCGGAGCACCGGAGGGAGGACGCAGACTGCACGGCTGGGGGGCGGAGCACTGGAGGTAGGATGCAGACTGCACGGCCGGGAGGCGGAGCACGCGAGGGAGGACGCAGGCTGCACGGCCGGGGGGCGGAGCACCGGAGGGAGGATGCAAACTGCACGGCCGGGAGGCAGAGCACGCGAGGGAGGACGCAGGCTGCACGGCTGGGGGGCAGAGCACTGGAGGGAGGACGCGGGCTGCACGGGCAGGGGGCGGAGCGCTGGAGGGAGGACGCGGGCGCAGGGCTACCTCACACCTGCTTACTGCAGGAGAGGCCTGCCAGCCCTTGAGAAGAGGCCACTCTCCCGAGGAGCCAGACCGCAGCCACACACGTTCGCATCCGAGGCCTGGGATCAGGAGCCAGAAGCTCTGCGTTCAAAGCCTGGCCCTATCACTGCCTATCTTTGTGACGGAGGGCAAATTATTTGCGCGAAAGGGTTTCCTGATCCGTAGTAAGAGTGATAGCACCTCCAGCTTTGGTGAGGATCACACAAGTAACACAACCACGGCATTTCAGAGGAGTGACTGGAAGACAGTCACTGATAATAGTATTGTACATTGTTTTTATTATTGTCATACTGAATTAAGCAATTGCTGGTCACCACTAAGGATCACAAGAGCATTTTCTGTCCAGTGCCTTTCCGGACAATCTGAAAGCAACATTTCCTAGTTTGATACAATTTACTCAACGTACTCGTTGGAAGGACAAATTTCATGTGCCCCCCCAACCCCCCCTCACTGAGGCAGAATCTCTGGGAGGAAAGGGTAGGAAATCTGTATTTTGAACCAACACTACAGGTGATCCTTATTTAAAGCAATATAAAAGAAACACTGGAGAGCTCAGGAAAGAAACATTTGGATGTTATCAGAAAGTTCTGAACACAACTACATTTTCCATCAAGATTGTCTGAAGTTACAACACACATTGAGAGAAAAATGTCATTTTATGCATACTCTTTCATTCCTGAAAATATACTGGATTATCCATTGCACACTATTTCTTCCATATATCTTGCTGAGGTGTTTTTTTCCCCCCACAATCGCATACAACGTTCGAATCTGGGCACCAACAATTTTGCCGTGAGAGAGAACATTCTGGAGAAAGGAAAGCTTCCTCCAACACCATGTGCACAACTTGCTTAGGGTGTAAAAACTGATAAGTCAGGAAATAAGAAACATCAAGCAAGACGTAGTCTCAAGCACATGTTATTCGCACACATGGTGAGGACACTGTCCAACATGGCGCTCTACTGCCCAGGCCGGTGGCGATAGCCCCACAGGACAGGAGGCGGTTTTATGCCCTCAAAGCCCACAATTATTTTTTTCTTTATATCATGAAGTAGAGTTTTTAATTTTTTTAAATTTTTTTATGATTTTATCTATTTATTTATTTGACAGAGAGAGAGATCACAAGTAGGCAGAGAGGCAGGCAGAGAGAAGGAAGCAGGCTCCCCTCTGAGGAGAGCCGAATGCGGGGCTCGATCCCAGGACCCTGAGATCATGACCTGAGCCGAAGGCAGAGGCTTTAACACACTGAGCCACCCAGGCGCCCAAGTTTTTTTATTTGATGCAAAACTTACATAAAATGAAACGCACATATCCTAAATGAGTTGTGGCAAATATAACCCCAACTCCTCTCAAGATACAAAACATTATCACTCCTTGAAACCTGAACCTACATACCTATCAATCTCCACTACTCCCTCCCCCGCCATATCCCAGAGACAACAAATATATTGAAAATTTCTCCATCACGGATGAGTTTTGCCTGTTCTAGAGATTCATATAAATGGAACCATACCCTGTGTACATTTTGTGTAATGTTTCTCTCATCTAGTATGTTTTTGAAATAAATCCGTTATTTTTTATTCATTCCCTTTAATTACTAAATAATATTCCATTGAGGGGTGCCCAGGGGGCTCAGTTGGTGGTGCTTCTGCCTTCAGTTCAGGTCACGATCTTGGGGTCCTGGGACTGAGCCCCATGTCAGGATCCCTGCTCAGCGGAGCGTTTGCTTCTCTCCAACTCCTCCCCCCCCCCCGGCCCCCCGCCCCTCTCCCATGCTCATACTTGCTCTCGCTAGCTCTCTCAAATAAGTAAATAAATCTTAAATAATAATACCCCATTGTGTAAGTAAACTACATTTTGTTTATCCATTCCTCTATTGATGGACACACGCACCATTTCCAATTTTTCTAGTAATTACGAGTAAAATGGCTACAAACATCCCTGTTAAATCTTTTGTGACCATTTGTTTTCACTTTTCTTCAGTAAAACGAGTAGAAATGCTGGATATTTAGGACAAGTACATGCTTACTTTTGTAAGAATCTGGTAGACCTCTTCCTAACTGGTCGGGAACCCCAACTCCCAGCAATGATATATGAATAAAGTTCCAGTTGCTTCACCTCCTTTGCAACACTTAGTGTTGTCAATCCTTTAAATCCTGGCAATTGCGCTGAAGGTATAGCAGTATCTTACTGTCATTTGAATCTGCATTCCCCTGATGACTCATGATATTGAACACTTTGAAGTGAACTTACTGGTCATTTTATGACTTCTTTTGTGAAGTATCTGTTCAAATTTTTTCCTGTTTTAAAACTCAGTTGTCTTTCTATTATTGGATATCAATCCTTTCTCAAATACATGTCTTTTTTTGTAAGGTTATTTACTTTTGAGAGAGAAAGGAAGCAGACACCCCGCTGAGCATGGAGCCCAGGATCCTGACCTGAGCCCAAATCAAGAGGCGGCCACTCAACGACTAAGTGACCCAGGGGCCCTCAAATCAATGCCTTGTAAATACCTTCTCCTAGTATCTGGCTTGACTGTTCATTTCATCGGCTTTTCATTTTAATTTTACATTTCGGTGACATTCATTACAATCACAATATTATGCAACTATTACCACGATCAATGTTCAAAACTTTGTACACCCTAAACAAAAACTCTGTATCTAAAGCAAAAACTCCTTATTCCTCCTTGTCTCAGTCCCTGCTAACCTCTAACCTACTTACTGTCTTTATGAGTATGTCTACTGAAGATACTGTGTATAAACAGAATCATACAGTGTTGGTCCTTTTATATTTAGCTTATTTTACTCAGCCTAAGTTCTCAGCATTCATGCTGTATACCCTATCAGGATTCCATTCCTTTTTATGGCTAAATAATATTAAATTGTATGTATATGCCACATTTTCTTTATCCACTCGTATGCTGATAGACATTTAGGTCGTTTCCACCTTTTGGCAACTGTGACTAATGCTGCCGTAAATACGGAAACAGGTATCTGAGGACCTGTTTCCAATTCTTTCAGGTGTAGAGTACGGGATAAAACTGCTACATCATATGGTAATTCTATATTTAACTTTTTGAGGAAGAGCCACATTTTACATTCCCACCAGCAATGTATGAATGTTGCAAGTTCTCCACGTCCTCCCCAACACTCGTTATTTTCCATTTTGTAAACTATAGACATCTTAGCAGGTTGGAATGCTATCCCTCAATGTGGTTCTAATTTGCAATTTTTGAATGACTGCTTTTAGGCAGCTTTTTAAGGGCTTATCTTCTTTAAAAAAAAATGTCTATTCAAATCTTTTGCTCACTTTCTAATTGGGCTGTCTTTTTGTGGCTGAATTGCAGGAGTTCTTTATATACTCTGGATATTCAATTCATCCAATTTACGACACAAATATTTTCTCCCATTCTGAGGACTATCTTTTCGGTTTCTTGATAATGTCCTTTGAGGCATAAAAATTTCAAATTTTGATGAAGTCCAATTTATCTATTTATTCTTTTGCTGCTTGTGTTTTGGTGACATATCTAAGACACCATTGATAAATCCAAGGTAAAGAAGATTTATCTTTATGTTTTCTTTTAAAAGTCTTACTGTTTTGGGGCACCTGGATGGCTCAGTCATTAAGCATCTGCCTTCGGCTCAGGTCATGATCCCAGGGTTCTGGGATCGAGTCCCAAATCAGGCTCCCTGCTCAGTGGGAAGTCTGCTTCTCCCTCCCCCACTCCCCCTGCTTGTATTCCCTCTCTCACTCGCTCTCTCTCTCTCTGAAATAAATAAATAAAATCTTTATTAAAAAAAAAAAAGTCTTACTGTTTTAACTCTTTATATATATGGAGTGAGGCATGGTTCTAACTTCATTCTCTGCATGTGGAAATCCAGTTGTCCCAGTACCATTTGGTGAAGAGACTACTCTTTCCCCATTGAATGGACTTGGTACCCTTGTTAAAAAATAGCTGGCCATAAAAGTATGGGTTTATTTCTGGAATGCCGATTCTATTTCATTGATCTAAATGTCTATACCTATGGAGACACCACACTTTTGAAAACTGTAACTTTATAACAACTTTCAAAATTGGGAAGTTTGAGTCTTCCAAATCCATTCTTTTTAAAGATTGTTTCAGTTATTTGGGGTTTGTGGTTTTGTTTTGTTTTGTTTTTACAATTCCACATGAATTTGAGAATCAGCTTTTTTATTTCTGCAAAAACAGCTGTCAGAATACTGATGGGGATTGTGATGAATCTGTAGATTGCTCTGAACAATACTGACATCTTAATATTAAGTCTTACTATACATAAACACAATATCTTCCCATTATTTAAGTCTTCTTTAGTTTCCTTCAGTAATATTTTAAATTTTCAGTGCATAGTTCTTTCACTTCCCTGGTTAAATTTATCCCCAGATGTTTTGTTCTTTTAGATGCTACTGTAAAATGAAACTGCTTTCTTAATTTCATTTTTGGATTGTTCACTCTTAGTGCACAGAAAAACAACTGGTTTTTGTGTAATGACCTTGTAACCTACTACTTTTTTAGCTTTAGTTGCTTTCTTAAAGATTCTTTGAGCTATTCTGTATACACAACAATTAGATCTGTGAATAAAGAAAGTTCTATTTCTTCCTTTCTAGTTTCGGTGCATTTTCTTTTTTTTTTTTTTTAATCTGTCTAATTGCTCTGGGTAGAACTTCCAGTATAATACTAAATAGCAGTGATGGAAGTAAGGATCCTTGTCTTGTTTCTAATCTGAGGGGGAAAGCGTTCAGTCTTTCACCATCGAGTATGATGTTAGCTGTGGGTTTTCATAAATGCCCTTTATCATCTTGGGAAGTTCCCTTCTATTTGCACGGTATTTCACTTTTTGTTTTTTTAGTTTTTTGATCATAAAGAGGTGTTGGACTTTGTCAAATGCCTTTTCTGCATCAATTGAGATGATCATGTGGGGTTTTTTTTCCCCTTCATTATTTAATGTGGTATTTTTCAATTGAAGTATAATTAACACAAAATTATATCAGCTTCAGGTGTACAATATAATGATTCAACAACTCTATACATTACTCATTGCTCATCGCAATAAGTGCACTCTTCATCTCCTTTATCTGTTTCACTCACACCCCCATCCACTGCCCCCTCTGGCAACTACCAGTCTGTTCTCTGTATTTAAGAGTGTGTTTTTGTGTTTGTCTTTTTTTTCTTTGTTTCTTGAATTACACATGTGAAAGCACATGGTATTTGGCTTTCTCTGTCTGATTTATTTCATTTAGTATCATACCCTCTAGATCCATCCATGTTTCCATGTTGTTGCAAGTGGCAAGATCTCATCCTTTTTATGGCTAAGTAACCTAACCCGTGTGTGTGTGTGTGTGTGTGTGTGTGATTTCTTTATCCATTCATCTATTCCAGGACACTTGAGTTGCTTCCATATCTTGGCAATTATAAATATGCTGCGATAAACAGGAATGCTACATCTTTTCGAATTCGTGTTTTTGTCTTCTCTGGGTAAATATCCAGTATTTCCAACTAGAATTGCTGGATTGTAGGGTAGTTCCATTTTAAATTTTTTGAGGAATCTCCACATCGTTCTCCATGCGGGCTGCACAGCTGGGGGGCAGAGCACTGGAGGAAGGACGCGGGCTGCCCGGCTGGTTACACCACTCTGCATTCCCACCAACAGGGCACAAGGGTTCCGTTTTCTCCATATCCCCACCAACGCCTGTCATTTCTTGTCTTTTTTATTTTAGCCATTCTGACAGATGTGGAATAATCTCACTGTAGTTTTTATTTGTATTTCCCTGACGATTAGTGATGACTGAGCATCTTTCCATGTGTCTGTTGACCATTTGTTATGTCTTCTCTAACAAAATGTCTATTGAGGTGCTCTGCCGATTTTTAATCAGATTATTTGAGTTTTTTGGTGTTGAGTTATATGAGTTCTTTATATACTTTGGATATTAACCCCTTGTTGAATATGTCATTTGCAAATATCTTCTTCCATTCAGTAGGTTGCCTTGTCATTTTGTTGATGGGTTCCTTTGCTGTGCAAAAGCTTTTAATTTTGGTGTGGTCCCAATGGTTTAATTTTGCTTTTGTTTCTCTTGCCTGAGGAGACATATTTAGAAAGATACTTCTACGGCCAGTGTCTAAGAAATTACTACCTGTATTTTCTTGTATGAATTTTATGATTTCAAATCTCACACTTAGGTTTTTAATCCATTTTGAGCTTATTTTTAGGTATGATATAAGAAAGTGGTCCTGTCTCATTGGTTTACATCTAGATGCCATCCAGTTTTCCCAGCACCATTTGTTGAAGAGACTACCTTTGTCCTGTTGTATACTCTTGCCTCCTTTGTTATAAATTAATTGACCATATATGTGTGGGTTTATTTCTGGTCTTTCCATTCTGTGCCATTGATCTCTGTGTCTATTTTTGTGCTAATACCATAGTGCTTTAATTACTATAGCTTTATAGTATATCTTGAAATCTGGGATTGTGATACCTCCAGCTTTGCTCTTCTTTCTCAAAATTGCTTTAGCTAGTCGGGTCTTTCACGGTTCCATACAAACTTTAGTATTATTTGTTCTAGTTCTGTGAAAAATGTTGATGGTATTTTCAAAGGGATTGCATTAAATTTGTAGATTGCTTTAGGTAATATGGACATTTTAACAATATTGGCTCTTCCAACCCATAAGAATGGAATAGCTCTCCTTTTGTCTGTGTCATGCTCAATTTTTAAAGATTTTACTTATTTACTTGACAGAGAGAGTGAGAGAGAGCACAAGCAGGGGGAGCAGCAGGAAGAGGTAGAAGCAGGAAGGCCAATGAAGGGCTCGATCCCAAGACCCCGAGATCATGACATGAGCCAAGGGCAGAGGCTTAACCAACTGAGCCACACGGCACCCCATACTCAATTTCTTTAACTGATGTTTTACAGTTTTCAGAGTACAAGTCTTTAACCTCCTTGGCTAAGTTTATTCTTAGGTATTTTATAATACATAGGTGTATTATACTGATCAATTTTCTATGTTTAACCATCCTTGCATTCCTGGGGTAAGTGCCCCTTAGTGGTGGTGTATACTCCTTTGAATATGCTATGGAATCTGATCCCCTAGTATTTTTGCTGGGGATTTTGCCGCTATATTCTTATGTAAAACTGGTGTGTGATTTCTTCTAATGTCTTTGTCTGGCTTTGATATCAGGGTAATGCTGATCTCAGAGAATGAATTAAGAGAAGTTCTCTCCTACTTTTTAAAAGAGTTTGGGAAGGATTGGTGTTAATTTTTCTTTAAATGTTTGGTAAAATTCACCAATGAAGTTATCTGGACTTGGATTTTTTCTTCACAGGATATAATTAATTTTTCAGTAAAATCCTTTCAAAGATTTCCTCCCACCATCATGTTATTACACAACTTTTCAAATATACAGAAAAAGTTGAAATAAACATTATATGTTAATAAAAATTAAAAAAAAATAAAAATAAAAATCTTTAAAAAAAAAAGTTGAAATAATTTTGCAATGAATACCATATAACCACCACCTAGATGCTGAGAGCAACATTTTATATATCCTCATTTATGAATTTCAAAGTATGATGCAGACATCAGAACACTTCAGGCCAAGTACTTTGACAAGTTTATTATCAACTTCAACTGCCACTAGATATATGTGGCTATTTTTTTTTTTTTTTAAAGATTTTATTTATTTGACAGAGAAACACAGTGAGACAGGGAACACAAGCAGAGGGAATGATAGCAGGAGAAGCAGGCTTCCTGCAGAGCGAGGAGCCCGATGCGGGGCTCGACCGCAGGACTCTGGGATCATGACCTGAGCTGAAGGCAGATGCTTAACAACTGAGCCACCCAGGTGCCCTGTGGCTATTTATTTTTAAATTAATTAAAAATAGATAAGTAAAAAATTCAGTTGTTTGGTTGCATTAGCCATGCTTCAATGTTCAATAGCCACATGCGGCCAATGGTTACAAAAACATTGGAGGCATATGTATGTCATCATCTTCACAGATTCTGTCCATATTCAAGAGGAGGGAATTACATAAGTTATGTAGAGAAAAGGGTGAGAATCTTGGGGAACACATTTCAATTCTGCCTGCCACATGTGGGACAGATGCTTATCATTAGTCATACTTGACTTGACTAAAATCCAACAACTGGTAAAAAAAAAAAAAAAAAATTTTTTTCAGAGAAATATGAGAAGAGGCACATGTCTGTAGCTCCAACCCAATTCCTCACTGCTCCATTTCCCATCCAGCCACCTACTGAGAGTTGGGTTTTGTTTCCTCGGCATGGATCTGGAAAGGTTCTTTTGGAAGAATCATCAGTGGGGCTGTATGCCAATTTATGTCAGAACTCATGTAATATTTGGATTATCTCATTTTGTCTACACCTCACAAGTGACTATAGACTTCTCTACTACAAAGAAGGAGCAAAGAAAACACACAGCCTATAAAAATTCGGCAGGAAAAGAGAAAAATCAAAATGCAAAAGAAAAGACTAATTCTCACAATATGAAATGTAAATCAAAAATCATTTTCTGCAGTTCTGAAATTGGTTTTGGGTTTTTTTTAAAGATTTTATTTATTTATTTGACACAGAGAGAGAGAGATCACAAGTAGGCAGAGAGGCAGGCAAAGGGAGAGGGGGAAGCAGGCTCCCTGCTGAGCAGCGAGCCCGATGCGGGGCTCGATCCCAGGACCCTGAGATCACGACCTGAGCCGAAGGCAGAGGCTAACCCACTGAGCCACCCAGGTGCCCCCTGAAACTGGTTCTTAATAATAACACAGAAAAGGACAGTAATTCTAGAAATCAGAGGAAGCCATTATGAAAAGAAAATACAGCACAATAAATGCAGACTACATGAAAATGAAAAATCAATGAAGAAAATCAGAAACTACCATGGAAACGTTCTCACAAAAATCTGTATGTGAATGTTTAGAGTGACTTTATTCATAACTGCCAAAACCTGCAAACAATCCAAAGAGCCTTCATTTATCCGGCGATGAGATAAGCAAATTGTGGTACATCCATACCGTGGACTACCACTCAGCGATAAAAAGGAGCAAAGAGGCCACGATATGGATGAACCTTAAACACATTATGCCAAGTGAAAGAAGCCAGACTCACAGGGCTAAATACTATATGATTGCGTTTATAGGACATTCTGGAACAGGCAAAATTGTTAGAATAGAAAACAAATTTGTGGTTACCAAGGCTTGCAGTGAGAAGAGGGTTTGACTACAAAGGGACAGGAGGACATGTCTGCAAAGGGTACAGATATTTGGTATCTTTTTTTTTTTTTTTTTTTTAAATATTTTATTTATTTGACAGAGGAGAGAGATCACAAGTAGGCAGAGAGGCAGGCAGAGAGAGAGGGGGAAGCAGGCTCCCTGCTGAGCAGAAAGCCGGATGTGGGGCTCGATCCCAGGACCCTGAAATCATGACCTGAGCCGAAGGCAGAGGCTTTAACCAACTGAGCCACTCAGGCGCCCCGATATTTGGTATCTTGATTCATAGCGGCAGTTACAATTTCCAAAAAGAATGAATTTTCAAGTGTGTAAATTTTAAAAAAGTATTAAACTACTTTGGAGGCAGAAACTGGAGATTTGAGATTACATGAAAATGAGTGGAAGACAGACTTAAGAAACAAAACCGCAACAACAACAAAGTAATGGCAACACACTAGCAGATAGGAAAACACGTCACAGCCATTTTAGGAAGAAGTGGAGCTCAAAGAGAAAAACAGAAATAATATGGTTGTTTACCTAGAAAGCCCAAAAGAATCAACTAAAAAGCTACGGGGTTAATAATTAATGAGAAAGTTCAATCAAATGTCTAGATAAATATAGCAAAATCAATAGCCTGCCTATCTACATGTGATAAAGTCAGAAAATATAACAGAGAAAGAGAATCCATTCACAAGAAGAGTATGCTAACAAATTCTCTGTAAGAAATGTACAGGACAGAGAGTCAAAAATGAAGGTTTATAGATTTATATATCATCTACTAGAATATATGCTTATAAATATGTCAGTAAAGAAGTTTTAAGAAGTGGAGAAAAGAAGGTCTCTTTTCAGTGTTTGTTGAAGTATAATCCCAGACCAGTGGCATCACTATCATCTTGGAACTTGAAAGAAATGCAAGTACTCAAGCTTTCCTCCAGGCCCACTGACTCATAAACTCTGGGGATGGGGCCCGGCAACCTGCGTCTTTAACAAGCCCTCCTGGTGACTGAGAACCAGGACGCTGATGTTGTTGGGCTGGGGTCACACTTGGATGGAGAGCCACTAGCCCATTTAAGGAATAATCAACTTTCAAACATGGTTTCAGACCCACATTACATAAGAACCCAGGGGCTTAATGTCTACTGCCTAAGTTACAGGTCACAGAGAAATGTGTAAATAACAGAAAACAAGTATTACGATGCATTACAGCATCTCAGTTTTACATTAAAATGTTGTAAAAACTAGAAGAATTTTGTTTCTTTGAAAGGGTTAAAAAAAATATGCAGAACTACTTTCTATTACTTCACATTCCCAGTCTAAGTATTCTGGAGCCCCTGGCAAGCTTCTTCATGCTGATGCATAAGGGAATCACTTACAGAAATGCCAATAGAGTAAAATATGCCTGAAATACTTCTTTGTGCGATATGTGATGTAGAATTTACATATATATATAAAATAACTCAACTATTAAAGTCACAACCTCTGACATAATTAAAACTACTACCTTGGTGCACAAAACAATGTCTTCTGACAGGAAAATGATGGCAAGAACACGGTAGACAACCCTGTTCATGACACCCAGAGAGGCCTGAAACTGAGGAACACGAGAGGCAGGTAGATTTAAAATGCAGGAAACAAAATATTAACAAAGGTTGGAAATACAAAAAAAGATAATCAGGATCAAATTTTCATGCTGAATTCAAAAAACGACAGTCAGGGTAAACCTTCAGTTGAGTGTGAGGATAAGGCTCCATAAAAACATGGTCACCCTCTTGGTTGGGCAGGTGGGACTCGACTGAACGTGCCATCAGAACGCGGGCAGCAAACAGCAGGGACCACTGACCAAAATGGGAGCCACGAGCCCAGGGACTCAGGGATGACTCAGAGAGCCAGAGGTAAGAGAAGTCAGACAAGGCTGGGAGTGAGAAGTGTAGGAAATCCCCGAAGGACAGCAAGGAATGTGCTAGTATCAGGTGCTGACGGAGAGTGAGGTTTACACTTCAAAACCGCAGCAGAGGTAAGGGTAAACTCGCCCCCACAAGATCCATTCGTACCTCCCACGTGACTCTCTGAATCTCATGTTCCTCATCTAGAAAAGTAGGAAAAATGTCTCCCCAAACAAATCGTTTTGAAAGTTACATGCCCAACAAACTGGTGCAGCACCTTGTACACAACAGACAGGACATGCTATTTATCGAGAGTCTTTGTTAAGGATATATATGCAGTTTTCAACCCAGGACGTGTTATCAGTCTGCTCTTCCTAACCACGGCGTACCGAGACTTTAAAACCAATCGGAAACTCTTACTACGTACGCCCTCCTCCTCCTACCAGAGTGTTCTTCGCTGCTTTTGGGGAGCCCTGCATGGTCAGCGGTACTAGACGCTCTCCGGCTCCACGGAAGTGGAGAAGTGGGAAGACAGCCCAGCTGCACGCGAGTCGAAAGACGATGCACTCAGTTCTCTATCCCCTTAGCAGTGAAACCATCACTGATGGGAGACATTTATTTAAAAGTAAGTCAAGAGATAGGGTTGCTGTGGCTGGCTTTATGGGTCGGTAGCCCCAGCACTGAAGCATTCCAGACACGAGTGGGAGAGCTGCTGTGACGCAGGATCAGGGGCAAGGCAGGCTCTGTGGTCGGCCAGCACAGAGAGAGCTGCTGCAGAACAGAGTCTGCGGGGAACAGGGGGTGGGGGGAGCTTGGAGGGGCAGACAGACAAAAAGGGCGTTCAGTCTTGCTGTTCTCAGTCACTCTCTGAAGTCTGAGACCCCACTGCATGCCCCTAGCAAAACTTCACTCAGAAGCTCGATGAGTAAGACACTAGATGGGATCCTGACAACATCCACAGTCTAGGAGGGGCGACAAGACAGAACACTAGGAACTACAGTGCCAAGTGCAATAGTGTCAAATGGGGAGAAATTATTTCTAGGAGGAGAAATCACTGCAAGATTCAAAAACAATGGGGTGATTTTGAGCATGGCCTGAAGAAATGGAAGAAACCAGAGCAACAAAGATCCGTCACCTTGGTAGAGAAGTCTGAAACATATATGGAAAAGTTTCCGTACACCAGTTGGACAGGAACAGCAGGAAGGGACGTGGTTAGGGCTAAGGCTGGAAAGAAGGACCACGAATGGCCCGAATCTCCAGACTGAGGAGCTAGGGCTGTGATCAAACAAAACCAAACACAGACACTTCAGATAGTCCAGAGCTGAGTCAAAACGACGTAAGAGTTTCTGCTTCTAAGAGAAGGAAGGCTCAGTTAAGGGTGACCCCAATGTACACACTGAAAATGAGAACCGAGCCGTGAGTCATGGGTGGATGAGTAACACTAAGAAATGCACACAGAACTGATTTGATTTAGGGTCACAAACAGGTTCTCTGAGTTCACACTGAGCTACAGCTGAGGAAGCAGAGTCAGGGCCAGTTGGAGTAGTATGTGGTGAGTCACTAGCAAATCAATGACACAGGTCTTAGCCCTAAGGGAGTGAGCTCAGACTGGTCTGGATAATGGCCAGATAGGTACATCTTGGTTCTGCGCAGCCTGTGAGGACCCCTGGGAATTCTGAGATGGTGAGAGCAGGACAGCAATTTTAGACACTGGCAGATCTGAACACTCCCAGGATACTTTCACCATATTTGAGTAAAAATTCCTTAAGTGTGGTCAGGTCTCAGATTGCAAAGGTTTGCAAGTGGCATGCACAAATCCGTCAGAGTCAAAATCACAATGCTCATTTAACCCCTGAGGCATTTTCACATCCCTGAGTCATAACTGCTGTTACAAATATATTTTTGGTAAAGCGTTCCATATTTTGTATCACTGTCTGCCAGAAAGCTTCCCTAACCACACATGTTTTCCCTATCACAGCACGGGCCACATCACAATGTCAGGCTTGTTTGTTCTGAATTCACAGCAGTCCACATCAGCCCCCCTCCAACCCCAGCAGAATGTCAGCTCAGTGAAGCCCGAACTGTCACCACTGTGTCTTCCAATAAGTAGCACATACTGTAAATAAGTGTGTTGACTGAACACATATATTGACTTCTGGCTGGCTCTGACTAGTATGTAACATTTTAGTATCTGGAAGTCTAATTTATAAGAAGAAGACTGACAATAAAGAGGTAAGAGGGACACGGACACACACACACACACACACACACAGATACTCCAGACCTCTTGGTTACTACTTATTGAATCAGAATATACTGAGTTTCTATGACCCTGACAATGTAAAGATGGCAAAATGTTTCAGCTCTGAAGCAAACAAAAAACTTTCACTAAAAATCTTTCCTTTTGATAAGTCTACACCAAGGGAACAAATAATACTAAAAGCATACTCACCAGAAAGTCATTTCCTACCTATGAAATGCACACGCTATCATCTGGACACAGTATTACGGAGCAAATGGTGAACCTTCACATCTATTTCTTAGTTGCTATTCAAAGTACCACAGATCTTAACATCCTATGGGAAATCAACAGATCCTCCACATACATACATTGCTGCATTCCTCCCTTCCACACTTCCAGGGCTAGACAAACAGTATCAGACTGAGGTGGCTTTCCATGGAGTATGAACTGTCTTAACAATTCTACCATGTGGATATTATCCTTCTTTTACGGATGAGGAAATCTCAAACGCTGAGGCGTTCTGTTTGACAAGACTGCACACCTGACAAGTGACAGAGTCTGGATTCAGTTCTAGGGATGCCAGACTTCCCAAGTTCACATTCTTTCCAAGAAATCATTATCTCCTCTGTGCTCAAAAATAAAAGTCCTTGTAACTGAAATGCAAGGAGAAAAAAATATCAATCTAGAGCCCCAAATTTCCCAGCAATGTACAAATATTGTTACTGTGCCTAAAAATAGACAACTGCTTGTTTTTCCTCCCAAGGATGACCCCCACGCTGGTGAGCAGAGCCGTCCTCAATGTTCTGACCTCGCAGCAAATCCCCCTCATTTGCACTGGTAACATCTGTACACAAAATACACCCCGACCGCCTGCCCTACGTGGAAGAATCTCTGCTACGTGAAACTGCAAGGACTTCCTAACCACCAGTGCAGCCCTGTCAGTTGAAACTCCAGGTTCCTTGTATTTATCGGCAGCTACCCACCAGTGTGTTTAGATCCTGAGTCAGCGTCAAAAACCCCAGCAGCAGCTGGTAAAATGGAATGCTAATTCATTACAGATGGCAAAACACTGCCTACATTTTCATTTATTTACATTTTCAGAAATTTTGAATCTGCAGTTAGATTGCCAAATTATTTTAACATGGAAGTTTAGCCTTTTCAATTCAGTCTGTGCTCAATAAAAATTAATGTTTATATGTTAAAAATTCTTTCAACAAGCCCAATTAGTCCTATGGTCCCACAGTTTATATTATAAAAGCTATTTAAGCTGGTAAGTCTTTTTTGAATTTATTATATAAGCCACACACAGAGATGGGACAAAATTAGGCCAGATCAAACCAAAATTTTTCAAATATTACTGTTATATATAAGGATAATTTTCACAATTTTCTACAATTGCTATGTTTAGTAACGTGAGACTAATAAATTAATAAATTGTAAGATTATTAAATAGTTTCATAAACATTTCTTTTTTTTTTTTCATTAGTTAATAGAGACAGAAAACACATTACTTGATTTTTAAAAGCCAAGTGAACAGAGGAAGGAAATACCCAGATAAAATGCTTATATAGCACTGCTGCCCCCTCCTGGAAACAGTGTTCCAACCCCCCCCTCCGCCCCCAACAACTCAGAACCGATAGTGCGGACGAAATATTTTAAATCTAAATACTGAAACATATTCCACGAGCTTCTATTATTTCTTTCCCTTATCAATTTCAAAGGTCTCCAAAGACATATAATTATCGGGTGATACACAACCGTTCCCAAATCCCCAGTGCTTCCTGGGCAATGACCTTGCTCCCCACTTACTAGGGGCCAGGGAACATTCGCTCTAAAAGGCTTTCCCCTTCCTCCCATCACTTCAAAATGTCTCCGTTACTTTCCTTCCCTTTTGTGCGAGAGCAGGAAGTGTCCCACCTTCCGCATGTCTAACCTGACAGTCCTTTCCCGCCTGCCCTGAATCCCCTCTCCCATCTCAGGCGATCCGTCTCTCGAGTAGGATTAAACCCTCTCCACTTCCTTCCTTGTCATCTCGAAACACACGCGGAGTCCCCCATGTAAAAATAATGTTCCTGCATATGACTTCCTCATGTAGCACAGCGTATCTGTCCTCTTTCCGCGGCTGGGGGCGCCAAAGGTGGCGTTCACAGGGCTGTGGCCGTCTCCCCCGATTATTTCCTTCGGCATCTTGGGTCCAACGCCCTTCAAGGCAGTACAAATAAGCACAGCTCGGAGTGAAATCGGTGTGTTTATTTTAAAACCACAGCTCCCCCACCTGGGACTGCCACCCCGTAAGCCCCTTCTCCGTAGAATTCTGGAGCAGCCACTACTCCCTAGCCACTTTGATTTGTTCACCTCCTCTTAGCTACTCACATCACTGCAATCCAACTTCCTCCACAGTCACTTACCAGTGGCCTCTTGGAAGTTAAGAGAATCCTGGTCACTTACATTTTTTAAGGCTATAAAAGTACTGAAAATTAAGCAAGGTCAAAAAGGTATTATGAGAATTGTAACATGAAACAGAGCAGTGCCTCTTAAAACATCTACGGAAATAAATATAATGACTAAGGGTCTCGGTACGTGTGCGGCTGGGCCCGCGGTCCTCCCGGGCCTGCCGCCGATGGGCCCCGCTCTAAGCACCCACTGGGAAGACCACAGTGGTGGAGATGATAGACCACACGGCAGCAGTTTCCTGCTACATGAACTGGGCAAGTTATTTAACATCTTTCTGATTCAGCTTTCTCATTTGTAAAATAGAAAAGTTACAGCACATACTTCACAGGGTTCTTAGGAGACCATGGTTAGAAACATAATGGACTTAAAACTGTGCCTGATCCAGAGTAGGTTCTCCTCTTCTCTCCCGCCCTGCCCCATACCTCAGTTACCATCAACATTACCACGTTATGCCGGTGCTTCCAGAAGCAGACGTCTAGGCCCTGCCCTGGTCCTAGACACCTGGGCTAACAGTTCCCACATCTGCATTTTTGAGAGCCTTTTCTCTCCTGTTTTGATCTCAATTTCCATTACTGACACAATCTTTTCCAGGCATTCAGGTGACAAATCTCAGTCATTTGGGACAGTGTGTGTGTTGTTTTCCTCATTTCCCAATTTTTCAAAATCAATATTCTAAAATAATCTTGATTTCTTTCCAGTAAGTACAAAATGATGGTGAAGCTTCTGAGCTGCGGACATAAGGTCCCCACAATTCAGCCTTTATAAAGTCCGCCACACACTGCCACGGGCCTGGTGATTCAGGCGCTGTTCTGGACTAAACCATGCGGTCCGTCTCCCGCAGCGTGTGCTCCTGCTCCTTCCCCCGCCTAGAACAGGAATGCTCTTCGCTGCATATCCATCCACCAAACCCCACATGTCCTTAGAATCCCAGCCTAACAGAACCTTCTCTATGACCCAGCACCATCTTGAAAGTCAAAAATTCATCTTTCTCTCCACTCTGATGATTCTTGCTAATTGTTATTTTTACTTAAAGTAAAGGTGTTCCACTCCACCAAGGATTCTTACCTTGCGTACAGAAACCCTGAATGTATTCAAGGACAGACATGAGGGGTAGGAGGAAGAATGTCAGATCCTAGGTGAGAAAAAAAACCTGCAACTCTGTTTTCACTAACCTTCTGCCAAAATTTGGTATTCCTACAATTATGAATGTAGACAACAAGTTATAGGTATCTGCAGCACCTATGATTTTGTCTACAAGAAATTATAGTTTGATATCACATTAGTTATTCCAGATATCTTGAAATAGTTAGAAATATCACTCTAATAAATTATGACAATCATTAGACACACAGCTGCACCTTAATGTATTGATAAACATACACTATTATATCACAAAACTATCCTTTCTATATACTGATAACACTATTTCAGTGTAGTTTGTCTTCTTTTAGTCTTATGTGTTTTATTTTATGCATTTCAAAATATCATCATGGGGCGCCTGGGTGGCCAGTCGGTTAAGCGTCTGCCTTCGGCTCAGGTCATGATCCCGGGGGTCCTGGGATCGAGCCCCGCATCGAGCTCCCTGCTCAGCGGGGAGCCTGCTTCTCCCTCTGCCTCCCTCACTGCTTGTGCACGTTCTCGCTCTCTCTAATGAATACATAAATTCTTTTCAAAATTTTAAAAAATAAAAACATCATCATGAGAAGCGATACAAAGGTATTTCTCCTAATTCATTAATGCCCTTCATTTGATATTTCTTGTCTATTAACCATCTTGGAAAAGTGTAGGCACACACCCATCCTTGCCTAGGGGAATACGTGGCACTAGAGATACAGGATACTGACTTACTCTTGTGTTTTCCTGTGTAATGTTTCCGTGAACACAATAGTGAAGCACAGATTGTTAACCCTACTTGTTGGTCAAAATCACCACCACAGCAGCAGCCGTCCACCGAGGGCCTCTGCACCAGCCTGTGCTAGGAACACATTATTGTGAATTCCACAACTCAGGTGAGGCAAAGAATTAGCATTTTCAGGTTATAGATGAGAAGACTGAGGCTTGGAAAGGTTCAATTACTTGCTCAAAGTCACACACCTGGCTCACAGCCACGTCAGGATTCAAACCGTATGGCCTCACTGCCCAGACCTGTACTGAGCTCACAGCCTGGAAAACACGTAATCTCGCTAATGTCTGCTAAATGGACAAGAAAAAAAAAAAAAAATCCTGATCTTCAAATGCTCTGAACACATATGCGTAAACGTCAGGAGAGAAGTCCTGCTGGCACACTTTCCATCCACCACTGCACCACGTGAAATAATAATCCAGTACTTTCCCAAGAAATGATTTTGTGGAGGTTTCAGCCTCCTCACATTTGCTACCTTAAATGAACTTAAATAAACAGAAAGGAGAGGAAGATGAGATACATCTTATTAATCTTTTAATAAGGAGCCATATTCAAGTTAAATGCGAGAAAAGTTTACTTGGGCATCTTAAAGCACCAAGCTGCTGAGGCCTCTCTCCCATCATGGAGCTAGAGGTATGTGGACCGAGACTGCCGGAACGCAGAAAACCTCTCCCAGCCTCTGTGCCACCACCCCGACCAGGACAGACCGCAGGGACAGCCCTGTGAGCGAGGATTCATGGGAGTTGGTGGAAGAAGCTGCTATTTTTTTTTTCTCTCAATTTCCATTTTAGGAAAATTCATGGAAATAAAATGACATGGGGATTCTCTGGGTGGAAAACTTTTAATTTTAACAGGGGTATTTTTACTGTTTCTACAAAGCTCTTACAGAACCACTTAGACTGTACAAATATTATTTTGTATTTATTAAAAAGATTGTGAAATCACTAATCTAATGTCAACTAAATATAACCACAGGCTCCAGGAGATTGCCCAAATTATTCTGATACACTGTACTGTTACAAAACGCATAGGATAATACAGTTGGCCAACGGATGTCATTTTATTATTACTATTTGTGTTACATAAATATATACTATAGATTCCACTAAAACCTTTCATGATATTAATATTCAGATTAATAAGGAAAGCAGCCATGTGTAGATTACACTCACGCTAGGTACCTTAAATATGTTATTTTTAATGTTATATGAAAACATTTGTAAAAAATTAATTAAGCAGTTTTAAAGCATTTTACTTTGCTTCAAAATACATAGGCTTGAATGTCATTTTCCCGATTCTTTTTCTAGAAACCACTGTAACCATTCCTAAATGTACAGCTAGGTCAGTGGCATGAAATACGTTCACACTGCTGTGCAATCCTCATCATAATTTCCTGTTCTCTAGCTTGACTGAAAAATAAGTTTTTGTTATCTCTGAGGCAAAACCCAAATCAACCTAGAGAAATGAAACATGCAATTTTTAAAAAATTACCAAAGAAAATGCACTTTTGTAACCATTTACTCTTTTGGATAGACATCCTACTGTTATTTATAGATTATTCTGGAGGACAAGGTCCATTTGGCCAAACTGAGCAGCTACTCAGACTATTTTACTGAAAAATAACAACGTAAGTGGTGACTCATTTAGAATCAGATGGTCATGTGGACATTACTCAGGCCCATCAGCTTTACTCCAAACAGGGGGAAAAAAATAAAGATCAACTTGATGGTGTGTTTTAATCTATTTCACACAGCGGGGATTGTAAGTTACATCATCTCAGTACCACTGCTGAAAGCAACTCCCCACTAAACTGAGATGAGATGCCGAACAGATGAAGTGCTGTTCAAAGTCAATGTAGCCCAGACTTAGGGGACAGAAGAATTAATGAGAAAATGAGAAGCTACCAGATGGTGCTGCCGGATTCCCCGCCGCACGTCCGCCACCTCAAGCAGCTTCTAGCCATGCGAAGCCCCAGGGCCCCACCTGGTAGCAGCGTAATTACCCTAAATGTGCACTTATGTTTCATTACACCTTGGCCATTACTATGTGCACTGATTACAAGTATCAATCCCTTTTCATTTCCATACACCTCTGCAGTTCCATAGCATTCAACTGTGAAAACTCAGCACTCCACGAGCTCCTAACATGCGGCCCATGCTGATAAAACCGCAGAGGGTAAATTATTTGTCACTCTACAGGGTGCCAATTCAGTTTGATAAGGATGACATCATCCCCATTTTACCAATAACAATGGCACTAACAAGAACGTGTAATCAACAAACCTCAGTCCTCCTCGAGCCCTGGCAGGTGCAACTCTTTTTATGCTAAAAATAAGCCAACATTAGCTTCCAGCTCAAAACTATTTCTTTTATCACAATGCTAAGCAGAAGTTGGCTTCCATAAGGCCCTGCAGCTGCCGCGGCCGCCGCTCGTGCAGATGCCTGCATTAATTGTATCAAGGACATACTGAAGTAAGTGCTTATTCAGCACAATGGCTATTGGGGAGCAGCTGGAGGCACAAGACAAACTGTCTTAGAGAGAATGTACCAACCCAGCGTGTAAATTACAATGATGAAGTACAAAGGGAGTCTAAGTTTAAGGGTCTAATAGAACGGCAGAAACAGCCTGAAAATTCAGCGCTATCAATGCAGTCCGAACCAAAGCATTTTCTAAATAAGAAACAGACCCTTTCAGGTTTCACTAAAACCACTTTTAGGATGGGGGCTGATCTTTAGTAGGGCTCTGTCAACACAGCAGAAATAGAAAGTCATGCTTAAAAATATCAACAGTGTTGATACTGCCTTTCCTAGAAGGATACACCATAACGTAATTCCTCTCGTGTGTGTGTGTGCGCGCGCGCATGTGTCTGTGTGTATTTCAAAGAATTCAACAGAAATACAAGCATAACACTGGTCATTACACAGCAGCAACATGTGGCTTAAAAAGAAAAGGCTAACGTGGCTGGCTTTCTTCCTTAACCCCTTACTACTTACTTATTCATGGCCCCTCTATATATCAGCTTTATGTTTTTAGTCATTTTCTTTCCACTTTCTAACCTTCCCATTAGTGGGCAGAAATGAATTAATAGTGATTAAAGGGTAGTCCAGGTGATAGGTAATTATGCAGTGCTCAGTCACGCCCATTTGGGTGGGAAAAGAGGAAACTGATCGATGAAGAGACTGCTGAGGCCAAGTGTGCCCCTGGAGAGGGCGATGTGAGGTGAGAGCAGTAGGCTCGGACCCGAGCCTCCGGTCCCACGCATATCACCATCGGCCTTCCCCACGGTCTCCCTAATAATACGTACCCTCCCCAAAAGGGGGTTCTGATGGCCACACTCCTGCACTCGTTCTGAGATCGGCCTGAAACATACAGGGGGCCTACTGCTAATTCGTCAGGATGCCCAATCTGCCCGATCTGCAGTTGACCGTGTGACCAAAGTGCTTTCTCTTTGCAGCATAGGCACCCCTTCCCACACAGAACACACTTCGACCAATGAACGTGCTTTCTGGACTTTCACAGAATGAACCACACTCCTGGTAAAGAGTCACACTTTCACAAATGCGGAACGCCCTCAAATCAAAATAAGTATTTGCGAAACTTTTCAAATATTCAATTATTAATACAGTAGTAGGTCCTTACCATCCAGAGATCTCCAAATCGACAAGGGTTATACATTAATAACTGACTTTCGTTTAGGTGACATCTTGGACACAAAACAAAGATTGAGTAATTTACCACAAAAAACCACAAGAGACTCCCTCTCCGTTACACTGAGATATGAATTCTAAGTGCTGGCTACACTCGGTGAGCAGACAAATGACTTGATCCCTCAATCCAGGCTCAGCATACAGCTATTCAAAAACAAATTCAAGCCTCAGAAAATTCAAATTGCTTCTTTCCACAGATTTTCAAGTTATCAAGAAACAGTTAAAAAACGAGTGCTAAGTCTTGAATGCCAAAGGTCTACCATACAAGTCCATTATATGTGGCAAATGCAGTTGGCTTTAATTTTAGCTGAAGTGAGAAAAAAGAAGAGTGCTTCCCATGAAGGGGCGAGGATGGACGGGTACCAACACTACAGGCAACAGTAACTGTACTCGTAATCAGCACTGGGAACCAACACTTCACTGCCTCTGTAATAATTTCCATTTTTATGTAGCATTTCCTAGCACAATTGCCATGATGCTAAAATGTTATTACGATCGTATTCAAACCATTGTATCATCTGCAATCCCATAAAATAACAATTAACGGTATGTCTTCCTTCAAATGATATATCGGTGAATTTTAAAGTTTCTAACCAATTTAATCACAACAGACACAACTCAAATGATTCCATTCACTTACCCATGACCTTACAATCTATAAAATACTATCTGCGTGAACATTCCAGGATTAGAAAAGATAAATTTAAAAAGAAGAAGAAGAAAAGTCGAGTGTCAACCACAAAGCAAGACAGCTACGCCCAAAAGTCCTCGGGTTGTTTTTTGTTTTTTTTCTTTCCTGAAACTGGTTTTTTTTTTCCCCCTTTGAGTGTATTTGGTATTTGACAGATATATTAGCTCTCCAGCATCATTTATCATGTTTATTTTTAATGGGTTTCCCTTAGAACAGCTGCCCGAGATGCTAATCTTTTCTTTTTTCTGGAGCCTTTTGTAAATATTTGAAATAGCTATTCATTAACACTTGCACACTTATTCAGTCCTGTTGTAAGGCTTGTGAACTGGAATTAGCTTTTATTTTATTTTTTCTATCTCTTGGCCAGACTAGAGAAACCCTGCTGTTTGGGTTCAATCTGTCAAGGTTCAAATTATCCTCCAACTGAGAGCTAATCAAGGGCGTCTGACCTGGTTTGCAAATAAACTAGGAACAAAAGTGGGTTTATTGTTTCTTTCTTTGGAGCACTGGTTCTCAGAAAGTAAAGCAAAACAAGGGCTGGTCACAAATGCAATTTGCTCAAAATTAAAAACAGGCACAAGTGGCAAGTGAAGAAGCACCGGGTTTACTCAGCATTTCTGAGGGACACGCTTCGGCGATGGATCCAGCTTCTTTCTCTCTTTTTTAAACAGGAATTGGTTTGCAAATACATTTCAAACTCACATGCACAGCACACCTAATGACAGTCTGTGGCATGAGGAGAACACAGATTTTAGGCCATCGAGCTACTCTGATGGGTATATTGGAAGCTTTAAGTATCTCCATCGATCCCAAGCCTCAAGCTGATATTTATTACATGTAGTGGAACAAATCTTTCATGTACTATTAACATCATTATCACACCCATTTTGTGTACATATCTAAAATAATCAAGTACAGAATTTTCTTTTTTCTTTTTTAAATTTTTTTTAATTAACTAAACTCTACCCAAAACATGGGGTTCCAATTCACGACCCCGAGATCAAGAGTTGCCTGCTCCACTGACTGAGCCAGCCAGGCGACCTAGAATTTTCCTTTATTTTGAACATTTTTAATCTCCAAACTTGATAAGAGTTAAGTATTTTTACAAATTAAGCAGAGTCAGTTTTAAATGTACCTTAATGAACTACTTAGTGAATGCACTTAAATAGAGTCTTATTTACAAACGAATACTAAAATACTTTCTCTCATAGGGTAGAGTTCCTAGAGCCTAAAATGAGTGCTGGGATCTGATTTTCACCATTCTGTTGACTTTAACAGGTTTCTGATCTCTTGAAACCATAATGGCCAATGAAACCGAAGACCTGGCAGTGAGTCACTGCCGCCATTCAAGAACATTATTACTGTCCACCACCAAGGGCTTGTCTCAAAATGATCACGTCTGATGGAATGACCCCAGTTATCACAATAAACCACATAGCACTATCGTGAGCACTGCATTCGCAGTATTGAGTATCTGAGTACAACACCTTCCCCCGACGAGCACACGCTGCAGGGCAAAGGGTGCTGGCCCATCAGTCAGAAAGTGTCCGTCTCAGGACTCCTGCTCAGACCTGGATGGAACATCCTGTGCTTCGGGGCCGAGAAAGCGAGCAGCTGTAATTCACTGGGGGTGAAAGTAATGATGAAGAGTCCAATGCAAGAGTGCGAAGAAAATTATTTGGTGCCCAATTCTGAGGCAGTTTTATTAGCAGAAGGGCCCACAGAAGAGCATGACCATCTGAATTATATTTATAATCATACTTGTATTCATCGAAAAAATCACTGTCACAAATAAGAATGAAAATAAAAGCAATAAGACAATAAAACCAATGATGTGACAAGAGTCCATTTTATGTTTCTGGTGGTAGTATATAATAAATATTTTGCACCATATAAAATAAATTTTTCTTTTCTTGGTGATAGCCATTCTGCTTCCTGGAGTACATGTTTAAGAATGATTAGCAATATGGTGGCTGAATACACGATTAGATATCAACAATGAGCTGATACTGAACTTGAGAAATACTTTGTCTTACCTAAAATACATTGGTCTAAGTCTCTTCTTAGTTCTCCTTTTATCTAAATCTGAATAAGCAAGTCATCTTTAAACAGCACCTTATAGTCCAGCAAGTTATATTTTAGTGAAGAAAAACACGTTACTTGTTTTATAACTTATCAAGCTAAACTTACAAATTACAAATTGCTTCTTTTAATATCCCAACATTCACTACGGAAAATGTCAAATGTATACAGCATTTCACTGTCACAAATCCTCCACTTAACAGGTACTCGACAGATGTTTGTTAAATAAATAACAGGAAGAACAATCAAGATTGAATTGCACACTAACCTTGGCCAATATGCCAGTGAAAAAAAACTGAACCAATCTCTTGTATTTACTCAAGATGAGCTATTTTAAATGTTATGATGTCAAGAAACATACAATAAAATGCAAAACATCAGTGAATCTCAGCAAAAACATTACTGATTTCTAAAATTCACAGGTGGTAGAATTTTCATGTAATTGCGATTTTTGTGAATTTATAAAGAGCACTTACTACCTGAAAACTTAGCTGCAGAAATCATATTGCAGGAAACATCCAAAGGCTGGGCTAATATATTGAAAGAAATTATTTTAAAAGTCTATTCAATTTATTCTCTCCTTAACATAGTACCAAGTTTCTCCTACCCCCACCCCATCTTTTACCAAAACTAATTACATAGTAAATTATATCTTCGAGTCAGTACAACCGTAAATGAAGGTCAGACTGTTACGTATGAATTATCGCAAGTCTGAAAAACAGAGGCTAGATGTAACCAGAGTAAACACAGATGTAAAAATGTGAAATGAATTCACTTGTACACAATATGCTGCAGCGAGCTTTTTCAAAGAAAACAGCTATTATCTTTTTGGTTCCAGTTTTCTTCAATATTTCCTATGTAAGGCACTCACTTTATTTTACATATTATCTAGTTTGCCACTATTTGCTAATGTAATATAGATGGGTGTACGTTAATATTCACCAAAAAGAGAATAGTTTCAACTGTGCCCAATCCACATTATCCTCTCTAAATTACCTCACATCTGTGAACAATCCATCTTTCTCTCATTACCAATCAAAGCACTGGCTGACTAGTCCTTCAAACTCCAGCACCCGTGGCCAGACACTGAAGAGGTTCACTCTGAGAGCATTTGCTACTTCCGCTTGGTAAGGCAAGACAGGAAGTTTGCTGTCTACAGTCACAGGAATCGTAAGGGAGTGTGCGCATGCACGCAGAACACAACCACTGAACATTAGCTGTGATGCAAAGGTAAGTAAGACTCAGGCAGTCCTTGTCACAGAGAAGGGAAAGTGGGGGACACAAACACTGGAACAAACCACTCTACCTCAATCTGGCAAGCACAGTTATGGACATAGGGAGAAAAAAATTCCATGACTGAAGAACACATAATGTGGTACAGAATGCTGAGAATTGGTGGCTGAAGAGATTTAGGACAGAAAGGCAGAGGGTCATAAATAACCTGTCATCTTACAGGCCCTTTTTCCTCGGTGTGATCTCAGGTCCCAGCCAAGACCTACAAGGGTCAAATCTGCAGGCTCACAAAATCCCTGAGTGATCTGTATGCACTTTGAGATGGGAGGAGCACATCCAGAGTCCAGTGTTTCTTCTGAAAAGCAGCCCAGGCATATGCACGTGAAAGCAGGTGGGAGTATGCGAACAGATGCACACAGAATACAGTTGGGAAGGAAAAAAAAAATCAACCAAAGTGGCAACAGCGTTTTCTTAGGCATCGACTTCTTCTGTTCTTCCTCCTCTTTCTTGTCCTCTTATTTTATGGTCAAGAATAATGTATCAGCGACAAAGTATTCTCAAAGTATCACATACTTAGCATTACGTTGGCTTGGTTCATACTCATGCTGATTGGCTACTGGGAAAACTGAGACTGAGGAAGAACAAAGTGAAGAGCTGTCTTAAGGCCACAGAGCTAACAAACTACGGGAAAAGCAGGTAACCTATTCTGTCTTAACCAAAATGCCACAGTCCCTCCAGATTACCTGAGTCCAGTGACATAATGGCTCACATATTAGACTGTAAACTACAAGGTTCTGATTTTTACTTCTGTGTTTAACAATGCCTAGTGACATGCCAGTAATTGTTTAAACCATAATCCTATTATTACCACCATATTTCATTTAATGAGAAGCAATCCTGGATATATTTGGCTGATCTTAAAAGGTGTTCTAAAAACAACAAGGGTATTATGAAATTTTTATATTAAAATACATTCTTACAAATCTCTAACACAATATACTTATGCCTCTACAACACACTGCACTAGAAGTTAGCGGCTTAAACCAATAATTTATTAATACGATCCTGCTCAGCTAGGCAATTCTTTTGATCAATGTGGTAGCTGAAACATTCAATGCGGCTTCTCCGTTTACAAGTCTAGGGTCTTAGCGGAGAAGCTAGAAGACAGGTGGGCTGGCTGCGCATCTCTCGGCTCCCAGGGTACTGCCAGTAGGGTAGCCGGACCTCCGAACAGGTGGCTCGGCGCCCCAAGCAACACTCCCCGAGAATAAGCCCCAATGCCGGGGACAGCCAGAACCTAGTGCCCAAACTGACGGTCACTGCGGAAGGGCTCCATGTGCACAAAATGCGAATACT
>CM053608.1:119791272-119807536 GCA_028646535.1 Procyon lotor | reverse complement strand
ATAAAAAAAGAAAAGAAAATGAAGGGCGAAATGCGCAAAGGTTTCCCTGCCAGTTGGCCCTTCTTTTATGATTCACAGAACTGCCCTTTCAACCACAGAGCTGGGCAGGAAGCAGAACCAGTTAAGCCAGGGGGCTTCCAGATTTCTCAAGAAGAAATCATCATCACAAACAGTTTATCATTTGTAAAAAGTAAATTCTCAGAATATCAGGCTTTTTTTTTTTTTTTTTTTTTGACACAGAGAGAGATCACAAGTTGGCAGAGAGGCAGGCAGAGAGAGAGGGGGAAGCAGGCTCCCCGCTGAGCAGAGAGCCCGATGTGGGCAGAGAGCCCGATGTGGGGCTCGATCCCAGGACCCTGAGATCGTGACCTGAGCCAAAGGCAGAGGCTTTAACCCACTGAGCCACCCAGGCGCCCCCTGTGCTGCTTTTTAAATGAATGTTCCCCAGCCTTCAGCGAGCTCACAGAGCCCGAATCTTTGGGGGTGGAGCCTCGCTACCTGTATTTGACACTTGGCACAATATTCTGAGAGAGGCCCAGTGTGGGAAGACCGGTGCCCGCACCCACACCCCAGCTAGTCTGTGCGAAAAACAAGTGCAGAGTTGTAGTTCATCGCCTCACATCAATGGTGCGTTTCTTCTCCACTTCCACTGAATAGTTTGATTCCATGCTCAGTGTATTTACTTAATGAAGAAAGTTTTCTAAACAAAAGTTTCTAGAAGTGGTCCTTACCACATGCATCTGAGTCATCAGGAGTGATTCATCTGAAAATGCAAATCCCTGGGCCTACAGCAGACCTACTGAATTGGGAATCCCATCGCTTGTCTGACTTTCTTTTTTTAAGATTTATTTATTTATTTGAGAGAGAGAGAGAGATTGTGCAAGTGAAGGGAGGGGAAAGGGAGGAGAATCGCAAGCAGACTCCTTGCTGTGCGCAGACCCCAATGCGGGGCTCGGTCTCGGAGCTCTGAGATCATGACCCAAGCTCAAACCAAGAGTCCGATGCTCAACACTGTAGGAAATAGCCAGGCACCCCACACTTTAAAAAAAAAAAGTTTCGTTTATTTTATAGAGAAAGAGAGAGAGTGCAAGAGAGGGGAGGGGCAGAGAGAGTGGGAAAGAAAGTGCAATTTTAAATACATACCCTAAAGGTCCAGGGGTTATTCATAGAAACATTAAAGCTTAAGATCCAGTTCCACAGGGGTGCCTGGGTGGCTCAGTGGGTTAAAGCCTCCGCCTTCGGCTCGGGTCATGATCTCAGGGTCCTGGGATCGAGCCCCGCATCGGGCTCTCTGCTCAGCGGGGAGACCGCTTCCCCATCTCTCTCTGCCTACTTGTGATATCTCTCTCTCTGTCAAATAAATAAAATCTTCAAAAAAAAAAAAAAAGGTCCACTTCCATAGGTGATTATTATTGCCCGTCCTTCACTTTCCTTAACTAAAACCGAACAAATCAAAAAGGTCTGTGTGGAGAGTGTGGTCATCTAATCATTCATTCTTTCTCAATCCATTCAATTCATTCTTTCATCAGATCTTGCTCATTCTTCCCCAATTATATTTCCACGGATTAAACCCTCTTAACCCCCAGGTTCTCATCCTTTATTTGTTGACACGAGAAATGACGAACTAAAGGGGGCTTATTTTGTAAAGGCAGCAATCTAAATCAAACTTTTTCTTTTTTATATTACAAGTAACAAGAAATGTGTTGGAACTCACCAAGAGAAAAAAAAATATATGTATATATTATAGCAACAAATAAAAAGAAGTTCAGAAATTTATAACCTCTGCAGAACAGCCAAGGTCCCACTAACAAATATTTTTTTCATGCAGAAAATTATGCTCGCCATACCTGACATTGTGCAAGTATGTTTACTGCAATTTAATATCCACACAAGCAGGAGAAGAGATTTAATAATTTTTCAGCTGGAATGAATTGACAGCCAGTGGGAGAAAACTGCAGACTCCACAGAATCAATAAAAGCTACTGGCATCACAAAGTAGTACTTTTGCCCAGAAAACATCTCACAAAGGTCAGGTTTACAAACCACCAGGTAGCAGTATCACTTTTACATCTTTCCAGGGCTATTAAAATTCCATTAAACAACCTTCCAAAACTAACTTGCAGCCTTTAAAGTTCACCAAAATGATCCCGGAGACCGATCAGCCTCAGTTCAGAAGCTGAAAGCAAACCTTTGGTTAACTTCTATCCCCGTCACCAAAAAAAAATGTTTTGCAGAATTCTGTTTAGTAAAAGAAAAAAAAAAATCAAAGCAAATATGTATTTATTTATAACTATACATGTGGACCTTAGTGGGATGTACCCACTCAGTGAAAATGATAGATACCCGTCAACTCTCAAGAAACAAGTTTCCAAAAGTAAGTTATTTCTGTTGCAGATCTTGGAAAGCCACCCCCACGAAATATCTGGTGTCATAAAATCCAGCCTGTGTTATGAGACACAAGTTATGCCTGAAGAACAGCTGAAATGAAGCAATATCTCTTGCCCACTTTAAAACTGAGCTTTTCCAGGCTGTATTTTCACTACAGGTTCCAAGTCGCATATGGAATTTCATCAGGCCCCATCAATTCAGGATTAGCAACTCATCCAACATTTACTGAGCACCTACTAAGCCAATATGCACACTGCCGCATGCGCCTGACCCCACGCCCTCCCGGCTCAGCCTCCCAGCCTAAACCACAGATGGAGGGGAAGGGCAAACCTGCCACGGAGGACAGAAAGGCTCTATCTCTGGGCAGAGAGTCTTCATTAAGTGCTTTAGTTTTCCTCCCAAAGACATAAACTTCATTATTTGTTTATTTGATCTCAAAAGCAGAAGGATTTGCAGTCAGGCAAAAACAGAACACGGGCACCTCTGAACCATAACAGAAAGCAGGGAACTCCGCCGCCCTGCTCAGACCAGACGCCTGGCTGAAAGCACCGCATTTGTAGTGGGAAACGGGCCATGTGTTCCTCTAAATCAGTGGTCTCGGCCTCTGGAAAAATCACTTTCTTGGATCCGTCAAAAAATTTAAGAATGCACCCCCATAGATGCATATAATTAATTATACCCATGCACTTTTGTACTAATGTATACATACAGTACTAAATATATGCAAAAGGAAAACTTCAAGGAGGAGAACATACAAATAAACAGAAACGTCACTATCCTCTTCCCGCACAGGACGCATCATCTCCCAGAATGACCCGGGGTGTACAAACCCCTACGCTCCCAGTCTCTGCTGCGGGATTCCTTTGTGCTGCCTGAGCACTTTGGAAGTGGGACCAGGTCACTACAAAGGCACAACTAGTGAGGAGGTATTGTTTAAGCCTCCCGGGAGAGCCTTTCAGAGTGTTAAGCTTCTCAGGGCTCGGCTACAAGTTTTAAGGAGGAATGCCAAAATACGCAACTTTTAGAAAGCCGAATGTGAATTCCAGCGTTAGAGGACTGCTGTTGAGAAGCACTACATCTCAGTACTCTTTACAAGAACTCACACGTGAAAATCTTTCAAATCGAATGCCAAGCCAGGATTTTTTCCTTATAGACAACAAGCTTTCCAGAAGTTCAGAGTCCACACTGCATCTGTGACAATGGCCTACTTTCGATGCAATTCCCCATCAACACTTGACTTTTCTATTCTCCTCCGTTTTCCCAGGGTCTCGTTATTTTCAATAGAATTCTACACTTGCATACTGGCAAGTTGTTTTGCAGAACACAATGGAGCCAAAAATACAACTCCAGTAACAGTGGGAGACTGATGACACACCAGATTTCCCATGAACGGACACAAAAGGTACCCCCAGAAGCTCCAAGGTTTCTGTACTTCGGATTATATGTTCTCCGAAGTAGGAAAATTCAGAGAATTGTGAACAGATGCCATTCTACAGGACTGCATCCCTGTTCCCCACACAGAAGGTAAGCTGTTTGCTCAAGGGTCAGCAAACTCGACCCAGTGGCCTCCCTATCTTATCAGCAGAAGGAATCAAAGGCTGATTATAATAATGTATCGTTATCCCCCCTTTTCTAAAGCATGTGCCCATTAGCAGAAACGAAGTGTTTCTGACAAATGCTCAATAAATACTTGTCGAGTGAATGGAAAAATAACAACTATATAGTGGCAATAGTTAGCTGAGTGAAGGAGTCACTGCCCAGTGTCTCTTTCACAGACCGCTAGTATCACAGAAACCCCAAGATTCACAACGGCAAGTAGATTCTACTTAGGATCCTCAGCACGCCCCAGTGGCGGTGGCTGGCAAGGACTCCACGGAGAAGGCCTGTAAGGAGAAGCCCTGGTCGACCCGTAACGGGCCCAGAGGCAGGGAAGGTGGAGATGTAACGTAGGGGTGGCCAATTTGCGGACAGCACCCCAGGTCCATAATGGACGTTTTGGAAATCCAGGGGCTTATCTATGTGAAAAGGCTCAGTGATTTTTGTTACCTGCTCCCTGGTTCTGGGGATTGGTTTTCATCAGCCCAACTTGCCATCTTGGCCTTCTAAACTAGGAGGAGGAGCTCCTCAATGACAAGAACCATGTATTTGTGGCTTTGCTTTTCATCTTTAATTCCCAGACAGCACAGTGTCAGCTGACCCTTTTGTGATACCTTAGGGGATAACAAAAATCACTGCTCCTCTTTAACTTAAATAATAAGCACTTTTGCATTCCCAAACTATCTGTGGACTCTGGGGTTGGGGGTGTGGTTGGCAAATTAACAAAACTTGTGTTCTCCTTCCCACCTCCCTAAGTCAGCTCAGTGAGTTCATTTTACGGCTTGAGCCAACAATTTCAACTAATGGTTTGGGAATCTAGAATCTGATCCTCAGCTCCGGCACGACACCAGACTCACCTGCACTCTAGAAAGTGCAGGGCTCCCGTCACAGGCAGTGTGGTGCGGCTGTCAAGAACGCGACACAGACGTCAGTCTGGTTTCAGTGTTATTACTGCCAAGGGACTAAAATGAACAGCCGGATTGAGAACACAGACCTATTCCAGATCAACATCAGGCCCTAAAGACCACACTCTGCTTCTCTGACGGATCTCGGTCATATATTAGCATATTAGAAACAACGGGAAGTTAGCTTTCCCCAAAGGTGACCAATGAACCTCCTCATCCCTAACTCCTGTTACGATTACAGCTCTAATGGAGCATGGCCACACCCATTCATTCCTGCCTTGTCTGCTTCTGGGGCAGAAATGAACCTTTGCAACAGAGGCCCTGGGCTCCACCAAGCCTAAAAACCTAACTACCTGCTCTTTCAAGAAAGGACTGGTGGGTTAAGGAATACAGGAATCTCCCATTGTCCTGAGGCTCACATGAGGCCGTTTCCTGCTTTTAGGAAAGACCTAAGTTACTAGCTATTTTCTGCTAACTGCAAGAAATTCAAAGAGGATTTTCATTTTTACCCCACGCCCACCCCCCCAAAAAGCGAGCGTGAACACGGCGTTCCGCACTGTTTACCCGCCAGCCAGGACCGGAGCAGCGAGCAGCCCCTCCGAGCTCCTTCCCAGGACCGCGCCCGGCTCCCCCGCGTCTGTGAGCCCCGACGTGGCTCCGCTGGCCCGCTGGCAACGTGCGTCTGGCCTAAGACAGCACGACAGCCCAGGAGGGGTTATTTTGGGGGGTCGGGGCAACACTCAAGAGTTTTTCCGCATAAATTAATGGTAACTGCTTCTTTGCTTGACGCCCCCTTGGCCTCCGAAGTATTTCACGCGCACGCTCTCCTCGCGCAGGGCCGGGCCAACCTGCGCCCCGGAGAAATAGCAGCGGAAGCCGGCCAGCTCGGGCTGCGTTCTGCAGGTTCCGGGCCAGGCCTCCGAGGGATGGGGCTCACCGGACACCGAATAGAGGCCTCGCCTCCCTTAAAACCGTGCTGGCT
Organism: Procyon lotor; assembly: GCA_028646535.1. Taxonomy (NCBI): domain Eukaryota; kingdom Metazoa; phylum Chordata; class Mammalia; order Carnivora; family Procyonidae; genus Procyon; species Procyon lotor. The sequence continues at coordinate 119,801,665 of CM053608.1, read as the reverse complement.
CAGCTTTTACTTTTCAAATTTCATTTGAAAGAAGGACTTCCCTTATTGTTTAAAAAAAAAAAAAAAAAAAAAAGACTTAAGCACCACTGTCCTAGAAACTCAGAGATCTGCATAGGCAAAGGCCGGGTAAATTATACTCTGCTTTGCCAAAGACAGACTTAACTAGCATTCTCTGAACTCAAAGTGATTAATCTCAGCTTATTTAAATCGAATGTCTGACACATAACCATTTAAGCCTCAGGTCCTCCTATCAAGTTACATGTATCATGGACATCACATTTATTTAGCTCTCCCATTAAAATTTTTTTGAAAAATTTTAACTTAATATTATATTTTGGGTTTTTTAAAGAATCAACAGAAGAAAAGGCCAGGTGTAGACTATATCTTGAATTTCTATATATGACCAGCTAAAAGCATTCTTATTATACTTATGTATCTTTTATGTATCTTTTATATATCTTTTATATATCTTTTATATATTATATTTAAATTTTGTATATTATATCTTAATATATATTTATACTTTTATTACATTATTCAGTGTCTCTTATGAAAGGAAAATAATTCTTCTAAGTGTCTATAGCCTCGAAACATGTACCTGTCTCATTATAAACTATATACTTCCTTTTACACACTTCTATCAAAGTATATAAATTGCTCTATTTCCTTATTCTTCTGTAGAGCCAGGATTCACCAGTTTGTAAAATTATCTTCCCTCTTTGCAAACATAATACATTTTTTTTTTTAAAGATGTTATTTATTTATTTGACAGAGAGATATCACAAGCAGGCAGAGAGGCAGGTAGGGGAGGAAGAAGCAGGCTCCCCGATGAGCAGGGAGCCCGACTCGGGGCTCGATCCCAGGACTCTGAGATCGCGACCTGAGCCGAAGGCAGAGGCCCAACCCACTGAGCCACCCAGGTGCCCCCATAATACAATATTTTATACAGCTTTTATTTTCAGGGTCTATTACTTTATTTCTCTTTTTTTTAAGACTTTGAGAGAGAGAGAGAACACAAGCAGGGGCAGAGGGAGATGGAGAAGTGAGCCTCCTGCTGAGCAGGGAGCCTGCTGTGGGGCTCGATCCCAGGACCCTGGGATGGGATCATGACCTGATCTGAAGGCAGACGCTTAACAACTGAGCCACCCAGGCGCCAACATGCACAATCCTTCAATGTAAGCTGCCTAAAATTCTCCTTGGAAATTAACAGTATATAATAAACACACAAATTAACATTATTAATCCTAGAGAAGAAAGAAATTTCTGTGTCAACACAGCACAAATGAAAATATAAAGGAGTAAACGAGACATTTAAATAACTGCCATATAAATTAATAGGATGCAATTAATTATTGGCCTCTTTTCTGATCTCAGATCAGAATCAACATATAGCAATCACTGCTAATGGTGATGAGTCAAATGTGACTTGATGAAAACTGTAAAACTCAACAATCTAAGTTCATACATCCAAAAATCAAATACTGCTCATATCCTTCCCTACCTAAAAGGCCAGGAGGTAATGTCTTCCAGGTGCATTTTGTAATTAATCTTACACACAAAGGACAGTATCTTTGCAAGTCTCAAATAAAACAATTCATTTTTCTCTAAATTTCAACATTGATATTAAAATCACTAAATGCTAAGAAACTTTCTATCTGCTCTGAATATTTCATCTTAATTTATTTACCTTTTCCATAACCGGTTTATGACACTTATCAATGCGAGGGTTTTCAGATTTATGAGGGAGAGAAATAGTAGCAACACACAAATGAGATCTAGAAAAGCACACAATCGCTATAAAAATAGCTCATCCATCATCTCTACATTTTGATTCCAGAGACAGCAATGAAAGGTGTTGTTTCCACACCACTCACCCAGCACACTTAAAAAGGTTTGCTCCATCACTTACACAACTGAAACTGATTGATTAGCTGCTAGAGAAAAATCAATACAAATATCCTAGAAAACACTAGCTTGTAAATTCATCCTGGCCCCAACAAAGTCCTGGTCACAGCTTGACATGTTTTTCTAGATATCTAAAATGCAACCATGTCAAATCCGGGTCCCCAAACACCACGATGCCCAGGAATTTTTAAAACCTAAATCTCAGCAGAGGTGAGGGGGGAAGGTTTCCCCACAGGCTGTTAGAACAATGAGAGGAGAAGTTCAGGTTACCTGATAAATCTTATACTCATATTCAGAACTGGCTACAAAAATGATAAACATGTTGAAAAGGTGAAAATGTCAAAGGGAGGAAATCAACTAACTATAAATACATACATATTATATATGTATTAATGTATTGTACATATTAATGTAATGTACATATTAATGTATTAATATGTATATTATATACATATTATATATGTATTTTTTTATAAAAGGCAAACTAAAGTTTCTATTAAAAAATTTCTATTCTATAAATAATTTTGACTTTAATGTTATCCATTCAAAATTTAATGAGCTCTCTCATTTTTTGGCAGCTGAATGTACAGTCAGTATATTTTTGGTGCTTTGGGAATCTACTGTACATTCAGAATGATTTCATGATTATTTCAGAATCTCTTCTGAATGCTCCCTTGCCTTTGGGTCAGCCCTTAGTCTCTCCATTCATTAGACTACTAAGAAATAAATTTATATGAATATAAAATGTTTCATAAATATACTATTCAGAAAGAAACTGGGCTCTTATTGTATCATATGACAGGTAATTCTGGGTTCTATCCCCATTCTACAACTGATATAGAGTTTTTAAAAGTCATTTGGTATTTCTGACACACAGTCATCACAAACTTTAAGAGAAAGAAAGGAAATGTACTTTCTAGGATGGGAAATTTACCTCACTGACAGAGTGACTTTCATAATACTAAAATTTATTGGCAGCATATTTAGGGTTTTCATCTTAAGGCAGTCTTTCAAAGAACCGTATTATTTATTATTAATTATAGGGCCATTTAATAATAATGGGGTCATGGGTGCTTGCGTGGTTCAGTTGGTTAAGCAACTCCCTCTGGCTCAGGTCATGATCCTGGCGTTCTGGGATCGAGTCCCGCATCGGGCTCCCAGCTCCACGGGGTCTGCTTCTCTCTCTGACCGTCTCTCCTCTCATGTTCTCTCTTTCTCTCTCTCTCAAATAAGTAAATAAAATATTTAAAAATGATAATAATAATAATAAATAATGGTGTCATGCAGAATTTAAGGGGTTCTAGCTCAAAGGATATTCCTAACACCGAATTATTAAGAACTAAATATGCAAAAGTCATAGAGATAAGAGAGAAATTCTTCTATTTACCTTCATAATTATTCTTCACAATTTTAAAGTTCACATATAGAAAATCTGTAAGATCAGTAACATCCCAATGTCTTTTGCAGAAAAAAAAGATAATGAACTTAATGCCTTTAAAATGTAAGCTAGCAACGGGCACTTCCTATAGTGGAAAAGAGTATAAGGCCATTCTCAGCATGAATTTGCTTTTCTCAAATTAAGAGAATGAAAGGTAATGGCCACACCACATAGTTTCTTTCTATAGAGGCATTTTCCCTAAAACATGTTTTAGCAGCAAAAGAAAAATCTGTCATTTGACTCTAGTCATTAATGTCTGTCACAGATGTTTCAATATTCTCACTCAAAATTAGACTTCTTGGATTCACTTTGAATTCCTTCAGTTTAAGTAACATGTCTTCTTCATAAGAACAACACAGCCAATTACTTCCTTTAAGTTTTCTTGAGTTCTAACAATAAACAATACTAAATGTCACAGTACCGAGAAAACCACGGCCTGGAGGGGGCCACGTACCTTCTTCAGACCGCCGTGGCTGGTCAGCGGCAGAACACTGTTTCAAATTCAAACTCTCCTATGGCAAAGAGCATTGAATACCTAACGACTTAAAGTTCTCCTAACCACCCTGGCTTGCCTAGGAAGTTATGACCTCAATATTTTAGTAACACTACCATACATCAATCAAACGAGCTCACTAGTCCAAAAAGCAGCATTCGGTTTCAGCTCTAATACATAGATAATAAAACAATTGAAGTTACACGGCCAACATTCCATAGTCCGGAATAAAAAGGCAATACACCTACACACATATACCCAAACACACACTCAGTGATGATGAAAGCAATACTAGCTCAATCTCTTCGAGTGCTTTCTCTGTGAATAAACACTACATCACTGCCAACCTCTGATATAGACCTTAACTGGCCCAACCCATTTGGCCATGATGATGCTGAGTGACAATAAAGTCTGACCGAAGTCACACCCCGTACTTCCAATGCTCAGAGGGCATTTCTAAAGATAAGTAAGATAAATCAAAGAACTAAGTTGGATATCTTTAGGAAAAAAATCTATAATTAAGAACTGTGATTATTCCTCTCTGGTTTTCACCTCAAGTCAAGCATAATACATAAATGTGTCCAATTTAGGAGGGCACGTGATGTAATGAGCACTGGGTATTATACAAGACTGATGAATCACTGAACTCTACCTCTGGAACTAATAATATGCTATATGTTAATTAACTGAATTTAAATAAAAATCAATCAATCAATGTGTCTTTACTAAGTCATGAAGCAATCACATCAAAATGTTAGGAGAGGTTATAGGTGAAGATAGATATAAAGAGGCGAAAAGAATATGTTCACTTCCTAGATGGTGATTTATCAGTTTTAGATCTTTAAAATAAAATTTCATAGTAAAGTGACAAGATTTTTAGGAGTTATATTTAGCTGCAGATAGAAATGCATAATGTTGGAAAAGTACTTCAAAAGAACTAATTCATATGCCTACCAATTTGCAGTGTTTGGTGGATAGATCATAGAGTTTTAATATCCCCATTTTCTGACAGATATATGGAAAAATAAACACCAATTCAGAATGCCAGCAAAGGCATCATTTTTCAAATAGATTAGGTTTCTGTGCGAATTTATGCCCTTTCTGCACATGCCTGAACGCAGTCATGTTGTACAAAAGACAATCACTCAGACTGTTCTTCATATTAGATAATTACCTGGCTCTAAAACAGAACACTGGCAGGAGTCAATGAGCTACCTGTTATTTCTTGTTCAATATAAGCTGAATGTGAATGAAGGAAGGGACTGAACAAAGATTGTAAAAATAGAAAAAAAGTTGTTTGTAGGTGTTAATACATCAATCAAGGTACTTTTCTCTCTATTATGAAAACCATTCCAAATTCATGCCAATAAAAGCTTTACACAGATTAGGTAAAGAAACATGTTCAGAACTCATATTTGACTTCTAGGGTGTGAAGTACTAAAAGTAGCACTCCAAGTTACTTGCTAAAAGGAAAAGTATGTTGCCAATAACTATTAACCCACAAGATTATGAGACAATAGATTATATCATGTTGAGTGTAAAGACACACCAATGTTATACGCACATATTATAAACAAAGACAAAAGAGGAAGTCTATGGTTTAGGCAGTTAGTGTCAACACAACTGTGACTCATGTTAAAGATAAGTCTTATTATATGCTGAGAGATACCTAAACAATCACATTCTCCAGCAAGTGATGATTCGGAAGTAGCTGGCCACCCACACAAAGAATTATTCTCATTAGGACTCTTTACCCGTACCACTCTTTGCTAGTCCACAGTTCTGCAGATAAGGAGGGTTATCTTTATTGACTGATAGTAAAATCTACCTTTTTCAAGACTCTTGGAAATACTTATTCACGCTACATTCCAAATGTCCAAAAATTACCAAAGAAGGAGTTGGGAATCTTGAAAAGTATTTCACTCAGTCCATAAAAGTCTTAACATACATCACACAGTCATGGAGTTCATTTTTATTTTTTGTCTTTTCTATAAAATGAAAATTGGTGATAAAGTTCAAAATACATCATTACAAAAATGGAAGAGTGGTAAAAGAAGAGTAATATGAATACTAGAACCTGGTTGATTGAATCTGGTAACATTTCTGCTATATAGGCTAAAATATTTATAAACTCCTCAGAAAGCTAAAGAAGCATCATGTATTTAAAGTAAAGCATTATTTAGAAGACTATTATAATTTATTAAGAAGGCTAAAATTGCACATAATTCTAGAAAATGTTACCTTGAAAAGACTGTTTGGCTCTTTCTACTAGTTCTTCAACTGGGTAACTGGCCAAATTTCCTCTGGCATGTTTAGTTTTGCAGTAGGTACAAGCATTGAGACACCTGTTCAAATGATAGCAATAAATAAGGCTCAAATTTTTAAAAAAGATAGTACACACTTAAAATGGAAAAAGACGTAAAATACACATCAAGATGTTATTTTAGTAACATGTGCCACTTGAAATGAGAAACACTAAAAAACCACTATCTGTCATACTTCATACTTTTTTCCACAAGGCACAGAAATTTACAATTTTTAAGTTTCAACTATTCAAAAATGATTGTACAAATCACACAGTATTATCTTCAAATGAACATATTGATGAGGAACAAAGTTTATAAATGGTTACAATGATTAAGTAATCAAAAGAAAATCAAGATCCACTTTTTTTTAAGCCGATGACATTGCTTGGCCACTGTAAAAGTAGAAATTTAGTACTGCTTATGTATTCTCTATTATTTAGAAATAATAAAGCATATTCATTTAACTTTTAACTAATGATATTAGAATAAATAGGTAACATAGCATTCTCATAACAAAATACAACCTTAGAAATTTTCACATATTTTTCACTCCTGAAGTCAGAAAAAATACATTAAAATAAGTCCAATGAATACTATATAGGATATTAGAGAAAGTAAACAAGGAAAATAACATTAATTCTGATAAATAAAAAAAGAGATTTCCCAATTGTCTGTAGACATGATAAAAGAATTACCTTTGAAAAACTAAAACATTGGCTCTACTCTCATAATTTTTAAATATAATTTAAATAAATTTTGTTATTATAAAAGAAATAGTTACAACATAATAGAACAGTCTTATGCCAAAAAGGCTCAACACTGAACAAAACCAAACAAGAAAATAACTCATTGATTCAACTGCTAAAATGATCAGCAAGGTTTTAAAACACCATTTTAAAATTTCAAAAAAATTCAAAATGAGAAAAAAATGAACTTTTAGGGGCGCCTGGGTCGCTCAGTCATTAAGCGTCTGCCTTCGGCTTAGGTCATGATCTCACGGTCCTGGGATCGAGCCCCACACCGGGCTCTCTGCTCTGCGGGGAGCCTGCTTCCCCCTCCCTCATCCTCCTGTGTGTGTTCGCTCTCTCAGTGTCCCTCCTCCCACCTCTCTCTCTCTCTCTCTGTCAAATAAATAAATAAACTTAAAAAAATGAACTTTTAATAATTGAACCTGACCCACGTGTACTTTTATTAATATGTGACTATGAAATACATATGAACCACTGTACTTCGTGGCCAAATATGCAATGCTTAATTTCTTTTTTTTTTTTTTAAAGATTATTTATTCATTTGAGAGAGAGAAAGAGAGCACAAGCAGGAGGAGAGGAGATGGGGAAGCAGACTCCCCACTGAGCAAGGAGCCCGATGTGGGGCTCGATCCCAGGACCCTGAGATCATGACCTGAGCTGAAGGCAGACGCTTAACCCACTGAGGAACCGAGGTGGCCTGCAATACTTCATTTCTGGTAATTTTTGCCTGGCACTCTTAAGTAACACATGTATCATATATTTTCTTTTTTTTTTTTTTTAACACATATATTTTCAAATGATTTTTACTGTTTATCCAACTACATAACCTTAAAAAACTACCATTCTTTCCTTTGTAAGCCATGTGCACTTCCTTCTTTCTTTCTTCCTTTCTTTCTTTCTCTTTCTTTCTTTCTTTTTTAGATAAAACAGAATGTGGCCGCTCTCTTATGAGCACAAATTCTAGTCTCCCAATTGTTACAGGTCTTCTCTTTTCGATTTCCATCTGTTCCATAAGAAGGGAAAAGAGAAAACTGTTGCTGGCCTCTGCCTGGGAGAATAACTCACTTTTGTTTAGTCTTGACTGAGTATCAGACACTTTTCTGGATGTTTTATACACATTACCTCATTCATCATTCTAGAGTTCAGTGTTACTATGCCCATCTTACACATGAAGAACCTACTTCAGAAATGTCTGACTGTCACCTGATGCCACAGAAATACAAGGAGACATAAGCTATATATGCTATATAGTTATTGCTCACAGCAGACAATGTAGAAGAAATCTAGAAGAAACGGACAATCTAGAAGATATACACCAATTCCTAGAAACATACAACCTACAAAGATCAAGTCATGAAGAAATAGAAAATCTGAATAGATCAATAATGAGTAAAGAGATTGAATCATATCCCACCATAGAAAAGCACAGGACTAGATAGTTTTACTGATGATTTTTGTCAAACATTTAAAAAAGAATGAATACCAATCCTTTCAAACTCTTCCAAAAAGCAGAAGAGGAAGGAACACTCTCAATCTCATTTTATAAGGTTATTGTTATCCTGATATCAAAGCCAGATAAGGACACTATAAGATAAGAATACTACATGTGAATATTCCATACGAATACAGATGTAAAAAAATCTCAAGAGAATACTAGCAAATGAATTCAACAGCATACTGGAAGAATCACACACCACAATCAAGCAGAATTCATCCCTCAGAAACAAGGATGGTTCCACACTTACAAATGAAGCAATGTGATACAACATATTAATAGAATTGAGGATAAAAATCATATGTTCATCTCAACAGATGCAGAAAAACTACCTGATAAAATTCAACATCCAGTCATAAATCAGTCATAATAAGAATGCTCAACAAACTGGGTATAGAATAGTGTACTACAAAACAATAAAGACCATACATAACAAACCCTCAGCTAACATCATACTCAATGGTGAAAGGGTCAAAGCTTCTTCTCCAAGGTCAAAAACAAGACAAAGGCATCCACTCTTCCCATTCCTATTCAACACACTCATGTAAGTCCTAGGCAGAGGAATTAGATAAGAAAAATAAATAAAAGACATCTTAATCAGATAAGAAATAAAATTATGTTTGAGGTGACATGATTTTTTTTTTTAAAAGATTTTATTTATTTATTTATTTATTTATTTATTCATTTATTTGAGAGAGAGAAAAAAGATAGCAAGAGAGAGAACATAAGCAGTGGGGGAGAAGGAGAAGCAGGACTCTGGGATCATGACCTGAGCCCAAGGCAGAAGTTTAACAGATTGAGCCACAAAGGCACCGCTATAGATGACAAGATCTTATCCATAAAAAATTCTAAAAACTCCACCAAAAACCTGTTAGATCTAACCAATGAATTCAGTAAAGTTAGAGGATACCCAATCAATGTACAAAAAGAAAAAGTAGTATTTCTATACACTAACAATTTCTCTGAAAAATAAAGAAAGTAAGCTCATTTACAATAACACCAAAAACAATAAAATACACAAGAACATAACCAAGGAGGTAAAAACCTGTACACTGAAAATAAGACAATGATGAAAGAAACTGAAGAAGTTACAAATAATGGAGAAACAGTCCATGCTCATGGACTGGAAGACTTAATACTGTTAAGATGTCCACACCACTCAAAGATGTCTATAGACTCGTTACAATCCCTATCAAGATTCCAATGGCATTTTTTACAGAAATAGAGAAAATAATCTTACAATTTGTCTGGAACTACAAAACACTCTTAATAATAGCCAAAACAGGCCTCCCCCCGGCTGATGCGGCTGCAGCACCAGTGCCAATGACCCGGGGGGATTAGTAATAAACGTGATCATGGAAAAATAATAATAATAATAATAATAGCCAAAACAGTCCTGAGAGAAGAACACAGATAAGAAGCATCACATTTCCTGATTTCACACAATATTACAAAGCTACAGTGATCAAAACAGTATGGTACTGACATAAAAACAAGCAGACAAATGGAAGCGAATTAAGAGCCCAGAAATAAACCTATGCATATACACTCAACTCATATTTGACAAAGGAACCAAGAGTATTCAACGGAGAAAAGGTTGGTCTATTCAATAAATGTTGCCAGGAAAACTGGATATTCTCTTGCAAAAGAATGAAACTAGATCACTGTCTTAGGCCACTCACAAGAATTAATGTGAAATGGATTAGAGATTTTTATGTAAGACTAAAAATCATAAAAGTTCTAGAAGAAAACACAGAAAGAAAATGCCTTGACATAGGTCTTGGCAATGATTTTTCAGATGCGACACCTTAAAGCACAGCAACAAAATAAAAATAAGCAAATGGGACTACATCAAACTAAAAAGTTTCTTCACAGCAAAAGAAGCAACAAAATGAAAAGGCAACATACAGATTGGGAGAAAATATTTTCAAACCACACATCTAATGCATAATATAATAAGTGATTCAAATATTTAATTATTATTCCATAATAAGAAATTCCTAATAT
>CM053608.1:119764170-119790772 GCA_028646535.1 Procyon lotor | reverse complement strand
GCAGCATTTGTCTCCATGGTCAAAACGTAGAACAACCCAATCGCCATCAGTGGGAGAACACATAAACAAAATGTGGTATATAAATACAATGGACCGTTGCTCAGCCTTAAGAAATGAAATGCTGATACATGGATAAATCAGAAGGAAACACAGTGCATGATTCCACTTCCATAAGGTAGAGTGGTTGTTGGGGTTAACATAGAAGATGAAATCATCCACAGTACCTGGCTTGCTAAAATGTTAACAGGGAGGCCGGCTGGGGGCGGGGGAAGGTGTCGGAGGAGGGTGCGGGTCTTCGGAATGCCCAGGCCAGGGCCACCACTCTGCCGTAGGAATGCCGTGGGGAGTTCCCTTCCCTGAAGCTTTCTTACCCCAAACAGCTGCCCCATGATCTAAGAGCTGCAGGCATTGTCCCCTAAAGCTATGTTTAGCAGAAATCGTAGGACAAGCTGATCAGCACATTGTATCTTTCCCGTAATCAGACTCTTCTATTTTCTGTAAGACCCCTTGCCACACATCACTCGCTTGAGAAACAGAGTAATAAAGATTTATGATTACCCTGAAGCACAAATAAAGGTGAGAGCAAAGAAAAGTAAAGGGGTCTTTGTCTCTGGGCATGGATCCCCTTGCCTTCTCCTCTCTTTCACGGCAACGTCAAGAGTAGCCATTCCCAGCAAGTACTCAAGTTCATAAAGAGGGAAAGTTGAAGAGAAGTGGCCAGGGCATCGGGGAGTTACTGTTGAATGGGTGCAGAGTTTCAGGTTGGGATGATGATAAAGCTCTAGAGGTGGCTAGTGGTGATGGGACACATAAAAATACAAGGTTCTTGGGTGCCTGGGTGGCTCAGATGGTTAAGCGTCTGCCTTCAGCTCGGGTCATGGTCCCAGGGTCTTGGGATCGAGTCCTACATTGGGCTTCCTGCTTGGTGGGGAGCCTGCTTCTCCCTCTGCCCCTCCTTGTGCTTGTGCTATCTCTCGTTCTTTCTCAAATAAATAAATATTAAAAAAAAAAAAAAAAGAATATTTAAAAAAAAATACAAGGTTCTTAACGCCACTGAACCTGACACCTAAAAATAGTTAAAATGGTGACTTTCATGTTCTGTGTACTTTACTTCAACACAATAACAAAACAAAAACAAAAGAGTAAAAGATTGGTTCATGACAACAATGCATCATAAAAGCTTCAAAAAAAAAAAAGTAAAATTCTATAATTGCAAGAGTTCACAGATCACTTAAAGATCAAAAACAAATCCCAAGTTATAAACTCCTGCTAAAGTTCAACACAAATATAATGAAACGGGCACCACAGTACTTTTTATAGACATGAGCTTTCTGTGATCCCTGCGATGACTGCCAACAAAATCCCATGCCTAAAATATAGTGAAAGTTGATTAAAACAGCAGAAGTTTTTCTCCTGCTCTGAAGTTGTCTTTCCCACACTAAAATAGAGCAACAGCAATCCACATTTGTTGTTTATGTTTCATCACTGTTTTCAGACAGAACAAGAGATCTGCTGCCTACACACCATTTCTCAGCATCAACACCCGTTTCCTTATGCAATTTTAAGTTCTGTTGGCAGGTTAGAGACATTTTTTCCAACCACAAATAAAAACTTCTTTTGATACTCTATGAGAATGTTCAAGGAAATGTTCCCAATTAAAAAAAAAAAAAGACTATTTAAAACAATAATATGGAAGTGTATCTACAGTCAAGAAAACTTAAGTGGTAACCCAATGAAAACTAAAGTTTCAGAGATAAGACATAGAAGACTTGGTAGCCACTTCGTTGGAAATCACTTGTCTTTATTTTTTCAAACAGGAACTTAGGAAATGTTAAAAGAACAAAATTTAAAAAAAAAAAAAAAAAGCAGAATTCCATTACTGAGTCCTCCATACAGCTCCAAGGGCAATCTTTTTGTTTTTAGTTTGTTTTTAATGTTTTAAAACATTACTTTGCCATAGCCCTTGATAATGAAGTGTTTTACTTCAACTGTTCATTTCTGAAGAGTTATAGATAAAGAGTGGTGTCTTACTAGAAATTTTTAGTTTTGAAAACTTAAATCTTAGTACACACTTTTAATATATGATAAATAAATTTATGTTGTTATTAACAAACCTTTGTACAACTAGACAATCACAAAGGTGGCCAATGACAGCTAAGGCTCATAGGCACCTACTAGCCAGTGCCAGGCCCTGTGCATATATACACTTTTTTTTTTTTAAGATTCTGTTTATTTATTTGAGAGAGAGTGAGAGAGAACACAAGCAGTGGGGAGGGATGTGGGAGAGAGGGAAGCAGGCTCCCCGCCAAGCAGAGAGCCCGATGTGGCTCTCGATCCCAGGACCCTGAGATCATGACCTGAGCCGAAGGCAGAGGCTTAACCCACTGAGCCACTCAGATGCCCCCATATATACACTTTATATACATTAAATAAGTTAATCCTGAAAACAACCTTGTGAAGCAGTACTAATATTATTCCCTATTCTGTCCAAAGACAGAACTGAGGCCTGGAAAGATAGAGTTATTTGACAAATAGCACAAACGTCACGGAACCCATTAAATGGTAGAGCTAATATACAAGCCCAGATCGTCTGGATCTGACATGCGTTCTCTTAACCATCACACACAGCACCTGTTGTAATACAGGGAGAAAATAAAGATGATTTTGACAATGCTGCACAAGTTCTCTTATAACACAATATAAAACATTTCCGTTGTCTCCTTGACCACAGTATTGTTTGCTTTCTTAGAAAACCACTAACAACTGCATTAGAGAGTATAATTCACAGGATTAAACACACTAGTGGAATCTAAATTTTTGGTAGTCCAAGAAGGAAGTCACAGAGACTAAGGCCTACTTCTTCATTTTAATCTTTTCCTAACTTTGCAATCAGTATCCAAGCACAAAAACAATGTCAGTGCCAGCAGCATCGGTAGTCCCTCAACCAAGAAATAATCACATCAGTCCATAAAGGGAAAGCGTAAATGACTCATCAAGCCTTCATAAACAGACAAGCAGTTGAAACTCTTAATATACTAACTTCTAGATGTTGAAGTAGGTAAGTTGTCCAAAATAATTAGAGGTTTGGAAGAAGGACTTAGTCCGTGATAACTATGACTCACATGTGTCTCACAGCAAAACAAAACCCACCAGACGTTTATCTCTTAAAAACAAAAGACACTGAGTCTGGCACCAGCCTGCCAAGCAAGTACCACGTGCAAGTGAGACACTCGTGTGCCGTTTAAAAATAAAAAAGGGAGATAGGCATGTGATGAGTGATGACTTCTAAACCTGACCTTCTCTGAAATACACAATTCCATTTATAACTTCCCCCAAAAATCAAAACACCTGAAAATAGCAAGTTTCACAAAAGAAGCAAGAAAGAAAAACAAAAAGCAAGTTTTATAAGCCAGGGGATGAAATATCTCACAATAAGAAACGACTGTATTTAGGGAGAAAGAAAGTAAGAGCTTTTGGTCACAGTGTCTGTGTTCATTCGGCAGGTTCCCCTGCTCCCCATATTTATGTACAAGAAATCAAGGAGGCCAGCATCTCTCTCTCTTCAAGGTGACGAGGCTGAGTCCACTGGTATAGGGGACTGGCTTCCGTTGAGAGAAATTCTTACTCAAACTCTGGCTTCTCTCTCAAAGGAGAAAGACTACAGACAGATTGAAGGTTGCTACATCTATTTAAATGTAGATTCTGTTGGAAGAGAACATTATATAATTACATGTAGCAAGAACACATCTTCTGAGATCAAATTCAGGTCTAACTGTGAGTAAAAAGAAAGTTAATCTCCCCAATGTACTAATCTTCCAAAAAGTGTACTAATCTTCCAAAAAGTGGAATGTACTAATCTTCCAAAAAGGGTCTAAAAAAAAAAAAATAGAATGGAGAGGAGATATAAATCCAACAATGAAATACATAAAAATAGACTGCAGGGGAGTAGGGGGCCTGTCTATATAGTCTGCCTGGCCATATTTGGAACTTGGCAATACTTTCATTAAGTCACAACTAATAATTAACTTGAGGATCAGTAAACTGGGATCATCTTAAAATTCATTAATTAGCCTTGAATTGTCAGTAACAGTTTTTAAAGTATTTACAGTAAATACAGCCTGTCACTAGGGATCTGCTTTCATGTCACAAGTCCTGCCAAGAAGAAGTAAGCCATCCTTTAAAAGTTCATGAGAGCTGTCATAAAAGCATAGGGTGTGACACGATGTAATGCCACTTACAACTAAAGTAACAAAACTAGAAGAGCGAACAAACAAAACCCCCCATCCAAAGTGTCTAAACACAGGACTCTATTTCTGTATGTATCGGGTCTGAGACTGGGAACAGATCCTTCACGGAACAGCGCCACGCTCCGACTCCAGCTCAGTCTACGGGCCTTCCCAGCCGCAGGGCCTGGGGACCCAGCTTCGGAACCTCTGCCTTACTAAGTTTGAGTTTAGCCTCCTGCCTTTTAAGCGACACAGTCAACACATACTTACTGAGCATATAAAAGCAATCAAGCTGTAACAGCAAAAAAGAAAATGATCCAGGAGAGGAAAATGGCAAGGAATGCAGGAGATGAAAGGAAGAGAGCCAGAGGAGGGCCTACTTGGAGGCTAAGGGAAAAGGATGTAAGGGGGAAGAAGGAACAACAATTTCAGATGCGCTCGAGAGGTCAGGATTTGATCCATGCTCTCTACTCTACCCATGAGACAACTGCTGGGAGACAGAAATATAAAAATAAATTCAGCCAGAATTACTATTAGTTACAACTTATCTTCTAGAAGACCTAAAAATCTTGCTTCTTTTTACTAATTATCAAATATCCATAGCATTTCACAGTCAGGATTTTTTTAAATTTTTATAACTTTTTTTTTGAGATTCCATTTTTAAGTGATCTCTACTCCCTCAATGTGGGGCTCAAACTTACAACCCCAAGATCAAGAGCTGCATGCTCTCCCAAGTGAATCAGTCAGGGGCCCAACAGTCAAGAATCTTTTAAACAGAGATAAGCAAAACATAGCACGCCTTCCTAGTGGGCGGCTCCAGTAAGAACGTGTTACATCTGCATGGGCCTCCTCCTCACAGGCTAGAGAGTGGTGCCCATGGTCCCTGTCTTCTGGTATTCATGCCCCTGTGTTATCTCTTCGCCTTAAGGGTGAGCAGGATCTCTTAACTTGCTCCTTATCAATAAAATATGGCAAAGATGTTAAGATGTCACTTGAACGAGGAGCGCCTGGGTGGCTCAGTGGGTTAAAGCCTCTGCCTTTGGCTCAGGCCATGATCTCAAGGTCCTGGGATCGAGCCCCATGTTGGGCTCTCTGCTCAGCAGGGGGCCTGCTTCCCCCTCTCTCTCTGCCTGCCTCTCTGCCTACTTGTGATCTCTCTCTCTCTCTCCGTCAAATAATAAAATTAAAAAAAAAAAAAAGATGTCACTTGAACGATTATGTTAACACCCATCTAACAAAGAGACTCTCTCCTCTGAAGGCTCTGAAGAAGGAAGCTGCCATGTTGTAGGCTGGTCTTTGGAAAGGAACTGAAGGTGGCCTCCGACCAACGGTCAGCAAGAAATTGAGGCCCTCAATCCAACAGTCTATAAAGAACTAAATGCTCTCAACAACTATGTGAGTTTACAAGAAGGCCCTTCCCAGTCAAAACTTCCAGTGAGAAGTTAGCCCTCGGAGCCACCCTGATGAACAGCCTTTCAGAGGACTCTACACTAGGTCCAGACTCCGGCCCTTCTGATGCAGTGAGACAGCAAACAAATGCTGTTTTAAATGGCAATGTTTGCAGGGATAGGTCATAGAGCAAGAGCTAATGCAGGCCCTTTAGAATGATCAAGCCATCTATTTATATGATCACTTGAGAGTCGGAAGAACATGGTCCTTCTGACAGAGGATCACGAGGCTTCACATACCTTCACTTATGCTACAAACGACACACCCTAAAGCATTTGCAAGAGGAGGAGCAGCCACAGCAGCAACGGACAAAACTAATCCATCTGGTAAACCTGCTTCACGTTAAATCTACTTTAGAGGAGACTCAAAGGCAATCTCAAAACTTAACATCATAACCATCTAGCTTGGCCAGCCACAGAAATACCTTAGAGCACAGTTTTCCAAACTGTGCGTGGTAATCAGCATTTATTTTAATTATTAAAATAGAACAGAAAATATTAGACTGTATCACATCAACTCAAATCAATTAGATCAAATCAATTCTATAATTATTGAGGACCTTTTCTGTATAAAACCCTGTGGCATCAGAACAGTCTCGTGGGAGGAAGAAGACCAATGCAGGAGTAAGTATACATGAAGAACAATACAACGAGGAATAGAGGAATGGCCAGACCAAGGAAGGAATCCGGCACAGGTGGAATGGGAACCGGGAAACCAGGAAACCTTCGTGAAGGAGAGAGCATATTAGACGGGCTGGAAGTAAAATGTGGGATTTCCCAAGTGTATAGCAGGGGTTGGGGAGAGGAATGACACCCTCTCTCCAGAAGGAGGTAGCAGCAAAGTGTCTGGAGACATGGGGGGAGGGGAAGGAACACCACGGTGAGACGTCTGTGTTTATCAGAAACGCACAGCAAAATTTCAAGCACACCGTGTCAGAGAGAGTGATGCTCTTTGCCGTTTGGCCTTGTGTTATGTGATTCTCGAGCTGTTACCTGAGAAGCATCCCTAGGGCTAGACTGTTCCCGTGGCATCTTCTGATTACAGAGAGTGGAACTGAACGCCGACCTAAAATTTTAGGTGTAGTCGTGCTCCCTTAATCTCTTATAGAACTTCATTGCCCATTTTGGCTTTTGATATTTTGTAAAGAAATCAGTTTTGTGGACATAGGTCAATATCATTAGCTATTTGCTTTCATGAACACTGCTTCACTTAACAACTTTTTAAAGGGCGTTATGATCTATACTGTAAAATACAGAACACCATAAACGCTCCATAATGCTCTGTAGGAGTTGGCAAACTTTTCCTGTAAAGAGCCAGAGAGTAAATATTTCTGGCTCTGAAGCCACCATATGGTCTCTGCCTCAAGTACTCGACTCTGCTGCACGAAGGCAGCCACAGACTGTCAGCAAATGAATGCGTGTGGCTATGCTGTAATTGAGCCTTATTTACAAAAACGGACAACAGGCCAGGTTTGACCCAGGGGCCATGGATTGCGACCTGGATCTGTATTTTCTTTCATTAATTTGCTTTCACTTAAAGGGGTAAAATGTAACTCTTTCCTGCACGCTGGAATTAAATGAAATAATTATATTGATCTTCCTGATGTCGTATTGCATGCCAGGTACCAAGCTAAGTTTGTGACCTCCAAGCTTTCAGAGTAACTTCCAGAAAAGCATGAGATCATCCTGAAGAAAATTGTCAACTCTGTCTCTAATAGACACCCATAAATCCGATCTCTTCTCACCCCTCTAGCACAACTCGGCCCATCCATTCATTCGGTCAGAACCTACCAAGCAAGACACACTGTGCCAGGTTCTGTCCGAGGGAAATACTAGAGAACAAAACCGAGAAAAATCCCTGCCCTTGAGGAGCTTATGTTTTGGCAAGTGATGAATGTCAGTAAACAACCCTAACAAATAAGTAAAGGATACAGTAGATGAGAAAGGGATTTAAATGGACAACGGAGAAGAGAGACGGGAGGAGAGGGGAGCAGAGCTGGGGTGTGGGGCCGAGGGAGAGCAGCAATTTCCAATAGTGTGGTCAGTGATGGTCATCTCCCAGGAGGGGCTCACGCTGGGTGGGTCACCCCCATCGCCTCTCTCCTGGACCCGTGCAGTAACCTTCTGGTTCTCTCTTCTGGCCCTCTGGCTCCACTCCAGAAATGCTTCTGCAATGCCCATCCATTCCCCTGCCCAGGCCAATTCCCACATGAGTGAAGAAAAGCCAAAGCCCGATCTGGTTCCTGACGACCCTCCCATCTCACCTCCTTCCACTCTGTCCCCCCACACTGGCCTCCTTGAGGCCCCAGGCCACGCGCCTTCCGTCCAAGGCCCCCTGCCTCTGCCTCAGATGTTCTTCCCCCAGAAAACCCACACGGTTCACTCTCTCTTTCTTCGTATCTCAGATCAAAGAGCACCACCTCGGAGGCTGCCCCCAAACCCTCGTCCAAAACCGGCCCCCCGTAGCAGCCCTACGTCTCTGCAGGCCGCTGTATGTTTCTCACTACACTTACGTTATAAAATAAGTAAATAATAATGAGTGTACCTACAATGTTCCATGTCTTTTCTAGAGAAGTTATGGATATTAACTTGTTAATTTTCTGACAATTTTATAAAATAGTCTTTTGTTTACCTGTTCATCTGTTTCGTTCACTAAAAACTGAACTGTGAACACAGGGACTTTGTCCCCAGTATGACATCCCTAACCCTTCAAACCGTGTTTGGCACAGAGGAGACGATCAACATCATCTTGGAATGAAGGCAGGAATGGGGGTCTATTTTATAAAAGGGGAGTCAGAGCTTTCCCAAGCACACAGTGAAAGAGTGACTACGCCAGAACTTGAGTCGAAGCTGGCTGAAGACTGGAGCCCACACTCCTCACCAGTAGCTCTTAAGGCATGTCCTTCTGGGACCAGAAATAAAGAGGTCAACACTAAATCTACGCATATAGATGGGGCCAAGTCACTTTACTTCACAAAGTTGGTGGGAAGAATAAACAAGTTAGAATCTGGTACTTCCTTAGAAAAGGTGTAGGTACATTCATTATTATTTATTTTATTGTAAAATAAATTTATGCCCATTCACCCATTTCTCTATCACCCTCTACTCCCCTCCCTCTGGTAATGACCAGTCTGTTCTCTGCGTTTATGAGCTTTTTTTTTCTAATTCTACATACAAGAGAGATCATATGGTATTTGTCTGATTTATTTCATTTAGCATAATGTCCTCAAGGTCCATCCATGTCCTCGCAAATGGCAAGGTTCCATCCTTTTTAATGGCTGATTCATATTCCATTGTAGACTCTACCACAATTTATTTATCCTTTCATCCATGAACACTTAGACCGTTTCCTTATCTTGGCTATTGTAAATAAGGCTGCAATGAACATGGGCGTATATGCCTCAAAATGAATCGCTGGATCATAGCTGCTTTTTAACTTACTGAGGAATCTCCATTCTGTTTTCCACAGTGGCTGCACCAAGTTACACTCCCACCAACAGGGCACAAGGGTCCCCCTTCCTCTACCACTAACGCCCACCACCACCGCCATTATCACCATCATCACTGTCATCACCACCATCGCCATCATCATTACTAAAAAGCAAAATGGCTTCCAGGCAAGAAAACCTGACTTCAACCAGATTAAAGCTACTGGTGTAACCACAGGCAGCAAAAGGAGGTGTGACCAGGGTGACACTATGCTTAGGAGCTCTGGGGAGCACCAAGTGAAAGCAAGCACAAACTCTTAAAGGGAATCACCGGCCCCACGACAAGCTACACACCAGACCACAGCCCTGCACAGTGGTGTCCCCCCAAGGAGAGAAAGCATGGACACAAAGCCTCTTCTAGGTGGGGTGATGAGGGGTACTAAGCACCCTCCATATTTGTGCGTGGCATCAACGAAAAGGGTAGGTGAGGCCTGAAGAGTGACCTTCTTAAATACTGAACAAAAAGGATAACAAAAATTATTCAGCATGGTATTTATTTCTATCTTCCTGTTTCTATAATAAAAATCCACTTATAAAGCAAAATATAAGGAAAAAAATTCATACACATTTAAAAAAATCTTCACACTTTGCATTTTCAAATATAGAAGAGTCTTATTTATTTAGTGATCAAAACTTTCAATATGTGCTCGCTTCGGCAGCACATATACCAAAACTTTCAATACAGCATAAGATGGATGTGTGTCATGATTTTTATAGTACCTCATGCCTGAATACTTGGTCACCTTAGGATAATGTCTAGTTAGTGATGTTTCCTGTCACCAAATGTATGAAGCAAAGTTTAAATTATCAGTTTCACCATTTGGAATACAGGAGATACAGTCTTAAATAAATAAAATTGAAAATGTATTTGCCAATCAATTAATATACTGCCACATCTTTAAAAAATTAAAAACCATTATATTCATAGAGACTTGGAGTCAGAAGAAACCCACAAAGCACACCAATCAGACATAAAAATTATACTTTAATTCCTTTGCCTATCAATTTAAAAGAGATGTTTCCTTATAACCTACCTCAAACTTTTAGTATAGCTATCATCTTGCCCAAAGTATCCATTAATATATAGGTTGAAAAAATATGTATCCTCAACATCGAAGCATACAAAACATGGGAAAATAAAACAGCAAATATCTATAAATCAAAGTTTTGCTACAATATATGCTAGGAGAAGGGGAAAAACAGAAAACACCACCTGAAAACAGTACTATCAGAAATGGTTCTTAACAACAAGATTAAGTGAGTAACTTGTAAACACAAATCAAAGACTCATTCAACCGAATGACTGTTTTAATACAAAGCATAAATCAAGCAAGCATGTGTTCATGAACTGAAGAAACACATAGCCTTGTGTCAGTTAATAAGAGAGAGAGGATGAAGAGATTTTTAAAGCAGTCTATAAAACCGAAATCCTAAGCATATGCAATAAAGAAAATATGTCACGAGAGGGTGAGTGAAATACCTGTTACCCTACTCCCTCGGGTAGGCACCATTTCACTGTGACTTCACAGCAACAGTGACACTTCAGGGTATCTATGTTCTAGACTGGAATAGCATAAGATACTATTAAGAATTTTACTATGAATTCTTCAGTGTTTAGGTAAGTTTAACACAGCTGTTCTAACAAAGCCTTCCATTCTGAAAGAATGCCTAACGAAGTCTATGCCCTAAATGGAGAATTCTGTAATGGCGCTTCCTTTCAGTGAGCATAATATAGATCTATATAATTGTTTTTAAGTAATCGATTCCAATTACAAGACAGAGAAAAGTAGCATTAGTAGTAATAGTTCAATTTTAAGAGAAGAAAACCTTATCACTTTTCTTACATACAAAACAGGCAAAAAAAATAAATAACAGGTTGATACTGGATTGCTCTAATACCGACCGTCTGATAATGTGAAGATCATTTGAGTTTATTTCTCCATTGTATGTGAGTAATGACTAAGGTACAAATGTAGGACGACCTTATTATCATAGAACAGTTTACAGGATTCAGGTCAGAAACATTTCTCAGGTGAAGAAATTGTGAATTCCAGTCAACAATTTTAACTCCAGTTTGATACACATTATCAAAACCATCATCTAACCCTTGACTGTGACAGCATGACATTTGGTCCCACAGGACCAAACGAGAGATTGTGAAAGATTCTGATATAAACCATCATCACAGAAATGACTCATGAGTTTGAGGAGAGCACATTTGGGAAAAGCTGACGTCACAATATAAACAATAATATAAATGACTTCTCGGTAAAGAGGATTTATGGGGATGGACAATAGGGCTGCAAAGCTCAGAAAAAGGAGTAAAAGGACCTCTCCTTCAAGAACAGGAAGCTTCCTTGAGAGCCAGGCAACTTATGTTACAATCATGTTCATTTGGTCTCCCATTATTTTCAAAAAGCATTCCATAATACAATGCAGTATTTTTGCAAAAAAACTATGGTTAAGCTCCTTGTTGATGTAAAGGATAAAAATCCTTAATGTAACAGTCTTAATAAGAAATAATAATAAATTTGTGTTTTCTTGGGTCACACCAAGTTGATCTGAAAAATAGTGGGTCTGGTCCTCGCTGGAGATGGAAGGACAACTTTCTATCACTACTGCCCTTCAAATAACAATGACCAGTCAATTCTAATCCAGTAACACAAAACAAATAAGGAGTATTAAATAAAACCAGGTTGAGAATGAGCATGATATCTACCTTCTCTGGCCCTCTGACAGAGAACTTTTTTAGACCTATAATTACTATGACTAGATTGTGTATGACTTGAGAATTTAAATTAAAAGGAAAAAACTAATTAAGAAAAGTTCCTCTTAAATTCTTAAAAACAGGTTGCCTTACACAAGACTTAATAGAGGATGTTTATACATGTCTTTACACTGGAGTCTGCAAGTACATATGCTAATAAAAAGAACTAGAGCTGTAAGCAAAATCATGGAAATTAAGGCCCAAATTCTAGTTCCAAGTATTAATTTTTCTGATAATTAAAATGGGTATAATACTTACCTTTCAGACAGTTTGAGGGACTAAACAAAATTCTATATACAGTGTCACACAGTGCATCATACAAAATGTCCCTGAAGATTGTTGGGTCCTTGCCCACACCCTCCCCTCCAACCACCCCCTACCTAGACTAATTAAAATGCAAACTGTCAAACAGCCAAGGCCATAAGGAATCATGAATTCATCATAATAAAGAAAAGCCACTGATGGGGCTCCTGGTGGCTCAGTCAGCTAAGCGCCCGACTCTTGATTTCAGGTCAAGTCATGATCTTGGTGTTGTAAAATCTAGCCCCATGTCTGGCTTTGCACTCAGTGGGAAGACTGCTTGAGATTCTCTCTCTCTGCCCCTTGCCCTGCCTGCTCGCTCTCTCTCTCTCTCTCTCTCTCTCTCAAATAAATAAATAAATAAATAAATCTTAAAAAAAAAAATAGGAATAGCCACTGACTCTCGATATATAAGGGCAGCAGCAGGGATGGCAGAACATCTGTTAAAGGAACAGAGAATACAACTAGAGCATACCACGAGATCTATGAGAACCAGGGTGGATGCCATGAAATAGGTCTAGAACGGCTTGCTGATCAGACTAACCACCACCACCACCAAAACATTCAAGCCACTGTTACTTTCTTTTTAGTGTATGATGATAACGTTTGATTAGTTCTACCTACTTTTATATGATTCTTAATTTGGGTCTGTAAAACATCACTTTCATTCTATTCACTTATTTATGATATAATTAAGTAATTTTGAAGAACAGCGTAAGAAAGAGCATTCTCATCTTCTAAAATTAACCGAGAACTAAGCTCTGCAGAAATTTAATGAGCTCTGCTTCTCTTCCCTATGATGCTGCTTTGTCAGGTAACGATGGAAGTGTGTGTCGATGGGTAGACCGTATGTGTAGCTTGTCGCTAGCACATCAGAATCCTGGTATACTCTAGTAATGATTTTGCCCAGCACCAGACCCTAAAATTTCCCTGTAGAAATGACAGTACAAAGAAGGTCTTGAAATAAAGAGAAGGGAAAATAACAATACTGTACTAGGTTGAATAGTGTACCCCTAAAATCCAGATCCACCAAAAACTGTGAAGGTTATTGCAAAATAGGGTCTTTACAGATATCATCAACTTAAGATAAGGTCAAATGGACTGGGATGAACTGAATCCAGGGACTAGTGTCCTTCTTAGAACAGGGAAGTTGGGACCTAGACACAAAGGAAAGGCGGCCATGTAAATATGAACACACTGGTGAGAGGTGAGAAGGAACATGGTCAGAAGGAACAGGGCCCTATGTACACCTTGATTGTGGATTTCCAGCCTCTAGAACTGTGAGAGAATACACTTCTCTTATTGTTGCCACCCAGTCTGTGGTCACGTTATTATAGAAGCACTAAGAAACTAATAGAAGTATGTGCACAGAACACTGATTTTGACTGTATTAGATTAACAGGCAATTATATGCACACCAACTATGAAATGTGACCAAACTGTTAACAATGCCTATGTCTGGGTGGTGGACTCACTGATTTTCATCCTATTATTTGTGCTTCATCCAAATTTTCTAAGCCTTTTATCAATAAGTATGTTTACTTTTAAAATCAAAATAAAAGCCAATAAAGATGGCTATTAAAAACTAAACAAAACTAATCATGTAGCAAGATATAAAGAAAAAACAAAATTAGAAAGAACAATGAAGAAATAACCATCAAAATAGAGAACAATTTTAAAAATAAGAAACTTTGCACAAATTTATTTAAAATGATTTTGAAAATTTCAATTAAATGGATAATTTTCTAGAAAAATACAAGTTAGCAAAACTGACCCCAAAAGACAGGAAGATAAAAGAAAAATCCATTTACTAGAGCAGAAATAGAGAATCTAAAGTACTCCTTCTTCTACTGAGCCTTTAAGAAATCAGATAGTACAAGTGCTATATAAACTATTCTTAAAAACAGAGAAACAAGATAATTATCCAATATTTTGCTTATTAACCAAACATCACAATAATTTCAAAACTTCACGAAGAATCCAAAAAAGGAAGTTGTAACCATTCACAAGAACATCAACGCAAAAAAATGCTAAATAAAACACTGGCAAAAGGCTTTTGCTTCTGAACAAGATGGAGTGATGGGAAAACATAGTATATAGTTTAAGGAAAAAAAAATGTAGGATGACAACTGAATCAAGAAGGGAGAAGTAATAAAAATTAATAAAAAAAAAAAAATCTTTCACAGATATAAGAGCCTCAAAGAAGAGAATCCCAGTTAAGGAAGAACTGACCAAGTCTAGTTCATGTATGCCTGGTTTAGTGAATTGATACTACCTGGATTTTTGAGTGGGGATGGAATGGTGAAGACAGTGAGATAATTTTCTTTTTAATTTGTTATTAAAGTATAATTTATAAAATACCAAAAAAAAAAAAAAAGAAGGGAGATGTAACAGTATACTGCTTATGAGGTTTTTCAACAATGTGAAGTGATAAAACTTGGAATTAAGTTGTAGTAATTTAAATATAAATACTGTAAACTGTAGAGCAACTAGGAAAAAATGGGACCAAAATAAAGAGATAGAATAATAAAAATTCACATTTCATGCAAAAGAAGGCAGGAAACCAGGAAAAAAGAAACCAAAAACACAAGGGATGAACAGAAAAGAGCAAAATGGGGCGATTAAATCCAACACAGCAATAATTGTATTAAATATAAATGACGTAAACATACTGATAAAGGGGCACCTGGGTGGCTCAGTGGGTTAAAGCCTCCGCCTTCGGCTCAGGTCATGATTATAGGGTCCTGGGATCGAGCCCCGCATCGGGCTCTCTGCTCAGCAGGGAGCCTGCTTCCCCCTCTCTCTCTGCCTGCCTCTCTGCCTACTTGTGATCTCTCTCTCTAATAAATATAAAATCTTTAAAAAAATAAATAAATAAATAAAAAGATGAGGTCAGCATTTCCCTGATACAAAAGCTAAATTTCAAGAAAACCACAGACTAAAATTTCTCTTAAACACAAATTTTAAAAATTCTTTGCAAAATTTTAGCATAGTGAATCCAAAAATCCATGATAGATAGTACACCAAAAACCAAGTGGGGTTTATACCAGTAAAGCAAAGGTGGTTTAACATTTAAAAAGCTATTGATGTGAGGCACCTGGGTGGCTCAGTCGTTTAAGCCTCTGACTCTTGATCTCAGTTCAGATGTTGATCCCAGGGTCACAAATTCAACCTGTGTTGGGTTCCACAATGGGTGTGGAGTCTACTTAAAAAAACAAACAAACAAACAAAAAAACCCAACCTCTATTGATGTAATTCACTATATAAAGTGCAGAAAACCAAAAAAAGAAGAAATATGCATATGATCATCTCAGTAAATGCAGAAAAAGCATTTAAGAAAACTAGATACCCATTTGTGATTAAAATTCTTAGCAAATTATGGGACGCCTGGGTGGCTCAGTTGGTTAAGCATTTGTCTTAGGCTCAGGTCATGATCACAGGGTCCTGGAATCGAGTCCCACTTCTGGCTCCTTGCTCTGCATGGATCCTGTTTCTCTTTCTGCCTGCCACTCCCACTTCTTGTGCTTACTCTCTCTCTTTCTGACAAATAACTAAAATCTTAAAAAAAAATTCTTAGCAAATTAGAAATGGAATCAAATTTCCTTAACCACAATAAAACCTAAAATTAACACTACCCTAAATGATGAAAGACTGGTACTTTCTATCTGACATCAGGAATAATTCTAGCATTCTTATCCTTCTACTCCACATTAGGCCAGAAGTCTTGGCCAGCACAATAAGCCAAGAAAACAAGTCTAAAGGCATAGAGATCATAAAGAAGTAAAACCATCTTGTTTGCAGACAGCATGATTATCTGTGTAAAAAATTCCAAGAAATCTACAAAACACTACCAATACTTAATAGGTTTAACAAGATGGTAGAATGTAAACAAAACTCACTTAAACTATATCATAATTGATTGTCTCTGCTTGACTTATTTCACTCAGCATAATCTCTTCCAGTACCATCCATGTTGATACAAAAGTTGGGTATTCATCCTTTCCAATGGAGGCATAATATTCCATTGTATATATGGACCATATCTTCTATATCCATTCATCTGTTGAAGGGCATCTTGTTTCTTTCCACAGTTAGACAATTGTGGCCATTGCTGCTATGAACATTGGGGTACATGTGGCCCTTCTTTTCACTGCATCTGTATCTTTTGGGTAAATACCCAGCAGTGCGATTGCAGGGTCATAGGGTAGCTCTATTTTTAATTTTTTAAGGAATCTCCACACTGTTTTTCAAAGTGGCTGCACCAATTTGCATTCCCACCAACGGTGTAAGAGGGTTCCCCTTACTCTACAACCTCTCCAATACTTGTTAACTGTCTTGTTGATTTTGGCCATTCTAACTGGTGTTAAGGTGGTATCTCAATGTGGTTTGGATTTGAATCTCCCCGATAGCTAATGATGGTTTCATGTACGTGTGGAGCATAAGGAAAAATATAGAGCACACTGGGAGAAGGAAAGGAAAGGTGAATTGGGAAAATCGGAGGGGGAGACGAAACATGCGAGACTGTGGACTCAGAAACAAACTGAGCGTTTTGGAGGGGAGGAGGATGGGGACTCGGGTGAGCCTAGTGGTGGGTATGGAGAAGGGCACATATTGCATGGAGCACTCGGTGTGTTGCATGAACAATGAATCTTGGAACACTGAAAAAATAAAATAAAAAGTAAATAAATAAAAATTACAAAAGAAAAAAAGAATAATTGAAAACATAAGAACATTAAAAGAAATATGACACTGAAAGAATAAAAATAAAAACAGGAAAGAATCAATTAAACTTCTACATAATAGTAATGAACATTTAGAAATTGTATGTACCACTTAGAAATGGTCTTTAATACCATTTAGAAATAGTATTAAAAAATACCATTTATAATAACACCTCCCAAAAAAAACCTTAAAGGTAAATTTAACAAAAGATGTGCAACACCTGCTAATAAAAACTACAAAACACTATCAGCATTAAAGACCTAATTAGAAAGAAAAATATACCATGATCATATATTAAAACACTCAATATTCGAAGACATTGATGTTCCCCAAAATGATCTGTAACATTAATAAATGTGATTGAAAATAAAATAAAAGAGGGCTTTTTTGGCAAAAGCTGAAAGGTGATTCTAAAATTTATAGAAACTCATGTTATCTAGACTGGTGTATCTAAGTTTTCAAAAGAAGAACGACGCGGGAAGACAAGCTATGAGATTTCAAACAACACTAATCCACACAGTGGGCAAATGCTATTAAGGTAGACACATGGATCAGTGACACAAAATAGGTAATCCAGAAACAGACATATGCATACACCATCAACTGATTACTGACAAAAGTTCCAAGACAAGGGGAAAGGTTTCTTCTCAACAAAGAGTGCTGGAACAGCTGGACATCCAAGAGAATGAACCTCAACCCTTGCCTCACACAACATGTAAAAATTAACCCAAAATGCACACACAGTAGACCTAAACTTAAGGATTAATTAATTATGGAATTTCTAGGGGAAAAGAGAAAATGTTAGCAGCCTCAAACTGGACACAGATTTCTTAAGTAGAACATAAAAAAGTATAAATTATATTTTAAAATATGATAAGGAAGACTTGATCAAATTAAAAACAGTTGTTTTTCAAAAAATAAGGTTAAGAAAATAAAAAGACAAGTCATATAATGGAAAAAATATTTGCAAAATATACACCTAATAAAGAACTTGTCGCCAATTTTTTTTTTTTTTAGAGAGAAAGAGCATGTGCAGTAGGGGAGGAGGCAGAGAGAGAGAAAGAGAATCCTCAGTAGGCTGCATGCCCAGCACAGAGCCCAAGTCAGGGTTTGATCTCACGACCCTGAGACCATGACCTGAGCCGAAATCAAGAGTTGGACGCTTAACCAACTGAGCCACCCAGGCACCCCTCCAACTTTATATGCATATAAAAAACTAAGTAGTATGCCAAATAAGCTAAGAAGAAAGGACAAAAGATCTGAGTAGGCCCTTGACCTAGAAAGATATATACATGTCCAACATCACCAATAATTAGAGAAATAAAAATTAAAACCCTGAGATATATCGGCTCTGATAGCTAACAGTGACTATATGAAGTGTTGGCAACAATAGAAAGCAATTGCACCTATCACAAATGCCAGTGGAAATACAAAATGGTACAATCTGCTCAGCCCAGTCCACTCCTAGATATTTACTTAAGAGGAAATGAAAGCAACTGGAGCCCACAGGATTGAGATCAGTTTGATAATTCTGAGGCTCCAGAGAGATCCCTTCGCCCTGCCCACCATGTGAGGACACAGAGAGAAGCCAATGGCTATGAACCAGGAGGAAGGTTCCCCCCACCACAAGCTGACCACACTGGCTGGGGCCTTGACCTTGGACTTCCCTGCCCCGTGAGCCATGAGCACTAAATTTCTGTTGTGTATAAACTAGACAGTCCGTGCTATTTCACTGTAGCAGTCCAAATGCACCGAAATAGCACAGGTTAACGGAAGTAAGCTAACTGGACATGAGCGCTCTGGTGTGTTGCAACAAGTAGCACACACCACCTGCTAGCAAGTATTCCTGCCAAAATTCTCAACTCTAGATCTAATTTCCACTTTTCAGCAGAAACCTAGGATAAAGAAACATATTAAATAACACTGTGAGGATGCAATAAGCAAAATGTGGAACATGAGAAGTTCTAGGACAGGTGAAATGGTCTCCTTAAATCAGTTGTTAAAAAAAAAAAAGAAAGAAAAGAAAGAGAAAAACAAACAACAGGTGAAAAAATACTTAAGAGGCCATGTGAATAGTTAACATTGGCCTGAGCTGATGCAGACTTCCTTGGGAGTGACCTCAGGGTCCCTCTTCCCACACTTGTGTCCTTCGAAACATCAGAGTTCAGATAAATGGAGAACATGTCTGCTTCACTGAGATGGTATGTAGGCCTTGATCCTACTTACTAGAATGGTCTAAAAATTAGCGAAAACTCAAGGCTGAGTCTTCAATGTGTCGAGCTGGCATCCACACGTCTTGGCTCCAGACCCAGCAGTCAGAACGCTCATTCCATTGAGGGTTAAAAGAAGCTGCATATGAGGGTACGTGGGTTAGGCTTCCTGGCGACATGAAGATGCTGGGACTGCTACATCTCCCGCCCTTGTCCCCTCTACGCACCCAAATAAAAGCAGTATTGAAGTCATCTGAGTCGTGGGAGTCTGGTGGCCAACTTGGACACATAACTGGTGCTGTGGTGCAGACATATCAACCGAAAGTGGTATGTAGCTCCCTTTGGGTCCTGATTCAAAGGGACCAACTGTAAAGATGGTGGGGAGGAGCAGGAGAGGGAGAGTAAAAAAGCACATCAACTCTGAAAGTTTTGAGACGGACAGAGTCTTTGCTGAGAGTAAGAAAATCTATTAATTTTATTTTAGGTATGACAAGCGTATGTGGATTGGTTTCTTTTCTACTCTCCTTTTCTTTTAACCCATAAAGAGAAGAAAGGGGCATGTGGGTGGCTCGGTTGAGCATCTGACTTTTGATTTTGGCTCGGGGCATGATCACAGGGTTGTGAGATGGAGCCCTGCATCGGGCTCTGCACTCAGTGCGGAGTCTGCATGAGATTCTCTCTCCCTCTCCATCTGCCCCTCCCCCCTTCTGCCCCTCCCCCCATGCTCACACTCTCCCTCTTTCTGAAATAAATACATCTTTTAAAAAAAGAGTAAGATTTTTTCTTTAGAGATGGATGACTAATGCATTTACCAATCAAATAATACAATGTCTGAAATTTGCTTCCAAACAATCCAGTGGCGCTGGGACAAGAAAGAGGATGGTGTAAAACAGATAAAATAATACGATTACCCATTAATTGGTAATTACTGTAGCCTGGTGAATACTTGAGGGCTCCTTATACTACCCTCTTCTCTGTTTGAAGTTTTCCATAATTAAAAATATTAAGGAAATGTGAAAGAGTAAAAGAAAAAAAAAAATAGGATACAAAATCAAGGATACATCCACCTGTAAGTTTATGTACGTCTTCAAATTGACTTGCTGCTTCCTTTTCCATATTAACTTTTTTCATATTATAAAATTGGGATATGAAACATAGCGTATACTAAGACCTCAAAATTCAAAATATCTTTCTTCAGGGAGTTACAGATCTTAAAAAAGAAAAAAATCAGCTAAGAATACAATAAAAAGGAAGAGGGGCAACTGGGTGGCTCAGACGGTAAAGTGTCTGCCTTTGGCTCAGGTCGTGATCCTGGGATCCTGGGATCGAGCCCCGCATCGGGCTCCCTGCTCAGTGGGGAGTCTGCTTTCCCCTCTGCCCCTGCTCGTGCTCTCTCTTGCTATCTCTCTCTCTCAAATAATAAAATCTTAAAAAAAAAAAAAAAACAATAAAAAGGATGAGTCCAATCAATCCCCAATTTTCTGTCACTTGATACACCCTTCAAGAACTAGAGCAACTCATCTTGAAGTGGCTCTTCCTTGCTAAATGTATTTATTCTTCAACTGTTAGCCCTCCAATTAGTTCATTTAATGGAGTTCAAATGAACAAATATTTATGTAACGTTCACTAGAATGAGGCCCTCTGATGAGAACAAGCAAGAGCAGAAAGGAGAGAAGTTAATGTCCCTCCTCAGGCCCCAGACTCTAGATACAATGCTACTACTAATACGCTAAGATACCGGTACATTAAATTCTCTGCTCACAGTTGGCTAACAAAGAGGTATACCTATTCATCATGTTGGATTTTTAAACTTGGTTTTAGAAAAAGGCAAAAAAAAAAAAAAAAGTTACAAGTCATTAAAGATCTGAAATAAAACCTCTTTCTTCCTCATATTAATTTCAGCTAAAGAAGGCATGGCCCCTGATACTAACTAGTAACTTGAAAGGCACAGTGTATTAAGGAGGGGAAAGGGGAGACAGAGAGGAAGAGAGAGAGAGAGAGAGAGACAGAGACAGAGAGAGAGAGAGCGCCTGCGTGTGTGTGTGTGTGTGTGTGTGTGTGTGTGTGTGTGTGTGGAAGGAAGAGCCCTGGGAGTAGAACTCCAGCTCCAGCTGAAGAGTCTTAATTAGGAAATACTGACCTTAGATGTCTGTTACAGTAAGTTGTTTTGGAAAGAGTCCTCAGGCAAAAAGATCACAGATTTTGTTATGCTTTCCAGTGTAAACAAGTTTTTGCTTTCCCTCTGATAAAAACACTGTGGTTTCTGCAAGCAACATTGATGGAGCCAAAATGCATGTATGCTTTTTGCCTTCAAAAAAAGATCTAGAGTCTACTGCAAGTACTCTAGCTGAGAATTAAAGTTATACACAGTGAAAGAGAATTTTATCATGCAGCCAAGAAGAGAATGTGAAGTATTCCTCTCGGTATAAAATCTAAGAACATTAGGTTACTTAGTGATCAGTGTGTGTTTCACCCACTCCAGGAAAAATTAGCCTTGCTTCCTAATAGGAAACACAGTAGAAAAAAGCATTGATTTTCTGAAGGAATACAGACTACATTAAAAACCACACCCATGGTTTCTATTACCCTCTTAAACTACTGACAGCAGATCCAGCCCGTTTCCCTCCAGAAACCCAGGTCCAAATTTTCAACCGGCTGCTGACTATCTCCCACAGGCACCTGGCGCACACACACTCCCAAAATTCAACTACTCGTCTTTGTCTCACCACCAAACCTGTTCTCATTTGAACTCCCTGTCCACAAGAATAGCGCCAGAATGTCCCGGCCAGAAACCGTGGGCAACGTGTGTCTCTCTTTTCCACCACCCCCTTTCCACATTCAATCGACAAACAAAGGCGTGGCCATTTTTCTCTGTTAAGGGGAGAGACAGCAAATATTTTTCCAGGCCAGGCTTTCCAAGGCAAAAGGCAATATCAAGGTTACTATGTATGTACTTTTATAATGAGAGAGAACAAATTTCCCTGAGCTTTTAATCAACAGAAATCAAAATGTATTAATAACAGATTAATAATTAATCTGTTATTAATACATTTTTAATTAATAATAATTAATAACAATTATTAATTAATAATTTTTTTAATACAGATCTCCTAAGGAGTAGAATGGAATTCTTTCCTTGTGGGGCAAAACATTTTACTTAATTTGGGGTCAAAGTTAATGTCCCCCACCATCAAAGTTGGTTACGAATCCTCATCTGTTAATACTGGTATGTGAAGAGATGCTACTAATTTCATCTCTGAAAATGTCTTTTCACACAGATGGGTAATGGCAGATACTGATAGCAACACACAGGCATGCGATTTTAATTAAGCAAATTCATCACTTGGACGGCATCCACCCAATTCTACTCTTGATATTTGCCCTGGAGCACATCATTACAATGCAGATTAATCACTTCTAAGGAAGGTAGGTGGGAGTTCGTGCTACACATTTAGATTTTTAAGTATGGATGTTTCCTTGGCTCTGGCACTGAGGTCCAAAACATGCTGCTGGAACTGTAGTTTAAGCTCAGAAAATTTATCTGCTACAAATCTGGATGGGA
Organism: Procyon lotor; assembly: GCA_028646535.1. NCBI lineage: Eukaryota > Metazoa > Chordata > Mammalia > Carnivora > Procyonidae > Procyon > Procyon lotor. The sequence continues at coordinate 119,768,049 of CM053608.1, read as the reverse complement.
ATGGAGTGCCTGCACAGCACGTGAAGTGTGGAGAGTAGCCCAACATTACTCGTGATGCAGACACCAGTTGCTATCGAAATGACTTTACTGCACTAGGAGTTTCACTGGTAAGTTCCATTTCAACTTTTCGTTTTTTGTTTTTTTAAACTAGGCTACACACTCAGCATGGGGCTTGAACTCAGCACCCGGAGATCAAGAGTTGCATGCTCTACGGAGTGAGCCTGCCAGGGCCCCCCAACTTTTCACTTTAATTTCATTAAGAAGTATTATCAAATCTTTGGCAAAACCTAATCCAAAGCTACTTAGTGTTCGGTAACAGCAGCTGAGTGGTTCTTCTCTTTAAGAAAAAGTTCAATTGCAGCCCCAACAACCTCCAAAAAATCACAGGAAAACTCTGCCCCTGCTGAGTCACCAACTGCTGTGTCACAGGGCGAGTCAAGACTTTTACCTTTAGTCTCCGACAAAAATTCACGGAACTAACAAAAGCGAAATCTGTCAAGAAAAAAGAAAAGGCAAAACACCACTGCAGTTCTGGATCAATACACAACAGATTCAGGTATTTTCCTCCAAGCGTCTGCTGATGAATAATAAAGGACTCTCCATTTCAAACACCCTACAATCGCCCAGTCTGTGAATCGAAGACCCTCCTACCACATGTGTATTTCTACCATCATCAGCTGCAACACATCGTAGCAGATTCCACTTCAGCTTGCACTGAACCAGTGTCGTCTTCATTTCCTTGTCAGTATCCTCCCCTGCCACTGCCCCACCCGGGGCTGTTCAGAGACACTAATCCTTCTGCCACATTTATCCCTGACCCCAGAAGACTAGTCAAGAGCCAAGGAAACCCATCTGCAATCCTTTGTCCTGTTTGTGAATGAACCACCCATGGAGCTCATCCTGTCCTCCACCCTTGGAGCAACTGCTCTCACCTCACGTATAATAAACACCTTTATTTCCATTGGACCCACTTCTCCAGCTGCTCCCGTCAAACGTGACTGCATCACCACTGACAAGGGGCTCCCCTGAGTGGCTCACAAAAGTGCCAATCAGACACATCGGGTTGCCCCCCTCACTCTCATTTATTTTTGTAAAGCAATTCTGCTGTAAACAGGTATCCCACTGAAATGGTCTAATTTTTCTAACGGCTGCTTTTCCTGTGAACTGGGGCTACTGTGATGGGTGCTTAGTCTTGGGACGCCAAGGCAGACTGCCTTCTTCCAGCTCGGAGGGCCACTGCGCAAAACAAATACAATGCTCTGCCTTCTGATTTGATAACAAAATAATCCACACTCTGTTGTGCCTTAAAAGTGAGACATCCAAAGCGTAGTTTTGTCTTCCTCTGTTTTGAAAAGATGGTAATAAAAAATAAAGTAAAATTTTAAAAACTATCCATCTATCCAGTTTAAGCACTATCCATCTACTCAAAAACACTGTTGTGTGAGTTGTAACTGCAGTCTGTCGTGCGCTGAGCAGCAGTGTGATGGCTGCGAGCTCCTCTGTTTCAGGGGACCTGAGGCCACCCCCCATTTGGCCATTTACTGGAAGGACTCACAATCCTCTGGAGGCTGCTGCCCCCTGGGCCATAGTTTTCCCAACAACCAGCAAGAGCTGAGGACACATCAGGTGATGACTGGAGGGATGATGCACAGGTTTCCTATACTTTTCCTCTCGGGAGAGGCCACACGGGATGTGCTCCTCTCTCCAGCAATGAGACGGCACAACACACGTGTACAAGAGTTCAGCCACGGTCAGCCCACTGGAGACACAGACTGCAGAATTTGTACTTTGGGCTGGTCATAGACAAGTCACAACTATCAAAACCTCAGACTTCCAGTTTAATTAACTTGGATAAAATCCTAAAATCAGTCGCCAGAGAAGTCCTCCCCACTTTCCATCCCCCTCACCCCCAGGGAGGCATCCTAAGACCTCCTATATTCACTCTTTTCTGCACAGCACCACATATATTCTCTGGCATAACTGCTCAACCCAGCCCGTATAGCACAAAATGAACTCACAGCCAACAACAACAATGGAGTGATTATAGCTATTTCCCAATAAAACTTTATTTAGTGCTTGTTTCAGCAGCACATATACCAATAAAACTTTATTTACATGGGGTGAAATTTGAATATCATGTAACTTTCAGGTCATGAAATACACTTATGATCTTTCCAAGCTCTTTTAAAATGTGAAAACCATTCTTACTCTTGGCTCACTGGCTGTAGCAACAAAGCCCGTGGCTGGATTTGGCCCACAGGGTGTAACTGTCCCACCCCTGAACTAACCAGTCACGTGTCCTTAGTCCCAGTTACTCTTGCCACTCACCTACTGCCTCTCTCCGAGTTCATATGACCGTATTTCTTCCTTGAATTATTAAAATTCACTCACAACTTCTCTACTTGGCACTGCTTTCTTCTACCTAGCACTGTAGCTGACACAAAATATGCATTCAGGATAATCTTAATGACTTATTGGCATTCCTGAACTTTTTTTTTCATTCCTAAACTTTTAAAGGTATTTTCCAAATATGCAGTCATTATAAAATGTAGAATGTAGTTCTATTCAAAGATGTGACAGAATACAATAAATGTAAACAGAATAGAATACAAAGATATAATCTTGGGAAAATGTTACACAAATGATCTAAATATCACAGGTCATGTTTTTCCCCCTAAACAGACTGAAAAATTGAAATTCATTCATCTTCCGGTACCCTCCTGCCTTTGAGGTACAGGTAATAGATTATCCTCCTCGGTACTCCCACCTGTGCTCTTGATCCCACACACACAGTGATTCCACAGGAACTCACCCTACTGAAGAGCCTTGCTTCTCATTTGGTTTTCTCATTCTCCAATAGTCATTTCTCCTGAATACTAAACTTCTTCTGTCTCCCTCATTCATGACAGTTCTTCTAGAAGTATTTTTTTTCCTTTTTCTATCTCCTTATTTGGTTATTTATTGTATAGGATGTAGAGGATGTCATGTATAAAACATGACTATGTTTTCAGTATTTTAAAATAAAATGAAGAAAATTATTTGCTAAAGAAAAATAACTCAAACTTTTTAAGAGTTTGACAGCAAATATTGCAGTGGTAAGAAAATAACTTTAAAGAAAATATTTTACTAAGTATGTTGTATAATAACACACTTAAAAATACATTATATTGTTAAGAAAGACACCATAAAACTAGCTAATCTATCATTTCCATCATTCCATGGAGAGAAATTCATAGCATTTTTTTCTTAACACAATAAATACAGAATATTTACCAATACTTTATATAAAGTTGTATTTATAGGGAACATTTCCCTATAAATCAAAGTGTTACTATATTTGCATTATGAATATTATATGAATAATATCTAAGCCACAATTTTTTAATAGATATGAGTTACACTGGTATACATATGTCACAACTCGGGAAATGTGCTCTTAATGTGCTCTTACATAAAAACTACATACACTGACCTCTAGTTAGTTACATATCTGATGAAGCATTTAGGGAGAAGTGTTTAAATGTCTGCAATTTAATGTGTTGAAAAAAACAAGCCGGATTGATAGATAGATGGATAGAAAGGGAGAGAGGAGTAAATATGTGATACATCAAGGGTGATAAAATGTTAGTGATAAGACTCTTCACTGTGAAATTCTTGCAACATTGCTAGCTATTTAACATTTTTCATAATAAAATTGGGGGAAAATGTACCCAAGTCTGCTAGGGTACCATCCGCAGAGCCTCTTTACAAAGCCTAAAGGCCTATCTTGCAAGACGTGGCCTGCACTCCACTTCCTGCCAAAAACAAAGATCTGGACCCCCCAAGATATGGGTGGTGCAATGCCTTTCACAATTACATGTAATGATGACTTGAACGGTT
>CM053608.1:119736691-119763670 GCA_028646535.1 Procyon lotor | reverse complement strand
TAATAGTTCTCTGAGAGATGCCAAAAGTTCAATAATGACTATGCAAAGGCATGCTATCTTCACACTAGCATGAGACAAATTTCATTATATCCTGCTGAGATTTCAGTAATATGCAGCCTGCACTAATAACATTTGATAAATTATTCATCTTCACTATCTACATGCAAATAAAGGAACATATCTCTGCCTGATGATATAATGAGTTATTTTCCAATCCAATGATTCATTTAAGAGCAGGAGAACTAACAATAGTCTGGGCTTTTTTTTAAATTGAAAAATAGAGTACACTGAAGACAAAGTAGGAAATAACATAAAAGTCCCTCCTTATATCTGGCCAAAGATGAAAAGAAGAAAATTCAACCACGGAACAGTTTTGCTTTTTTTTTTTTAATGGACCAGAGGAATGAAACTTTTATTTGCTATAAACCAACTCTTTTAAGAATCCTTGTGCAAACAGACTGCTATTTCAAATTAATTCCCTACATGTACAGACGATAGAATAAAAACATATACCGTAAATCATTACCTTGTCTATGTGCAGTTATCAATACTGTAACCACCTAAAACAAACTGAAATTTGACAGACTGAAGAATAAAAGTGAGGTGATGTCTTTGGGAAGAAATGGAGAGGAAACAAGGACATTGGAACAGAGAAATATGCTCAGGGATTAAGATGTGCAAAGTAAAAAAGGAAGTTTCTGGAGCAATTTGTGCTGCAAGTGAACACGCCATCCTTACGAAGGGACTGCAAAGCAAGGAGCACACACACTCACGCACTGCTTCTTTGTTTGATCCCTTCTGGCCACTGACGCCTCGCACTACGATGGGGAAAGCATGCAGCTCGGTGAATACTGATTTATTTTGTGACTACTGTGAATTTCCTCACCCTTCCTGGCAGGACTGAAGAGAAAGGGGGGGGAAACGGAATCAGGACAACAGAGTCTGAAAGAAAAACGGAGTGAAAATACCAGTTGTGACATCATTTCAATCACACAGAGGGAGAAATTAAAGGAGTAAGTATTAATAGGGACAGATGGGAAGAATGACGCTCAGTGTGACCAGATCAACTGATAATAACATGAGACCACTGAGGAGACAGTGATAAAGCTGTAAAGTGATGATTAAAACAGAGATAAGCAACTGTAATATGAAGATTTAAAAAAAAAAAAAAAAGAAGATTGCCTTAATATGCAAAATGGGATACAAATATAGTATTTCTGAGATCTTCTGTCTTTTTCATTCTAAATGTAAATTTACATTTCATCTCCTATAAATAATGGTCAGACGTGTCTGAGTGGATTTATTAACCATCTTTAATAAACATCTCCCTAAGTTTGTTACTTAGCAATGTCACAAAAAATTCACCCCTGTTAAAAGCAAAGTTAATTTTAAGCCTGAGGCTTTCAGAGGTTATTTTTTAAAATTTTTTTTCTAGCGGTTATTTTTCAATCAGCTAGAAAACCTTGATTCTGCGCTGGTTTTATGTCTGATCCAATCCACTAAAGAATGTTACTAAACCATTTTATGAGCTAAAATTATTATGTATTACAAAATTTTGAGCCAGAAGGTAATTCTTAAATATAATCCAGTATTATATGCATATTTATAAATTCATAATATGGAAAAAAATCTATGTGGGGAAAAAATGGGCTTGTTTTATACATAATCGCTCTATTAGTTGAATCAATATTCAATGCTGTGTCAAGAGCAAAATATCTTTCCCAAATTGCACAGTGATAAATGTTGAGAACATTATGGAAATCGAAGGGTAACATTCCACCCATGTCTACTAGAAAGACAGTCTGTCAACATGTCAGGAAGGCAATTACAATGGTCATTCACAAACAGAAAAGAATCAACCTCTGGAATAGAGGCACATATGTTAATTGAGTGATAGAAACGGGATTACCTACAAAATACGTATTTATTAATTAAACTGTTTCGACTCACAGACCAATCTTCCCTCTTTTGGTTCTCACAGCTAAAGTGGGTTGCACAAATTAGCTTTGGAATATCATTACACATCACAGAGGTACCAGTGACCTGGTAACTCAGACTCCTGTTGTTTACTTTCCCCTCTTTAATTTTCCCTGTTCTTCTAAGGGCTCTTTAAATGGCCAGACTTTGCTTCAAAACTTTAGTCATCCCACCGAATTTCAAAGGCCACTGTTTCCTTAACATGTGACCACCCACCTTCCATGAGCACCCGAGAGGTCTCAAGGCAAGTTTTCTTGGCATCTTACTCACTGCTCTCACCGCACACAAACACAGTCCTATCAGCTACACATTCAACAGACCTGTGAACCCCAAGCTCTGGGTCTGGCTACTGGAAAACTTCCTCGTGAAGCAACCCAACAAAATGCAAGGGGCAGAGAGAAGAGATTGGCAGACACACCAAGCCAAAACAACAATGGATAAATGTAATGCAGACATCAATTCTCACTAAAGTAAATGCAGTCACATCATTTTGAATAATCCTTAAGAATATTAGAAAGGAATGCTCAATTTATTTATTTTTTTTACGATTTATTCATGAGAGAGAGAAAGAGAGAGCGCATGAGCAAGGGGAGAGGCAGAGAGAGAGAAGCAGACTCCCCGCTGAGCAGGGAGCCCGATGTGTACTCCATCCCAGGACTTGAGCTGAAGGCAGACACTTAACTGACTAAGCCACCCAGGTGCTCCAGAATGCTCAATTTCATCTGTTCTTTTACAAAAGGTTTGGAATTATTACATGACATATCCTCCACAAGCATTTTTAAATGCTTAATTATGAAGAAAAACAAAAATGTGGCCAAAAATGTGTCTCTGCTCAATCCAATGTCATTCCTCAGAAGCAGGCACCTCTCAAGCAAGCAAGAATTCTCTGATAGTCACACTCAAGTGTGACCTTCCCTGGTAATAATTTCATTTTAAAAGGAGAAAGCTAAGTAAAACTAGGAACTTGGATTAAGTGGGAGTAACTTGCCACAAGGCAAAGCTGGAACACTTTACACGAAGGGCCAGAAAGGACTCAAATACACAAAATCATTCCCATTCAAGCCCTGATTTCAGCTTTTAAGATTTCAAACAAGTATGAAGACTTTAAATGTGAACTAGAACAATGATATCTAGGAAAAGATATTAAAAGAAGGAAAGAACAGTCAGACTCAGCTGCCCAGAGCTGAACAAAGTGTAAGGGAAGCCGACACCTTACCTGATGGGAGCTGGGTTGGAGAGGAAGCGAAAACAAGGTCGTAAGACAAAGTTTGAATCCCTAGCAGTTTGAGGATTATTTAATATCAAAACTCTTATTACACACAAAGGGTACCTCTGCTGTAATTAGAAGGGTGTGAAATTTATGTATGATCCAAACTATGGAAGATAGAAAGATGAACGCATTCACTGTAATGGAACATTATTTAAGACAATGTTTTCCTCCCTGTGCAGAGCATTGCTGGCACAACTGATAATGACAATCAGTTTAAGGTGATCACATTAAACAAAAGACACACATAACAAATAAACCACAGAAGCAAAACGTCTCCTAGGGGCAAGTTACCATAGGCACTGAGTTTTGGGTTTTAATGTCATCTTTTACAAGTGGATGTATCTTTTATGGCAGTGGGAGATTTGTGTGGCACCAATGTATTTTTCCAAATGTAAATCAAGTGTACATTGAAACACGCAAGGGTTAAAGGCAGTCTCATGTCAACAACTCCGCATTAGCAGGACCCTTAAAATAACTCCTGAGGTCACTGGCTGTCTTGCTGTAATCAGCTCTTCTCAACTATATAGACTTGCAAAACAGCTCCAAGGCTTTAGTGTTTACAGCAGTAGCACAATGTCTGCTTCAGTTTCGGTATGGAGAGCAATCCTCGGTCACGACGCAAAACTGAATCATCGCTCACGCTCAAACCTACGTTCAGAAAATACTGCGCCAGGTGACGAAAGCAGAAATAACAGACCGTAAGATACAGGGCGTCCGGGCTGCTAGGAAACGGGAACAGTGAGCCACAAGCTCCTCGTGAACTTTCACAAACTCAACTTTTAAAAACTGAAGTTCGAATTCCCACTTTCAATCACGAATGAAAATTTCAAGTTTCCTCCTGTTATTATTCAACTCGAGCCCGCATGAAGTGTGACAGAAGAGAGACAGGAAGTGGAGAAAGCTGGAGAGGTGTCGGGTCCACGGACCTTGAAACAGACCTTGTCTGCACTTGGTTTCCTCTCCTGCCATGAGCTGAGCATACTCGCACCGCGGCTGTGCGAGGGCAATCGCTACAGGAGGAGGTAGGAAGCGGGGCACCGGGGGCGTAGTTGCTGGCTTTAAATTCATACTCCCTTAGTCCTCAAGCCCTTGGGAGAGGTGTCATCACTGCCTTTCTATAAAATGACGACAATGGGCTAAGCATAGAAATATAAGGAAAACAAAGATGTGCGTTTTATATCATATGCGTAACAGAAACAAAATTTCCGCGCATTATAAATAAGCTTTAAAAATGATATATGAAGTATTATTTTATCAATAAAGAAACGCAACAGAAAGACTTCCAAAATACACCTTCCCCACAGGCAAAAAACACCCCAACCCCATACTGTCCTGAGTTACCACCACCACTGACTTCGGTCCAACAGTCATGTAAGGTCTCAAGGAAAACAGCCTTGCAAACAAATACCTGAAATGAAGCGACAGAGACGGTCTGATCTGTGTTCCTAGGAACGGTGGGACAGCACCAGAGAGGGGCCAGCTCTCCTGGGAGAGATCAGGGAAGGCTTCACAGAGAGCTGACCTTGCTGGGCAAGCAGGATACAATTTATATACGATTATACATATTTCACAGTACATCTGGACACAATACTACTAACACAGCAAGCAGAATTCTTTGCTAGAATTCCCGCTTGTTGCTCATTTTCCACTTCTTAAAACCAATCTAGTTAACAGCCTATCACAAAAACCAGATTTCACCGAAAAGATTTATTAAGACTTGGCATGAAAGAATCCCTCTGTGAAACCCACACCTTCAAAAATGACAATATTTCTAAATATGGTTTATGAAGTACAAATTATGTGGCCTTGAGATGCATTCTTAAGTCTAAACCGAGTGATCAAACATCATTTTTAAAATGTAATTTCGAGGGGCACCTGGGTGGCTCAGTGGGTTAAAGCCTCTGCCTTCAGCTCAGGTCATGATCTCAGGGTCCTGGGACTGAGCCCCGCATCAGGCTCTCTGCTCAGCAGGGAGCCTGCTTCCCCTCTCTCTCTGTCTGCCTCTCTGCCTACTTGTAATCTCTCTCTCTCTGCCAAGTAAATAAATAATCTTTTAAATAAATAAATAAATAAATAAATAAATAAATAAATAAAATGTAATTTTGAGAAATTACAATAATGTTCATTATGAAATGCTAATGACCAAAAGTTCAAAATCCTTCTCCTTACAGCTTCATTATTTATCCAGCCTAAATACAAAATTGAGAAAGAAAATACAGTCCATATCCTTAAAAAATATGGGTTTTCCTGACCTACCCATCTGAGAGTAAAAACTATTAAGTGTACTTCAAATAAAAAGCTTCAAAAATTATCCCTAATACACACACGCCAGAGAATTTTCTCTGTAAAACCTTTTCATTAGCTTTTTATTGGTTAATTCAGCTTTGGATTGGTTGCTTACAGTTAAGGTATACTTTCATTCTCTTATTTCCTAAATTAAGCAGGTAGGGAGGTAAGACTCAATATTCTAGTCACAATTTTTTTTTTTTTTAAATGAAACAAATCTTTACCAACTCCTTACAAAAAAAATTACTTTGGCACAAAATGGGGATGGCTAGTAAAACTGAGGGAGGAAAGGGGGAAAAATGGATCCCAGGGGAAACAAGAAATGTGAGGGAAGGAACATGTAAGCCGGGATATGAAAGGGAACTAGAAATGGGGGAGCAGTGACATTCAACAACAGGCATGAGGAAAGGAAATGATGAACAGGCCTCACTTTCTCACTCCCCTCCAGCCAAGGTAAGCAGCTTAACAGAAAGTAAAGAACACAAGATTAGAGGACTAAGTTTCAAATTATAACACTGCTGCCTCACTGTGTAATCAGTAATACCAGGGTTCCTGTGGCGCACAAATGAATTAATGTATACGGAAAGGGTGAGCTACAAAGAGCTAGACAGAAGTTAATTACAGTTGCTACTACAATTAATGCAATTGTAATCCTATCAAGATCTATAGCGCTAATGACGTTTTTCCAAAAGGAGGAGGAAAAGAGATTTTCAAAACTTTCAAACATTAAAAGTTAAAGTCAGATCCCATTTATTTTTTAAGCTCTGGAGGGCTAAGAAATAGGTCACAAATAATTGCACTGATGATGATAATCAAATTTGCGAATGATTTTTTAAATATACAAATTAAAGAAGATTCAAGGTCATTCCTATTAAATCACTCCTTTGCTTCCTGATACAAGTTCTTGGATGTGATGGAAGAGGAAGAAAGCATCAACAGTGTGACGGGAACCATGCAGGACCCTGGGTAAGTCGAAGCATCTACATCAAGGGATCAGTGGCTGCTGCCCTACCCAGGACATCCAAGGGACAGGATCCTTACCAGGCTGCAACCGTGGCACCCACAGCAATGCATCTCGGTGAAAGGCCACACAGTGGACCCTCTAGGCCTCGGTCTCCCCAAGTTCCGGTCACCCACCCTGCCAACTCCCTTTCCGGCTAGGACCCCTCTCAGCTACCACTCCTCTCTCTGCAAACACACTTGAGAGTCCCTGCTCCAGGTGCTGTTCTCTCCTTACGTTAAATCCTCTTGAGCTGCTTTTTTTCTCCAGCAATCCTAGTCACCAAGACAAAAATGGCCTGTCTCAAAGTCCCCAAAATAAACGGACCCCAGAGCAGAAATGAAAGTTGCTTCAAAGAAGCCTACAACTCCGAAGCAACACTGGGGAAGTACACTGGCCATCAGCATCCAGGACGGCATTACGACAGAATGAAGTCAAGGCAAAGGAGTCGCACAACTGCTGCTTTCTGACTTCAACACCCTCTTCACCGAAGAATACAGAAATATACAAGAGAAAAATGCATCGTATGTCCTTTACGAACATTTTCAACTTCATTTTTTAAGGAGGAAGACATAGGGAAACAAAAAGTAAAATCTGGCAGAAGGAGATTAGGATGTGAGAAAAAGCTCCTCCCATTCTAATAACTTTGGCCAGAGATCATGTCCAAAATGTCAACATCTCTTTGTGATGACAGACTCTGCAAGTCAGTGTTACACTGCACACTCAAACACTTCTGAGATTTCAGAGCCAAGGGGACCTTCCATGTCATACAATTCACAACTCCAGCAACAGAACTGATGAGGGTGTGTGGGTTGCTGAACATGACATTGTTAAAAGAAGAACCAGGTATTTCCACCCAGTTCTGCACACTCTGAATCCAGGATTCTTACCTCTCATAGCAGCAGACTTCAGCACAGTTTAAAGACATGGTACGTTTGAATGTTGGGAATTACAATAAAGATTTCATGTGTTAAAAACTACCTTAGAAAGATATTTCAATTACTACATCTTCACTATTCTATAAAATGTATGTTTTGTTATGAAACAATGGTTCTGATAAACCTCTACTTAAAAATCCATCCATAGTTGATATTCTAACTGGAGATTTTGCAAATGAGCTCCGCCGCCTCGAAATAATAATTACAGGAAATTGGTAATTCATTCTCTCAGTCTCAGAAGTGATTGCTACATATGTGCTACATGCTTTGTAGAGTGTTACAGAATGAACTTTCAAAAGAAAAAATGTGTATCCCCAAACATTATATACACAATGTTAAAATCAAGAAGCATTCTTTCTCTATGCCAATTATTATCAATACTAGGCTTTCTACAGAAAGGCTGATAGCATCACCTTATCAACAACATCCTAGAACTGTCTGATTAAATAAATTTTCTTCTCAAACAAAATTTTCAAGAGAAGGAGAAAATCACATTTAAAATTTTTATGTATTCTGACTTGTCAACTTGATATTGTCAATTTTTTCATGTGGCTAGAACGCATGATTTAAGTGGCAAAAAAATACTTGTTTTAATAGATTTCTCAAGGATGATCATGATCTTTATGCATATTTTCCTTTGACATTGAAGTTCTAATACACCTTTAACCTGACCTGGTTTTCACTTTATATTTCTACTGGTTTCCACTTTCTCTGTTTTCATGGAAGCCAGCTACAAAGTACTGATGGAGAATTACCAATACAGTTTACTATGGTGTCAGGAAAACGGAAAAACAGCACAATTAACCTATGACTTCACCCTCTATCTGCAAAGTGCAGTGCAGCTGCTAGTATTACTTAAGCTGATGATCTCAACAATTCCCACTACGTTGTGCCAGACAAAAACTGCATTCCTTAAATGAAGACTAAAACTTTTCCTGATGAATACAGAGCATGTACATGAGATGTGTGCAGGGTACAAAAGCAGTGCACCACATGCTGATTCTCTTCCAAGGTAGTCACAATAAAGGAAGAACACTGTATGCAGAAAAATTGTTTACACAAATTAAAGTGTTTTAAAATCATATTCGTTTTCATGTTTCTATGAGAGCTTCAAAAAAAAAGACTAACTCATCCACGTGGCATATTTTGCTAAATAATCCTATCACGGTAAATAGAAATCAGAACCTTCGGATTCAGAAACTGGTATACCTAAGAATACCAAGTAGTTGAAATGAAAATGGTATTCAAACTTAAAAATCTGGATGTTCAAACTTAAAAATTGCTTTACATTAACAGTTTCACAAAATCTAGACTACAATACTATCTACGCTTCCAGAGAACTCGACAGCCTCTGTAGTCTCACGGTCACTCGATCTGCCAAGCCACGCTGAAGATCCTCCAGAGTGGGAACGGGATGTCACCAAGATAGCGACAGGCCGGGCTTGACTTCACTTCCTCTCCCAAGAACAACCATTATGCAGGAACAACAAATCACGGAAAGAATCCCAGAACGCGGGGAGAGGCTGAAGCACCCCACGGCCCTTCAGAGGCCGACAGACTGCACGTAAGAGAAGCAGCGGCACACTCACGGCCTCGCCCCTCCTCATGCAGCGCAGCGCCAAGAGGAGAGGTTTCCCGAGCCACGGGTCTCTCCACAGGGAAAAGAAAACCCCAGAGGGGTCAATCCACCTCCCCCATATCGTGGGTCATTTGTGGGAGCCCCGATTCTGATCTCACACCACAGGAGTTGCCGAACAGTCTGTGGGGCCTAGTCGCCAGGAATCCTGACTACGACAGAGAAGGGGGAGGAAGGGCTTGCCACAAGCGCACGCAGTGCCCACACAGTAATTCCTAACAGCAGCTACGCTCACCTGCAGAACAAACTGGCAGCACACGATGCAAGGGAACCAGGCTGGGTGTAGATCTGCCTGATTCTCGTCCTCAAATGAGCAATTCTGCTGGCCCTAGAAGCAGGCCGGCCCATGCACAGGCAAGGTCCCGACTCAAAGGTCCCCTCGATACAAAGTGCCCTCCAGTCCCATCAGAACAGAAGGGCTGGCAACAAGACCTGGAAGCCACGTGACCGGCTAAGGAGAGCTGACAGACCGCCCTGCTCAGTCAGGGAGTGTGCGAGTCAGCCTGAATGAAGACAAGAAACAAAGAGCTTTACTGGTGTTAGAGCTGCTTCTCCTGCTGTGCCTGGGTAGGAATCGAATTCAGAGCCCTGCTCACAGCTGAATACAGCTTCAGCCTCTCCAACCACAGACACTACGTGGGCTGCATAGGAGGCTGGGGAGCCCACTCAACAGTCCTACGTAGTGTGACCCTCACACACACAATGCAGCACACGCCTTTCCCCACCTGCAGAGCAAAATCTGTGGGCTCACCCGACCAGCACATTCAGTGCACACTCGGGCCTGAGCCAGGCGCCCACACAATGAGCCATAGAGCTCCTAGGCCCTTCTCTGTCCTCTGCCATCGCAGACAAGCTAATTCACAGCCCCATCTATTACTGAATACAGCTCCGAGTCCAGACCGTGGAGGACGCCTTACCAGAGACCTGGGGCAACGACAGAGCCCATCCTGCAGATGCCTCACGTGGGGAGTTAACCAAGCCCCATCCCATGGTTCTCCGCAAGGGCACACGCCCCCATCCCCAGCCTCACAGTTGCCTCGGCCACAAAAGATCCCATTAGCAGGCCCCACAACTGCCAAAGACATTATCACCAAACACACCCAGAAATTCCCAACTGAGCTGACAGGTAAAGAACTCTCTCTGCCAAAGGAAACCTGTAAGTACAGATGATTAGTCATTATCAGTTAAGATTAAATGTTAAAAGTTCAAGATATTTTATATAAGCTTCACAGTAACCATAAGGGAAAACTGAATTACACACAAAAAACATGATATACAAGCCAAAGCATACTAATACCAAAAGATATCACAACACACAAAAAAGGAGAGCAGAGTAAGAAACAAAAGGTCTACAAAGCAACCCGAAAACAATGAACACAATGGCACCTGCACATACTTAGCTATCGATAATTATTTCAGGTCAGGTGACAAGGTGGCGCAGGAGGACCCCAAGCTCACCTCATCCCACTGACACAAATAAGTAACACCCACATCAACATGAGTAACTCGGGAAAGGGCCCAAAGATGGCAGAATGAACCCTACAACTAAAGGCAGAAAGTGTGGCCTCAACAAAGAGGGTAAGAAGGGCAAAGACCATGGTCTGGGAGCAAAAGGGAATGTGGCCATCCATGACGAGGACAGGATTGGTGGGGTTTGAAGAAGGGCAGAAAACAGGCTCTCATATGGAAGCCCAGGAATGGAAAGAATGTGTCTCTGCATCATTTTTCCTTCAAGGTGACAGGGGCTGAATAGCATGAGTTCTTAAAACCAGTGGGACTTATCCCAGGGTCCTGGGATCAAGCCCCGCATCGGGCTCTCTGCTCAGCGGGGAGCCTGCTTCCCCCTCTCTCTGTCTGCTTCTGCCTACTTGTGATCTCTCTCTCTCTCTCTGTCAAATAAATAAATAAAATCTTAAAAAAAAAAAAAAAAGTGAGACTTAAAGCCTGGAATTTTAAAAATCAGTGGACTCAGAGTCAGGTAGAGTCTGGAGGACTTTAGCAAGCAAAGTCCCCACCTTTAAAGAGACAGCACAACAGCCTGAGCAGAGAGAGCATGGAGCCCGCAGTTTGAAAAATGGTGGGGGTGGGGGGAGCACATGAGAGGGAGAAGGATTTGCTCATCTCAGAGCGTGGCAGGGAGACCCCTCGAAGAACAAAGGAGCTGGCAGGAGCCATTTCCCACCGCAGCCTCATCGGCACATCAACAAGGGCCACCTGCAGGAAGCAGGGCAGAACCCGGACCCCGTACCTAGCGTGCTTGCAGAAAGCATCCCTCTCCTACACCCCACTTCGATGGTCCACCCTTCCCAGTCACCTTCCCAGCACTGCGGGTCCCTCCGAGAAGACTGGCCTGAGCCTTGCCAGCAGCACATCTCCCGACCTGCACGTTTTGCAGGACCTCTGTTCAGCAGAGGCCGGAGCAGTCTGTTTCACAAGCAGACCACTGCACAACAGGCAAAGAGAACATCTGCTGACAACTGGATGGGAGAAAAAAGGGGATGAAGACCCAACAGCAAAGCACGTGCTACACACACACAGGAGACACTCCCTGAAGAGCCAGGCCCTGGGGAACAGGGGACACTGCACTATGGGACCTCTTCTCTTCTCTACAAGCCTATTATCACTGAGAGGGAGAGGGAGGAGTAGCTAACTCTCCTAACACACAGAAACAGACACAGAAAGGCAAAGTGAGGAGACAAAAACGTTTTCCAAATGAAAGAACAAGACCAATCCATGGCAAGAGACCAAAGTGATATGGATATAAGTAATATATGTGACTGAGAACTTAGAGAAGTCATCATAAAGACACTCACTGGACTGAAGAAAAGAGTGGAGGACATTACTGAGACCTTTAACACCGAAATAAAAAGAAGAACCAATCGGAGATCAAGAACACAATAAATGAAACTTAAAAATAGACTTCATGGGATAAATAGCAGGCTAGATGAAGGCACAGAACTAATGACCTAGAAGACAGAGTAACGAAAAGAAACCAAACTGAGCAAAAGAGAGGACAGAAAATTATGCAAATTGAGAACAGTCTTGGGGAACTCGGTGCCTCCATCAAGTGTAATAACATCCACATTATACCGACCTCAAAAGAAAAAAAGATAAGAGGTCAGAAAATTTATTTGAAGAAATAATAGCAGAAACCTCCCCCAATGTGGGGAAGGAAAAAGATATCCAGATCCAGGAGGCACAGAGATATCCCCCCAAATTCACACAAAGAGGTCCACACCAAGACACGTAGTAATTAAAAAATGGTAACAAGTAGTAATAAAGAAAAAAATTTTAAATCAACAAGAGAACAGAAGACAGTTACATAAAAGGGAAACCACATAAGCTTATCAGCAGTTTTTAAGAACAAATTTTTCAGATCATTAGGGAGAATAAATTCAGTATGTTAAAAGGGAAAAATCTACAACCAAAAATATTCTATCCAACAAGAATACCATTTCAGAATAGAAAGAGAGATAAATTGTTTCTCAGACAAAAACTGAAGGAGTTCATGACCACTAAACTAGCTCTACAGGAAATATTAAAGGGGAGTCTCAGTGGAAAGAAAAGCCATACTTTAGAGTACGAAAAGTAAAAAAAAAAAAAAGAAAGAAAGAAAGAAACCACGAGAGCAGTAAAAATAAATATTTCTATAAAAATCAGTCAAGGGATTCATAAAATAAAAGTATGTAAAATGTGATACCACAGACCTAAAATGTGTGTTTGTGGCAGGAGAAGGAGTAAAGAATGGGTTCAAACTTAAGGGATCATCAACTTAATATAGACTACTACGTGCATAAGATGTTAAATATAAAACAACACAATTACAAATCAAAAACCAGTAATAGATATGCAAAAAATATAAAGAAAGGTACCCAAATATATCACTAAAGAAAGCCAACAAATCATAAAACAGAGAAAGAGAAGGATTAGAGAAAATCTATAGTAACAACCACAAAACAAGTACCAAAATGGCAATAGATATCTACCAATAATTACTTTGAATGTAAATGAACTAAATGCTCCAACAAAAAAGACAAAGGGTGATGGAGTAGATTAAAAAAACCAAGGCCCACCTATATGCTGCCCACAAGAGACTCATCTCAAACTGGGAAACAACTGCAGATTGAAAGTGAGGGGATAGAGAAACATGTATCATGCAAATGGATGCCAAAAGAAAGCAGGATAGCAATACTTACATCGGACAAAACAGACTTTCAAACAGTGTATAAGAAGAGACAAAGAAAGACACTATATAATCACAAAGGGACCATCCAACAAGAGGATGTAACAATTGTAAATATTTGTGCACCCAAAATGGGAACACCCAAATATATAAAACAGTTAATAACAAACATAAAGGAACTGATCGATAACAATACAGTAATAGTAGAGGACTTTTAACACCCATTTACCTCGATGGACAGTTCATCCAAACAAAAAGTCAACAAGGACAGTGGCTTTGAAACACATGGACCAAATGGATATAACAGATATATTCAGAACACTCCATCATAAAACGGCAGACTGTACATTCTTTGCAAGTGCACATGGAATATTTTCCAGAATAGATCACATATTAGGCCAAGAAACAAGTCTCAACAAATTCAAAAACATGGAAGTCATACCATGCATCATTTTTTACCATAACGCTATGACACTAGAAATCAACTCTAAGAAAAAATCTGGAAGAACACAATACATGGAGATGAAATAATAAGTTATTAAACAATGAATAGGTCAATCAAGAAATCAAAAATTAAATGAAAACAAAATGGTCCAAAATCTTTGGGGTGCAACAAAAGTCATTCTAAGAGTTTATAGCAACACAGGCCTATTTAAAGAAACAAGAAAAATCTCAAACAACCTAACCTTATACCTCAAGGAGCTAGAAAAACAACAAACAAAACTCAAACCCATCAAAAGGAAGGAAACAATAAAGATTAGAGCAGAAATAAATAATGAAGAAACAAACAAACAAAAAAACCACAATAGAACATATCAATGAAACAAGATGCTGGTTCTCTGAAAAGATCAACAAAATTGATAAACCTCTGACAAGACTCATTAAAAAAATGAGAAAGGACTCAAATAAACAAAATTACTACAGAGAAGAAATACAAACAACAGAATATTATGAAAACCTATATGGCAACAAATTGGACAACCTAGAAGAAATAGCTAAATTCCTAGAAACATACAACCTTCCAAAACTAAAGTAGGAAAAAATAGAAAATTTGAACAGACCAATCAATCACCAGCAATGAAACTGAACTAGTAATAAAAAAACTCCCAAAAAGCTAAAGTTCAGGACGAGACAGTTTCACAGGAAAACTCTAGCAAATATTTCAAAAAGAAATAGCTATTTTAATAGCAATTCTCCTCAAACTGTTCCAAAAAAACAGAAGAGAAAGGAAAGCTTCCAAATTCATTCTGAGGCCAGTTTCACCCTAATACCAAAATCAGATAAGGACATCATAAAAAAAGAGAACTACAGGCCAATACCTCTCATGGATATGGATGAAAAAATCATCAGCAAAGTATTAGCAAGCCAAAACCAACAATATAATAAAAAAATCATATACCATGATTTATTTAGTGAGATTTATTCCTAGATGCAAGCGTGGTTTAATATTTGCAAAACATGATACATCACATCAAGAAGAGAAAGGATAAAAAATCATATGATCATTTCAAAAGATGCAGATAAAGCATTCAACAAAGGACAGCATCCATTCGTGACAGAAACCCTCTGCAAAGCAGGTCTAGAGGAAACCTATTTCAACCTAATTTAGTCTACATATAACAAACCAACAGCCAATACCATACACAGTGGTGAGAAACTCACAGCTTTACCCTTAAGGTCCGGAACAAGACAAGAATGCCCAGTCTTACTACCTTCATTGAATATAGAACTAGAAGTCCTAGCCGCAGTAATTAGACAGCATAAAGAAATAAAAGGCATCCAAAAACTGGTTAAGGAAGAAGTAAAATTCTATTTGCAGATAACACAATACTAGATATAGAAAACCATAAAACCTCCACCAAGAAACTACTAGAACTGATAAATGAATTCAGTAAAGTCACAGGATACAAAATCAATGTACAGAAATGTGTTCATTCCTATACACTAATAATGAAGCATCAGAAAGTGAAATTAAGAAAACAATCCCACTCTTCTCTTTGCTTCCTACTCTGGAAGCAGTGGTATTGAAGATGGCTGGTTGTTGTTGTTATGGGTGTGAGTTGCATTTAACCATAAAACAATTTTATTAGAAAAAGTAGGGAGGAGGACAGGAGGAAAGAGGAAGGCCTGTCTTCCCTTTCACCACACACTGAGACACTTCAATTGGTCTCTAACCTTGTTTGTAGGGATTCTGTTGGTGAATGCCTGGAATCAGATCATACAGGATTAGCTAACATTGCTGACTGACTGTTGCAGGCTCTGAAAATAAAAAACAATCCTGAGCCCATAAAAAAAAAAAGACAAAAGAAAAAAGAAAAAAAAAACTCCCATTTGTAATCACATCAAAAACAATAAAATATCTAGAAATAAACTTATAGTCAAAGAGGCAAAAGATCTGTACTCTGAAAACTATAAAACACTGATGAAAGAAATTCAAGATGACACAAAGAAATGGAAAGACATTCCATGCTCATGGTTTGGAAGAACAAATATTGTTAAAATGTCTATACTACCTTTCATCACTAGTCATTAGGGAAATGCAAATTAAAGCCACAATGAGATACCCCCTCTTGCCTGTTAAAATGATCAACATCAAAATACAGAAGAGATAAATGATGGTATGCATGCAGAGGAAAAAGAACCCTTGTGCACTACTGGTAGGATTGTAAACTGATACAGTCACTATGGAATACATTATGGAGGATCCCAAAAAAATTAAAACTAGAACTACCATATCATCTAGCAATTCCACTTCTAAAAATAAACCCAAAGGTGACTAAAAACACTAACTCACAAAGGTATCTACACTCCCATATTTAAAGCAGTATTATTTACAAGAGCTAAGATACAAAAAAAAAAAAAAGAACAAAAAAAAACAAGCAACAAAGAGCTAAGATACAGAAACTACCTAAGTGCACATCAATGGATGAATGGATAAAGAAGTTGTGGTATAAATTCACAATGGAGTACTATTCAGCCACAAAAAAATAAAGAAATCCTACCATTTGCAATAACATAGGTAGACCTTGAATGTATTCTGCTAAGTGAATTAAGAAAGACAAATACTGGGGCACCTGGGTGCCTCAGTGGGTTAAAGCCTCTGCCTTTAAAGGCTCAGGTCATGATCTTAGGGTCCTGGGATCGAGCCCCACATCAGGCTCTCTACTCAGCAGGGAGACTGCTTCCCCCTCTCTCTCTGCCTACTTGTGATCTCTCTGTCAAATAAATAAATAAAATCTTTAAAAAAAAAAAAAAAGAAAGACAAATACTGTATGATCTCACTTATATGAGGGGATAGAGAAGAAAAGGAGAAGGAAAGAAAAAACAAACTCCTAATCAAAGAGATCAGATTTGTGGTTATCATAGGCAGGGGGTCAATGGAGGAGAGAAGAGGGAATTGGAGGAAGATGGTCAAAAGGTACAAACCTCCAGTTAGAAGATAAACAGGTACTAGGGATGTAATGTACAACCTGATGATTTACAGCTAACAGTGCTGTATGACATACAGGAAAGCTGTTAGGAGAGTTAATCCTAAGAGTTCCCACCGAAAAGAGAAAATTTTTCTTCCTTCTATACTTTTGTTTCTATATGAAAAGGTGCAGGTTAGCCAAACCTACTTCAGTAATCATTTCACAATATACAGAAATCTAACCACCGTGCTGTACGTCTTCAACTTATACAGGGATGTACATCAATTATTTCTCCATAAAACTGGACGGGAGAGAAACATCATAGAGATCAATGCATCCAAAACAGAATGAAAAGGGGGCAGAGTTAAAGGAGGGGAGAAGAGTAAAACTGCAGGGGAAGCAGCTCATATTGACCCCAGAGGCCACTGTATAAGTTTGCCTCTTACTCTTGGGAGGTTGGGGGGTTGGAGGGAGAGGCACCACAGAAGTCAGAGTAGAGGAGAAGATGGTCCCACCTGTTTAAAAAAAAAAACCAAACTGCAAGAGTTAACATGAACATCCAATTTTCACAGTAGGCAATTCCTTGTTAATATTTAAACAAGGAAGAATGGGGCCACATTTCCAGACAGATCAGTGGGACCACTAAAAGAAGGGTTGGGTCATGGGAAGCCCGAGGGGTTCAAGCTGAAAGTAATTTCCTTTCCTTGTTTTGAACAATTAAATCCAGTGAACCATTGTAACAGTGTGTTATGTGAAAGCTCTAGTGAGAACGTCAAACTAACAAACTATCCAACACCATGTACCCCCCCCTTGTAGCCCCAGCCCAGAATGAAGAAGCAGAAGTTAACCAAAGACCCAAGACTTCATAAAAATTAGTTTATTAGTAATAAAAGGTAGATTCAAATCTGTAAGAAAATGCATCTTTGAAAAGGAAATGTTAAGTGATGAACATACTAAAGCAGTGTAATTAAAGACAAACCAAATATATAAAACAACTTTGAATCATAAAGCATAAATCCACCTGGGGGGGCACCCTTAAGCATTTATTTTAGCTTTCAAAGCTTTAAGGGAAGAAAAATATAAAACTATAACAAAATAACACAAAATAAAAGATACAATAGATTAAAAAAAACATTGTAGAAATACTGTACATTGAAGTATAGAGGGCGAATAAGTAAAGTTAGAAACCTACTGCTAATCTGGGGGAACTATCAGGAGGGGACAGTGAGGTAAAGGAAGAGGAAAAGACAAACTGCCACATTTAAGAAGGTGGCAAAATGCAGTGTTTGCAAAATTATAATCATGTATTAACATGGTACTTAAATAGGCTTATTGAAAAAAACTAAATAAACCAAAGCCATAAATTCCTGGCTTCTTTAGTTATTACAAGAGAGAAGTTATCACTTATTTAATTACCCCAGTGAGACTGGGAAGTATTCCCAATACGTAAAAGCAATGTGCAATACCTTCCAGCATATTCAGCCTGTGTAATAACTGTATCAGCAATTACACACATTGAGAGGATGCAGAGAAGAGTCCCTTCAAAGCATGCTTTGAAAATCAGTAAAATTATTTTATTGAAAAACAAACTAAAAAAGTAGACATGCTTTTGCAGTCCAATACCATCCCAGATGGACCATGTTGCATATCCAAGCTCAGTTCACTTACTCATTAAGTTTGGAAAGCATCCGCAAGTAAATCTCCACGGGATGTTTGGGAGGTTGCTCAGCTATTAACACTTAGAAAAACCATGCTCGATAAGAGTTTTGCCTTCCAATCTCAATTCACAAAAAGTTTATACTCTGAATTTGTACCAAATGCAAAGTACGAAATCTGACAGAGTGAAGATGAATAGTAATGTGTTAAATAAGAAGGAGCTATTTGGTGAAGTACCCTGGGAATTTAGGTCAGTCTGATCCAAGATTGCATCAATTACTGAGAAGTTAAGGGAAACGGAAAATCAATTAAACTTGCAGATTGTGCCATATTGGGAAAGTCTTGAATTACCGACACTGGCGGCATTTGGAATTAGACTGAATGAAATACCAGCAAACATAATAATGACAATGGAGACCTCTTTTATGAGAGGTTGACTGGGGAAGAAATATGACTTAATAGTAAAAATATTTTTCTAATATCAATAGGCAATATTTACCTGCAATCATTTGTCTTAAGTTATCCTGTAGACTATACTTACAAAGACAACTTTTTTTTAAGGATTTTTTTGTTTGGAGGACATAACGTACACTATCAGAAGAAATACAAACTTATACTCTCTTCAGAGCTCTCACACAAAAAAAAGTTTTAGTGACCATGTAAACCAAGACTAAGATACGTGAATACTTTAAAAGAAAGAAATAAGTGTAAATCCTTTAAACTTCATACTTCTTCCCTCTGAATCGACTATATGTCTGGTTGAATTATGAAGATGATACAGAAGAAAATCCTAAATTCACTATAATCTGTTCTCTCCTAAAGCAAATGTTATAAATGGATGGAATTTTCAGTCCACTATTAAAATATGGGGGATTCATTCAGAGTAACTTGAAACTTTCCATTTTATTCCAACCGAGACAGATACAAATTGAATATACTTTATATAGTTTTATGTTAATCACAATAGTTAAATGCTTTGGGCACCAATGTAGCTTATTAATACATTTTTAAAACATTAGTTGGTATAACATAAGCAATGAGAAAAATGCCAACAGGCTATGGCAGAAGCTGTGTGTCCAAACCCCCTTCAAGGAAGACATATGAAGAGAGCCCAACAGGAATCAAATGTGGAAACAAGACAGTTGTGGCAAAGTCCCCTTGTCAGGCTGTCTTCCATCTGGCCCTTCTGGGCAAAGACTAGCTTCTCCACGGAGCATTTATCAATCAGGGTCCCGGCAAAGCAGATGGCACACTGCATAATTGAAGAGGTTTTAATAAAGGGTCTATTTACTAAGGTTTGGCAAGGTTAGGAACACCAACAAGAGACAATGCAATACTCTGAGGCTAGTAACAATGGGGTGCTGTTTCCACCTCAGAGCCTGAAAAAGCAAAAGAAGGGAACGGTTAGAAGAACCTGGAGAACAGAATAGAGTGGGCCACCTGACAGGACGTGTGGCTGCCACTGAGGGGAGCAAAAAAGCAGGAGAAATAGGGGATGGGAGAGTAAGGAAGCCTAACAAATGCTCCGGTCTCACACTTGAGTCACACCTCCAACCTCCAGCTGGAAAACTCCACCTAGACACCAAATAGCAAGGGTCCTCCTGACATAATACACACAGGTCAGCCTCCATGGACACACGGCAGGGTGGAGAAAGGGTCTGTAAGAGTGGACAGAACGCATCCACCCATGGGCAAGACCCTCAGGGAAACACAAAGCAAGCTGCAAATACAGCACAAGAAACATGGAAGAGCACGCTGGTACGGGCCTTTTCGCTCCCTGAGCAGCACCATGGTGGCTGGGAAGAACAAAGACCTTACAAAAGGCAGCAGAAAGGGAGGCGAGAAGGAAGTAGTCGATCCGTTTTCTAAGACTGGTAAGATGTGAAAGCACCAGCTAGCCACATTCAGTTTAAGAAATACTGGAAAAAAATACTAGTCACAAGAACTCAAGGAAGCAAAATTGCATCTGTTGGTCTCAAGTGCTGTGTTTTTGAAGTGAGCCTTGCTGATCTGCACAATGAAGAAGCTGCATTTAGAAAAAGCTGCATTTAGAAAATTCAAGCTAATTGCTGAGGACATTCAGGGCAAAAAGTGCCTGATGAATGTAGCATGGCATGGATCTTCCCAGCGACAAAATGTGCTCCATGGTCAACAAAAATGACAGCCCGTGATTGAAGCTCAGGTTGATATGGTTATCAACTACCGATGGTTATTTGCTTCGCCTATTTTGTGTTGATTTTACTTAAAATGCAGTACCAACAGGTCCAGAAATTCAGAAAAAGATGATTCATAAAAATTGGGGGAAAAAGATGATGAAATCATGACCTGAGGTGCAGAGACAAATGACTTGAAAGGAGTGGTCAATAAACTGATTCCGGGCAGCATCCGAAAAGACATAGAAAAGGCCTGTCCATCTATTTATCCACTCGACGATGTCTTTGTTAGAAAAGTAAACACGCTGAAGAATCCCAGGTTTGAAGTGGGGAAGGAATGTTCATAAAGCTTCATGGTGAAGGTGGTAGATCCGGAAATGCTACTGGGGATGAGACCGATGTAAAGTTGAACAAACTGATGGACATAAGCCACTAGTCCAAGAATTTGTTTAAAATTCAGACATTTAATGGTGACAAATAAAAGACCTTATTTGTGATGTTTGTGATTAAGAAATCGCTCGGTGAAGAAAACCTACACATTTGGTGTCAGAAGTACTGTCAGTATAGAAAAACATAGTCTACCTTTACCTTCTTTCATTTCCTACAGAAATTATATCTCTGCAAGCCATCTGGCGGCCTGCAAAGCACAATATTACTATTTGCTGGTTTTTATTAGGCTTTAGTTTTTAGGTCAGTTTTAGGTTCGTGGCAAAATTGAGCAGAAAAGTACAGAGTTCCCATATGCCGCCCCCCCCAAGCTGTCCCTATAGTCAACGTCCTCTGCCACAGTGGTTCATTTGTTGTAGCAATGAACCTATACTGACACATCACCATCACTGAAAAGAACACATTACAATTCACTTACGGTGCTGAACATTCCATGGATTTGGGAAAATATGTAACAACACGTACACACCATTACAATATCATATGGAATATTATCACCACCCTAAAACATTCCTTTACTCTGCCTACTCATCTTTCTCCCCCTGCCCCAACACTGGCAACAATGATCTTTTTACTGGCTTTGCCTTTTGGAGAAGTCACAGAGTTGGAATCACACAGTGTGTAGACATTTCTGATTGGCTTCTTTCACTTAGTAATGTGCATTTAAGTTTCCTTTATGTCTTCTCATGACCCAATAGCACATTTCTTTTCAGCACTGAACAATATTCCATTGCCTCTATGGACCACAGTTTATCCATTCACCTACTGAAGGACATCTTGGTTGCTTCCAACTTTTGGCAATTATTGAACAAACACCTGTGTTTAGGTTTTTGTGTGGACACAAATTTTCAGCTCCTCTGGGTATATGCCAGGGAGCGTGGTGCCTGGACCATATGGTAGAAGTATATTTGTCTCGTAAGAAACTGCCAAACTGTTTTCCAAAATGGCTGTACCGTTTTTGAACTACCAGCAGCAATGAATGAGAGCTCCTGTTACTCCATACCCTCACCAGCACTTGGGGTTGTCAGTAATCCAGATTTTAGCCATAGAAATCAGTGTATAGTGGTATCTTGTTTTAATTGCATCTCCTTGATGACATATGAGCATCTTTTCACATGCTTATTTTCTATGTATTTTCTTTGGCGAAGTGTCTGATGAGGTATTTGGTCCACTCTTTAATAGGGTTATTTATTTTCTTTTGTTGAGTTTTAACAGTTCTTTATATATTTTGGATAACAGTCCTTCATCAGATACACCTTTGGCAAACACTTTCTCCCAGTCAATGGCTTGTCTTCTCACTCTCTCAACAGCGTGTTTTGCAGAGGAGAAGTTTTTAGTTTAAGTAAGTCTACTTTGTCAATTACTTCTTTTCTAGATCAAGCCTTTAGTGTTGCCTCTAAAAAGTCATCACCGTGCTCCCCCTCCCCCCGTCGCCGAGATTTTCTCCTGTGCTAACTTTATCACCATTAATTGAGTATATGTGGCCATGATGGGGCTGGTCCTTAAGACAGAAGATGAATAAGGGAAACAAAACCCTCACGCATCCTGACACACTGCTTCCATTGTGCGGCTTCAAACTCGTGAGCACGAGCCTGGAGCACACCTGCCCAGATCCCAGGCCCAAACCTGCCATCATGTCCCCATGTGCACATGTGCCCCCATGTCCCAGCTTCCTCGTCAGAAACGTTGAGAAACATATTTACACTGGCCTCACGTCACGGTGCTGCTGTAAAGATTACCCGACAGAATCCTGGCGGGTGTCGCACCTCTCACACCAGG
This sequence comes from Procyon lotor, assembly GCA_028646535.1. Classification (NCBI taxonomy): domain Eukaryota; kingdom Metazoa; phylum Chordata; class Mammalia; order Carnivora; family Procyonidae; genus Procyon; species Procyon lotor. The sequence goes on along the minus strand of CM053608.1, from coordinate 119,740,935 downwards.
GCCCCACAAGAAATGCCAGCACCTGTTCAAGTTGAACAGCACCCCAAGGTGGGGACTCATGTACACAGTCTGACAATCTCCAAAATGATCGCTGCTTTACATTTTTAATCACCGTGTTTCATTTTATTTTGAAAACTCAAAGAAGATTAAGGTATCGTCTAATTCTCACATTGTATGGCCAACCAGTAAATCAAAGAGTCAAAACAAATGAACAACAGCACGTGGAAGGTGGCAGACAAGCCAGCAGGGAAAGCGTGTGGTTAAAACCTCAACGTGGCGGCAGAAGTCCGTTTTCTTTTTTTCAAACACACAATTCCCACTTATAACAAAACAATTAAAATTTTAAGTGAGAAGCTCAATTCATGTAATATTTCAACACTGCATTACCGGTTTTCATTTGTACTAATCTAACAAAGGGAAACAGACTATGAGTATTTAAAAATTAAACCATAGCACTGAGGATAATTTATTTCTCAGTGACTTCAATAAGAATCTGGTTCAAAGAACCATGGCTAATGAAACAAAGCATAGTTCTACTTTCTAGTGTAACTACAAAAATTATATGCAGGAGAGTATCAAAACTGAACACTACTTTTAAAAGTACTTGTAAGGGCGCCTGGCTGGCTCAGTCGGAAAAGCATGTGACTTTTGATCTCAGGGTTGTAAGTTTGAGCCCCATGCTGGGTATAAAGATTACTTAAAAATTAAAAAATAAAAAATTTTAAGTATTTTTAAAAAGTATAAATGCAACTAATTAGGTGATTTAAAAATGTACATGTCAACTGTATCTCAATAAAGTTGCAAAAAAAACCCACGTAAATAAAATATTTCCTTATTTGTTTGTTTGTTTGTTTGTTTTAAGTCAGCTCCACACCCACAGTAGAACCCAATACGGGGCTCAAACTCACAACCATGAGATCAAGACCTGAGCCGATATCAAGAGTCAGACATTTAACCAACTGAGTCACCAGGGTGTTCCTCATTTCTTTATTTTAAACTGATTAAATTTTGTCTTCCTGATCTGAAACTCAAATGAAATCTATTTCAGACCTGACTCACGTATAAGCCAATCAAATATATGCCTCCTGTATTAGATTGGTCAATGCATGAATCAGTCAAAGAAAAAGTCTTAATAATTTCATAATAAATAAAGGCTAAGTGATATTTTTATAATATAGTTCAAACAATACAGTAGTTCCCCCTTCTTAGCAGCCAGGAGATAGGGTCCAAGACCCCCAGGGGATGCCTGAAACTATGCACAGATAGTACCAAACCCTGTATGTATTATGTTTTTCCTTATACATACACAGCTATGATGAAGTTTAATTTATAAATTAGGCCCAGTAAGAGCTTAACAGCAATCACTAGTAATAAACTAGAAAAATTACAACCACAGACTGCAATAAAAGTTATGTGAATGTGGTGTCTCTCTCTCTCTCTCTCGCTCTCTCTCTCTCTCAAAATGTCTTATTGTCCTGTATTCACCCTTCTTGTGATGATATGGGAAGCGAGGTGACCAAGGTAGGCATGGTGACATAGGGTCAGGCCACTATTGACCTTCTGACGATAAGTTAGAAGGAGGACTGTCTGCTTCTGGACATCAGTTGACTGTGGCTAACTGTATCCAGAAAGCAAAAGATAAGGAACAGGAGACCAGTATATACACCTGCTTATCCCACTTTGACAATTACCTTTAATTGTTTCCTCCACAACTTCTACCACTCGATCTATCTGTTGAACCTAAAAAGAAAACAAATTGTTAGACAAGCAATTTACATGGATAAGAAACATTAATTTGTGTTTACCCTTCTGCTTGAGTCAGCGTATCACATTTTCTAAGCACACGAATGTAGGTTTTCGTTAATTAATGCATTGGAAGATATTATAAGAAACATTCTGTATTAATGTTTTGTGTTACAGCGAAGTATGAAATTACCACTCTCCTGTCCTCCAATGATAACTGAAGAAATCATAATATATTTAAATAAACTGCCTGGGGTTCTGGTAGCATAGCCTATCAACATAAACTCAACACATCCTGAGATATAAACTGACGTTTAATTAAAACATGTCTCTTCACATACACATTCTCTTCTTTTCATTCTTCAAGAAAAATGGCACGAAATGACAACCTACACAAAAGGACATGCTGGTATTAAGGAGATCTACCCCAAATTCTATGCTTTATTATTCTAACCCGGAAGCCCCTTTTTAATGGAAAAAAAAAGGGTGCTGGTCATAGGGCTCACATCGATGGGATACAAAGCCAAATAATAACAGCTCCTACCCTAGACACCAGTGACTAAGGGCGAGTCCCAGGGTGCCGTGGAAACACAGAAGAAAGGTAATAAATTCTGACTGAGTGATCCAGGAATGCTTCTCAGGGAACCAATGGTGACTCTTGAGGGATAAACCGGATTAAGACAGGAGAAGCCCACTAAGGAGACTGAGTTAGAACGGCTAGGGTGTAGAAGGAAAATGAAAAAAGCAAAGATTGTAGTGCAAGAAGCTAAAGGAAGAGAGAAAAGTCAAAACAGAATGAGTCATAGGTCGATATTACTTATGTCTTAAAATCTTCAAATCATTGCTTTATTATAGAAGACATGCTCATTGAAAAAATTCAAACGAATTAGAAACATAAAAAGGAAATAAAGTAACCCATATTATCATACTCCTCAGATAATATCATTCATAATCACTTAATAAATAGATACCAAGACATCTTGCAAAACAGAACACTGATATATAGCTCTTCTCCGTCCTTTCTTACGAATTATGAGACAAACAGGCAGACAGATAGATGAGAGGGAAAATAACAGACCTGCCTCATTATTTTTTTTTCTATACAACATCAGTACATACAGGTCTACTTATTTCACTAGCTGCCTAGTACCTCATGTATAGATAGACCACAATGCATTCACCCATTCCTCAACTGATGGACCCTTATATTATATTTTTAATCTTTCATTATTATATAACGAGGCTGCAATGAACTCAATGAGTAAGAGCCTTTTAAAAAGTGCCATGGCAAATCTCTTTTAAATACTCCCTTGGCCTCAGTGTGCTATGGGAAGTAAGGAAAAACTTGTGAGAACACACTTGGATTCAGCTCTGCCTCTGACCACTCAGCCCAGCATAACGGTAGAAGTTGCCCTAACTATTGAGAAATTGCCAAAGGCAAAGTAAATCTCTGTTGGATTTTAGGTCCCAAAGAAACCCTCTTCACGGGAACCACTGGTACCACTAGGTTCTGGTTTTATGAAGAGAATTCATGTAGCTTCCTTATAGAATGTGATCAAAGCCAGAATAACAGGGTTCAAAGAGGAGGAAAGTACCCAATAGGGTCAAATGCAACAGAGATAGTAAGTTAATATAAAGACTGGAATATAAATGCCTGATTTAACAATGAGGGAGTCAATGAACTTAGGGGAAACAGTGAAGTCACAGTAATGAATCATAACTAAGAAAAAACAGCAAATGGAACCTACACCTACAGACGGATGGATGGAAAGGAGGAGACATGGGTAGGACAAGGAAAGAAGAGTTGGCCAAATTTCCCAGTGAATGGGGATGAATGACCAAGATATCAGCTAAGGATACAAGACTGAGAATAAAAGTAGTACGATATGAGAAAATCCATTGGAGAAACAAAAACATCAAAATGTTCCTGTACAGCTGGAGATCTAATAGCTCGAAGGGATCACTGCATCCAGTCTTCCAGCACACGGACTGGGAAAGAAGCAGTGTTCCTAAAGGAGACTCGGAATTCCTCTGGAGCAGTTAATTACAGGGGGAGCAGTTTAAAAATTATAAAGTTAGGGGCAGCTAAAACTATATTCTTAGAAGAAACATAGTCATAAACGTAGGTGAACCTTACGTTAGATGGTGATGTTTTAGATATTACACCAAAAACATCAAAAATAAAAGGGAAAAGGTAAACTGAACACCATCAAAATTAAAACCTCTTGATACATCAAAGGAAACCACTGAGAAATAAGACAACACAGAAAATGGGAGAACATTTTTGCAACACAAACATGGTATGATTCAGATTTGTACCTAAAATACACAAGAAGCTCCTTCAACTCAATAATAAAAAGATAAATCATTTAAAAATGGGCAAAAATGAGTGACTCAGTCAGTTAAGCATCCGACTCTTGATTTCAGGTCAGGTCTTAATCTCAAAGTTGTGAGTTCAAGCTCCACACTGGGCTCCACACTGGGCCTACTTTAAAAAAAAA